>UXGC01000129.1:0-306787 GCA_900480045.1 Eurytoma adleriae
ACAAACTTCTAACATGTTTTTAGAGAAACTTTTTTTTTTACTATTACAAAGCTTCCTCTAGGAGGAAGCAAAAATAAATGCTGCGAGTCTCTCGGAATATCTCGTAAAATCAACATTTCCATAAACGTGAAAAATCGCTGAATTTCCTTCTCGAGTCCTGCGACGGCGAAGTGTCCTCCAGCCGGGTGCTCGAGAGTCAGCCCCGGCGTCGCGTTTTAAAAAAAATAGCTGGCCTCCTCGCGAACGCTCGCGCCCGACCCCGTCGCCATCATCTTAAATTTTTTCGCGAGTGACAGAAGCGCCGTGCCGAAATCCGCGAACAAAAGCAGCGGGTCGCATACAGCTCGCGCAGGATTCGAAATAACGAGGGGGGCGCGAAAAAGGTGTGCGCGCGCGAGGCGGCGAGAGGGAGAGGAGAGAGAAGCCGGGGATATCCATCCTCGGCGGGCGAAGGCTGCGGGCCATTGTCTCGTTGTATGTGGGGCGCGCGGGTGGAGGAGGAGAAGGTAGGCTTTGTACGCGCGCGGCCCGAAAGGCGTAGGTGCCGAGAAGCCCGGGCCGACCGACGTCCTCGGCGATTTTCGCTCTCCCGCCGCGCCGAGAAAGAGAGAGAGAAAGAGAGAGAGAAAAAGAGAGAGAGAGAAAGAGAGAGAGAAAAAGAGAGAGAGAAAGAGATAGAGAAAAAGAGAGAGAGAAAGAGAGAGAGGTGGGTGCTTCTTTGTTCGTTCCTCGTTGAGCCGGGGGACGAGCGGCTGATCGCGCGCCGCGTTCTTCCTTGCGGCCATTCATGCCGCTGCGACCCGCCGAAAGTCGCCCCCACTGACTAGCGCCGAAGACGCTTCGGCTGTGTTCGCCCCTGCAAACAGCGATCTTCTTGCGTTATATTTTCTTATTGAAACGAACGGATATGAATTTCATTTTAGATAATGTAGGAAGACATCTTGTAATTTATTCTTATCGTGATTACTTATCTTATTTTATAACCAACAATTTGTTCTTTTTATGGGGGTTCTTAAGTGTATTCATTTTTTTGATTGCGAAAAATATATATTTTAATTTTTTTATAATTCTTATGAATAAAATTTACCTTTTCAAACGTGTATTCTCAAAACTGTTAAGTAAAATTTAAATATGAATTGCAGAAAAAGGATGCGAAACGTATAGTATACTTACTTGTTTGAAATAAAAAGCCCAAAGAAGGTAATAGACGGTTGGGTGTACATTCCTAGTAAGTCAGATGATTAACACCACCTCTGTGTTCGTGACTTGAGTAAACACGCTATGGATAACTCCGAAAGGATGAGAAAATTAAATATCTTGCACAGATTTACCTTGTACATCATTTAGACTTTTTGAAATTGCTTCCATTTTAAAACATTTTGATTTATTGAAAGACAATTACTTGAAAATATTTTTAGTTAATTATTTAGATTTTCTTGTATAATATAGATTCTCCATGCCGTTCGCGAAAAAAGAAACTTGTAAACAATCCTCGTTTTCGTTCAAAATCATTAGTCACGCGCTTAAATTTTATGCTGAATCACTAAAATTCGTCAAAATATTTTCTTACCGCGTAACGATTTAAATCCAACAAAAGAGCACATTGACCAGAAATAACATCGGCTTCCCGTTACTCAATCCCCCGTTTGAGGAAGTAATGCGAGAAATTCATGAATCCGATAACAGTGTCCCGGCAAAAAGTTGACTGCGGCATCCCTCCCGTCCGCGTGCCCGGCACGAAAACCCGATAAAAGTAGCGAAGAGCGTCACGGGGAATGCGAGCAAAAACACGCGCGCCAGAGGTGCAAGGGTTCAGAGCTGTTTTTTCGAGTAGTCCTGCGCGCCGCTCAATGGGACAAGGACGTTCCGAGAAGGTGAAAAGGGAAGCGAAGAGAGTCGCATCGCCGACGCTCCTCGAGCGCAGGGAGAGCCGCCTAGACTCATCTAGTCGTCTTTATAATGAGGCGCGCCGTTTCAAGCCCCCTTTTTTCGCGCGGGACGCTTACCTCGGCGTACAACATTGTGCGTGACGCCCCGTACTCTTTTCTTATTTTCACCGGGACATAATTAAAATGAATTTACGATGCTCGTACTACACGAGGCTCTTGTTTGAATTACGCTCTTGATTATTCGAAAAATCTTGAATGACCCTTAGAGTAAACTCCACTCTCTAGCTTCTCGCGAGTACGTAGATTACTTATAAATGAAAGAAAAGTTTTCGATGTAAAGACAGGCCCGGCAGTCTCGCCATGCGAAATGCGAAAAGCGCGGACAAACAGGCGGACTGGAGAGGTGTGCAAACCGTCTCCGGGGGCGGAAAGGTCGTAGTCCGAGACGCGAGATAACATAGATATTCAGAAGAAGCAGAGCAGCGAGCAGGGGGTGGGCGGCGAAGACGCGACGTGCGCGAAGCTCGCGCGCACGGAATAGGTGCAAACGAGGTCGACTTTTAAGTCGGCTGAACATCGCTGATTGCGCGAGATTAAAGAAAAGGCCCACGGCCAGTTGCCCGTGCCTTTGTACTTTTCGCTCCTCGTGCGCGGCTCATTTTTCTTCCGAGCACTCTGCACGGCGTATAGCCGGTTTCGTCCCTTGTGATGATCAGCCTGCATTTTCTCACGCGCGCCAAATGAGAGACGAAAGCAGTGTGGAGGCGTTCCCCTTCGGGAAATGTAGGAAAGAGTCGCACGCTGCGTCCACGTGTTTATCGATTTTTGCGATACGTGGCCGTATGGTAGACGTACAGCGTGATTGACTGCGTTGAATTTTGCTTCGTACTCACAGACCATTGATAAAAGTTAGTCGTTTGAGACCCAGGACAAAAAAAAAACACTTTAAGATGTCAGATTTACTTTTTTTTATGATGCCTAGTTTTTTAAGACGATTCAATTATTGTTACTATGAATAAATATTGATTTTAGACACTTAAATATTTATTATATGCATTTTAACGCATTCCACATTTTTTCTTTATAATGATGGTTAGGAAATAACAATTGGTCGATACCGCGTAAAATATAGTAATTTACTTCAATGGTTAAACTAAATTGATTTTTTAACTTTTTTCTTAAATAGGAAAAATATTTTGAAAGCACATTTAGCGCAATCGTGCCTATATAAAAAACAATATCATTTCAAAAATTCACGCGCTAAAAACTTTTCTCTTATCAACTTCGACAAAAATTCGTACACAATATTACGATTTTTAATTAAACAATTTTAAATAGAAAATGGACTTTTCTCAACGCAGCAGCTATTCAGTATTCAGAGCTCCGGCAAATTGGAAAAATCGTGCGGAAAAAAAGAGATTGCTTGAATAAAGCTCATTTTTCGCACCTCCTTATAAAAATCAACCTGGAAAATTTATGGAACGTTAAAAAGCGTTAAATAATGAGGGCATTTTACAATGAGGCCGTTGTTACATAAAGAAAGCTCGCGTGGCTGAAAGCATTTTGCACGATGGGCAGACTGCGAGAAGAAAGAGCGAGGAAGATAAAAAAGGGACTGAATCGTGAAATTGGCTCTCGAGGTATTGATCACCGGGCGCAGCATGTGCACGAGATTAAAAAAGCGTCGCGGTGATGATGTGTACGTACCGCTTGAAAAATTGAGTCAGGGAAGCACTTGAACTTTATTTCGAGATACGCACGCATTTTTTTCTCTCGGCGCCGTCGCGACGGAAACCCTATACAATCGCGCGATTCCCCACTTCGTTACGGATTAAAAAATCCTTAATAAAACACATAAATAGTATACCGCGAGTATATTAAAATAAAACGTTGTTTATTAAGGACCTCATTATGTACAGGTAAACTGAGAAAAAAAATTAACGTCGCGGTCGCAATTAAATTTTAATCTCGCGAGGTTTGAAAAAAAACAAAAATTCACGTCATTAGCGCGGCCGCCGAATGAAAATTATGCGCGGGAGGCTAACAATTAATGATATATTTCCCTGCGCACTTTAAAAAATAATTTCCTCGGGCGGGCGCAAGTGGCGTCCACTTAGCCGAATTAAAAAAGGGAACGAGAAAAGCCGAGGCATCGCGCCGGCGCGCGACACAAATCACTCGGCGACGAATATCGCCGACTCGCTAACTGCGCCCCCTGCGCGCGCTCTTCATTCGCCGCGCAAATGAACGAGGTGCAGCGGCACTCGGCCTTCGCTAATATGCGCGTGCTTCCTCGAAAAAAAAAATCCGAGGCAGGAAAAAAAAGGAGAGAGGCACACGAGGAGAGAAAAAACATTTCTGAATACGAGAGCGAGCGCACAAGTGCCCGGCGAAAAAAAAGTGCCGGGCTTGCTCGCCGGGGAAGGAGCGAGTTTTTTCCTTTTCTCTTGCTCTCTCGCGTTTGCGAAAAAAAAAAGGAGAAAGAGGGTCGAGAGGAAGAGACTAGACCGTGCGCGCTGTTATTGCGATTTTTTTGTGTTGCGTCCCGAAAAAAAGGGAGCGAGAGAAGAGGCAGTCGGGAGGTGAAAATACGCGAAATCCGAGCGTATGGGGCTGCGATGTTGCCTGTTTAGAGGTGCATAATGCTTAATTGAAATTTTGACGCCGAGCGCGAACTTCGCGACTTTCGAGTGCCTCGCCGTCTGGCAATAAGAATTGCAGTTCGGAATTCAGTTGGGAGGTAAATTTTTTTTGTTACCAAGACTATTTGCTACTCCATCGAGTCTATATTTTGTACATAAATTTTAACGTGTTAAATTTAAATATTTATTAAGGTTTAAAAAATAAAATCGCCAATCTTAGTGCAGTGTAATTCTTATCAGCTTATTAAAGCGCTTAATCTCTAAAGCTCACGAAATTTATACGTTTAGATGGCTGATAACGCTGATATTAACAAATATTCTTAGAGAAATACAGCATCGTAAACACTAATATTTACGTCGCTTAATTCTTTCATCTAAGCAACCTCGGCATTTAAAAAGAGTCAAAATGAGTAGAAAATTTATTGGGCTCGTAAACCGACCCAACCGTGCGATAAACAACTTATCTCCGCGTCCACGGGAAGTTTGCAGAGTGGCACAGGTTTACCATAGATACCCGGCAGCAAAGGGAAAACAGCGGCACGAGAAAAGAAAGCTGCCTGAAAAAAAGAACCCCACAGTGTATCCGTAACAGTAGCAGCCGAACAATTTAAAAATAAAAAACAGTCGATCCTTGTCTTGTTTATCGCTAAAAAGTAAGCGAGAGAGTGCTGCCTTGTGGCGGCGCGGATGCTCGTCGAGGAGCGAAACTCCGGCTCGTTGAGCTCTCGCGTGTGCAAGGGAGGGAGGTACACGCATAAACGATATGATGTGTGGCGAGTGGGGGGCGAAGGAGAGAATGGGAGAAAAAGAGAAATATAAATGATATAACGCGAGCGCGCGAGGCGGGGTGCGAGGGGGGAGGGAGGCAGGCGAGGTAAGGTAACCGGCCGCTAACAAGCGGCCAGGAGAAACGCGAAGGAACGTGGGAAGGCGATCCGAGGAGGAGCGCAGGGAAAGGGACGCTAACTGCCGAGCGCCTACTGCAGGATGCAACGAGGAGGCGCGCAGCGCTGGCGGTATATAGCACCGGCGAGCCTCGCGTGCACAGCACCACCGCCGCCTCTACTTTACAAGTTCGACGGGGAAATTCGAGGCCTCTCTCGGCAGGCGTGTATAAGCGCGCCGATGACTCGGCGCTCGCGCCTGGAATGTTGCCGATCTTTTTTTTCTCCTCTCCTTGCCTCCGGCCGGGGGCTTTTTTTTATCTGATTTTTCGAGGGTGTCTCGTTGAACTTTTGAATAAATTAATGTTGATAGAGGGACTGCTGGCTTTTCTTACTGTAATTAACTCGCTTATGCGATCGGCGGTCAATAAAATTATATGCTTCTGTGAATTTTCAACGAGGCTAATTGAAATTTACGCGCTGTTTATATCGCAACTTCTATCGGTAACTAAGTTTCGTTTCGAAAGAGGATTGATTTTCTTTGGTGTTTTTTAGAGGTTTGTTTTACAATTCTCGTTCGAGCTGCTCGGATTCTTGAATGTACACCCATGTGTATCATGCATATGCATGTACCTGCACCCACCTCGCTGAATAATTTTGCAAGCGAAATGTCGCTGTAGCATCATTATATTTTTAGCTCTCGTGCCTTTCAGCAGCACTTACTTAAAACCTCCATGCTTTCATCAACTGCGTGTTAACTAGAATCTTGATTGTTTCATAAACTTCCTATTACAGTGTCTTTTAATTGCGAATTCATTACCGATACAATCAGTCATTCTGTAAAGTAAAAAAAAGAATGCGAATTGATTTTTTTTTTCGGTTCTCCAGAGCTAACCAATTTTCTCTAAAGCTTAAAAAAAATAGCAGGAAATGACAGTCACGGTTTCAGACTCTCCAGCGCAATTCATCAATCACAACTTATCATCATCGGATTACAAGCGCGCAACGACGTCCCGTCATTTCACAAAATCCGCTGACGCACCGCGGCGAACGAGCGATTTTTCGCTCGTTCCAGCAATCACCGATCTCGGAAAACGACGACTCCCCCCCGCCGACGAGGAAACTCACGACTCGTCGCGCTTTCGCGCGGTCCTTAGCCTGCGAGCGGGAGCGAGGGTCCGGTCTCCGCCTCTCCCTTTCTTTTCTGCGCACTTCGTCCTTCGGCCGCGCGGTACGGAGCTTCAGCGCCCGGGAACACCTGTAATCACTCGGCTCCGTCGCAAAAAGGGCCCTCGTTTGACTCTCGCTCGACTTGCGCCTCCCACCCCTCCTCCTCGTCTTCTTCATTATCCTTCCTCGTAAAAGCGAGAAGGGGGGAGGGCTGCCGAGATAACGGGGCTCGATCGGGACGAGGAGGCGGAGGAGGACGCCGCGCTGCTTACCGCATCTCCTCTCCTTTCATTTCG
Source organism: Eurytoma adleriae (assembly GCA_900480045.1). Classification (NCBI taxonomy): domain Eukaryota; kingdom Metazoa; phylum Arthropoda; class Insecta; order Hymenoptera; family Eurytomidae; genus Eurytoma; species Eurytoma adleriae. The sequence goes on from UXGC01000129.1 coordinate 6,882, forward strand.
ACGCGGGACCCTCGTCGTCCTACGGTAATTTTCATCGTTAGCCCGAGAATAATGTGGCCCTCCTCGGCGGTCGGGAGGCCCTTTGTACACCGGCGTGCAGCTGCGTCGCGGCCGCGAAAAGCGATCCGCGCGTTTGTTTATTTCATGCGGAGAGGCCTTTTGCGCGCGCCCGGGTTTCGAGTGTCGATCGAAATTGAGCTTCCGCGTCGGGTTACCGCTGGGTCGCCAGCCACGACGGTTTCAGACGCAATGGGAGGATGCGATATCAAAAGGATGATTTATCGCCGCTGCCGGTAGCGAAAAATATTTATTTTTCAAATAGAGAGATCGAGATCTGTTATATCTGTGGCCTTCCTACTGTTGGGCAAACGCGCACCAAATATTTTTTCGGAGTGCCTCGCTAATTTCTCTGGACGAGGACGCCACTCCTCGCTGGGGAGAGAAAATTATACGAATCATTGAGATCTCCCTTAATGAGGGTGCTGTGTCATGCATCGTTGGAATAAGACCGACCTTCCAAAGTCGTTCCGGAAAACTTGTAATTATTGCGTGTGTCCCTTTATTTCGAAAAGTACTTATTTCCTGGAAGAATGAGCAAAAATGTAAGATAAATAATGAAACGTCATTTTTATTTATCCATTTCATAATAATTTTTTATTTGTTACTAAAGTTCGATATTATGTTATTCGAGTTTTGATTTGACATTTCATTCGAGTGCACAAGCGCGCGAACGCCGTCCTGAAACGTATTCATCCTCCCGTCCGCTATCGCGGTCGTAGAAGCGATATTAGCCGCGTCGGCGAGGCTCGCGCTTTGTGCCTCGAAAGCCATTATGACGCGCTTCATTATTCAGGCGTGCGAGCGCGTTCGTGGGTCAACACCGTGGCCGGCCGGTCGGCCCGCAAAAAAAGAAAGAATAAGAAGCCACTCTCCTCGCGCCGCGACGCTTAGACGCAGGATCCACGAGCCGCAGGTGGCGGGAGGTCGGCGACAGCATCCACTTCTCCGGCCCCCTTCCCCCCTCGTCCTCAGGTGGGAAGCCGGCTCGCGCGCCGGCCAAAGAGAATAATAATGCGCTAAAGTGCATAATGAGGTGAAGGAACTGTGTGCTCGCGCGCGGCTCGGGCCTGGCTTCAAAGGCGAAAAAAGCCCTTCATCGCCGCGCCTCCCACCCCCTTTTGAGGCGGGCGGAAGTGCGGCTCCGTTGTTTGAGCCCCGCGCGCGCTTATTCTTGATCGCGCGCAGCACGTGTTGGCGCGCGACTCGCACTCCGCGGTCCACGCAGGCTAGAGAGAGAGAAAGAGAGAGTGAGCTCGAGAGGGACAATTAATCCCGACGCGCGAACAAGGTTCGCGATGCGAGCGTGGAAAAGTGATGAAAGGAGTGAGAGAGGAAGAGGAGGACGGGCGAGCGCGGGGCGTCGAGTGGAAAGCGTCGGATGAAAGAGGAGTCCGAGGAAAAGAGCAGCGGCGGCGTTTATTGTTGGAACCGGGTGTGCTTGCTCGACCGGAGGACGTCACTGCTCGCGGGGGAGAAGCGGATGTTTTTATTTTTATGTTCTTGGGCTGTTGATTTACTGTATAAGTATCTATATGTGGAATTTGTAAATTGGCCTACTGCACTTTGTTTCGTACAGCGATAAATCTTAAACGTTTGATAATGTTTTTTGAAATTTCGTTTATTTACACGCTTATGCTGTTTTTTTCGGCGCTAATAAATTCTTTCGAGAATAAATATAATATCCAGGCTAAGAATAAGGTGATAGTTCAGTCAGAATCTTCAAATTGACTGCACGACTCATATGCGGGTTGCCAAATCCTTGTTTTATTACACTTTCCGTTGACGTGACTTGGTATATAAAAACTTCATTAAACATTAAAATAACTCAATTTAAATGCACCAATAGAAGTTTACACCATGTAACTGAATTCCTCAAATGGAGTCGCTAACTATACAATTACCATAAAGAGTATTGGTAGAAACTACCGAGCACCGTTAAAAAAGGCCCGCATTTATAAATAAGCCGGGTATTAAGTATGCACTGCGACCGGTGTCTTTTTTTGCCGAAGCCGGGGGAGCTAACGAAGGAAGCGCGGCGCGAAAGAGCCATGACGGCCGCGTTGCCGATTAAGGGCGTCGAATTGCGACTTGAAAACGCCTTGCCTTATCGAGCACCGACTCTCGCTCTCTCTCCGCGTTCTTTCGCCTCCCCCCTGCGCATAATCCCCGGCGACTCCTGCCGCGAGTACCCCAAGCTAATGAACGTCGCACGAGCACTAATTTACACTTTACGCGTGCTACGCGTGTTTCAGGCTCGCCGACGCTGCTGTTCGCGACGAACAAGGACATACGGGTGGCGAACGTCTCGTCGCGCTCCAACAAGGTGGTCTCCACGATCGTGAAGGACCTGTCGGAGGGCGTGACCCTCGACTTCTACTACGAGAGGGGCCTGGTGTGCTGGTCGGACAGCGCCCTGGAGATGATCCAATGCGTGAGGACGAACGGGAGCTACACGCAAGAGCCGATGACCGTCGTGAACTCGAGCCTGATCTCGCCGGACGGCCTCGCCTGCGACTGGTACACCGGCAAGCTCTACTGGACGGACGGCGAGAAGAACCGGATCGAGGTGACGAGTATCGAGGGCCGGCAGCGCAAGGTCCTCTTTTGGACGGACATTTATCAGCCCAGGGCGATCGCCCTGGTGCCCATGAAGAGCATCTTCTTCTGGACGGACTGGGGAGACGTGCCCAAGATCGAACGCGCTGCTATGAACGGCGATCCCGCCAGTCGAAGCGTCGTCGTTTCCGACGACATTTTTTGGCCTAATGGACTCACCGTCGATTACGAAAACGAGCTTGTGTACTGGGTCGATGGAAGGTAAACAAATTGATTAGAATAAATAATTTCAATGTGCTTCATTAATTCGTAATATAAGACGACTACAGAAGTACAAAAAGAATTTACATAAGGATTACATAATTGATTTTCGTTCTCACCCATAGGTACAAATTCATCGCGGTAATGGACTACTACGGGCGCAACCGACGAAAGATCGTGAGCGAGGGCCTGGAGTACCCTTTCGCGATCACGTACCTGGACCAACGCCTGTACTGGACGGACTGGCGTACCTGGTGCATTCACACGCTGGACCTGCGCTCGCCGAATGCTCGAGCCCGCGAGCTCTTCCACGGCGAGTACATCCCCGGTGACATCGAGGTGTGGGACGCGCGTCGACAGCCTCCGGCAGTCAGCAACCCGTGCCGCGTCAACAACGGCAATTGCTCGCACCTTTGTCTGCTGAGCCCCAAACCACCGGGTTATAGCTGCGCCTGTCCCACCGGTGTCAAGCTCCTCGACGACTTCAACTGTGCCCCCGGGCCTCAGGAGCTGCTGCTCATCGTGCAGCGCAACGAGATCAGCACGATATCGCTCGACTCTCCCGATTACAGTAATTTCGTGCTGCCTCTGTCTGGCATCAAACACGCCATTGCTATTGATTTCGATCCGATTGACGAGATGCTCTACTGGACCGATGAGCAGGCTCAGGTCATCAGAAGGTATGATTCGTTTTCTTTGAAATTTTTTCAATCGATTATTTTGACTATTAAGTGTTATTTGAATATAATTATTCTAGGGCTTACTTGGATGGATCTGGCCAGCAGGACGTAGTAATTACAGAGGTGAAGAGCGCTGATGGTATAGCAGTGGACTGGATTGCACGTAATCTGTACTGGACAGACACTGGTACGGATCGAATTGAGGTGGCTCGACTGAACGGCACAAACCGGAAGGTGTTGATTCATGAGGATCTTGGCGAGCCCAGAGCAATAGCTCTGGCACTTGAGCTGGGTTGGATGTTCTGGACAGACTGGGATGAAAAGAAGCCCAAGATTGAACGTAGCAATTTGGACGGTAGCGAGAGAACTTTGCTCATCACTAAGGACATTAGCTGGCCTAACGGTATCGCTCTTGATCTCGAGAGAAAGAAAGTTTATTGGTGCGATGCCAAGACTGACAAAATAGAGGTTCGTTTTATTTTTCAATGATTCATTTCTAAATATATTGGCCAAGCATTTAGTATTAATCATTTATCATTTTTAGGTTTGTAACATGGATGGAACTGATCGCAGAGAAGTTATTACGGAAAATCTACCCCATTTGTTCGGGTTTAGTTTGCTTGGTGACTTTTTGTATTGGACCGATTGGCAGAGGCGAAGCATCGACCGAGCACATAAGCTGACGGGCGCCGAGAGGGAGGTCATTGTCGAACAGTTTCCGAATGTTATGGGTTTGAAAGCTGTGCATCGAGGAAAGCCCAATGGTACTAATCCTTGCGCGAAAAACAATGGTGGATGCAGTCAATTATGTTTGAATCGACCAGGTGATAAATACGTTTGCGCCTGTCAAATCGGGTATGAGCTTGTAAAAGATATGAAGACCTGCGTTGTGCCAGAAGCGTTTTTATTGTTTACCAGGAAAGATAAGATTGGACGAACTAGTATTGAAAATGCCAATAACGATAATATCATACCGATTACGGGTATCAAAGAAGCAAAGTTAGTGCACCTCTTTCCATTCTTTATTGTTAAATAATTATTTGATTTAACTATTATTTGTTTTTTATAAATATATCTTTATTATTCCAGTGCCCTTGATTTTGAAATATCGGATAATCGAATTTATTGGACCGACGTGAAATTGAAAAGTATAACTCGTGCCTTTATGAATGGATCGGAAGTTGAAAAAATAGTCGATCTAGGTTTAGAAACGCCGGATGGTTTGGCCGTTGATTGGATTGCACATAATCTTTATTGGAGTGATACGGGTACCCGTAGGATAGAGGTTGTGCATCTCGAAAACTACAGTAGGAGAGTACTTATTTGGCAAGATCTTATTGAGCCAAGGTGCCTTGCATTGGATCCAGAAAGAGGGTAACTATTCACTTACTTTTAATTTTAGGTAATAAAAAAGATGTCATATAGAATTAGATATTTATGAATTTATTTATGTACAGATTTATTTTCTGGACTGAATGGGCCAATAGCGGTGGTATAGAACGAGCATGGTTAGACGGATCACATCGACAGTTAATTATCAATGATATTGGGCGTGCTAATGGTCTAACTATAGATCACTCAGCTCGACGTCTCTACTGGGCTGATTTATACACCACTGCTATTGACAGTTACGATCTAGTTACTAAAAAGCATAAACAAATCGTTACTCAAAAAATCGGATATCCATTCAGTATTACGCAATATAAAGAATACATTTATTGGACAGACTGGAATACAGGAGTTATCGAACGGGCTAATAAAACAACTGGTGGAAACAGAACTAAAATACATGACAATTTGGAATCAGTGACTGATCTACTGGTTGTTCACAAATCGAGACAACCTGGCTGGAATACTTGTTCTGTCAATAATGGAGAATGCAGTCACCTGTGTATAGCTTTGCCAGGTAATGGTGCCGCCTTATCAAAGAGCCATAAGTGCGCCTGCTCTACTCATTATACTCTTGCCCCGGATAACAAAACTTGCGACGGTAAGTACGGCGATCATTTATGAAACTTACCATTGAAATTTGAATACTAAAGGAAACTTATCGATTTTCAGCTCCGAAGAATTTCATGGTGTACAGTTACCGGAACGTAATGGGTCGCTTTTTGCCTGACACGAATGATTGCCCAGACGTAACGCTGCGCGTACAGGGTCTGAAAAATGTTCGCGCTATCGAGTTCGACCCCGTCACTCAATACATTTATTGGATTCGCATGGGCGATGGTCGCACTTCATCCATTCGTAAGGCCTTGGAGAACCGAACGCACACAGTAGTCGTTCTTCCTGGAGGCACAGGTCACCCATTCGATCTGGCACTTGATCCACTTGGTCGTTTGCTCTTTTGGTCATGTTCGATAAACGATGCCATCAATGTCACCAGGCTGGATAGCGATTCGACGCTCGGTGTTGTGGTCAAGGGTGAGGGCGAAAAACCGCGGAACATTGCACTGCATCCGGAGAAACGACTACTGTTTTGGACAGATCTTGGCGAAAAAATGCGCGTTATGCAGAGCCTTATGGACGGGTCAGAGCGTGTGCTAATTGCATCCGATCTGGAGTCGCCGACGAGTTTGGCCGTTGATACCAGCGCTAATCTCGTTTACTGGGCGCATGGTCGACAAATCGAGTTTGCAGAACTTAATGGAGCAAATAGGCGAATTCTTGTTGCCGCGCTTCAAGGATCGGTACTTCATCTCTCCGTACTCTTCGATTACGTCTACTGGTTTGTATAATTTTTAAATTTACTAAATAAGCTTTATTTTTACATAATTTATTTGAATAATATTGTCGTTGTAGGTTCGACCGCGACAGTCAAATTGTAGAACGTGTGGACAAGACCACAGGCGCTGGAAGAAAAGCTGTGATGAGTAATAGACCTTTGACAGACTTGGTTTCGGTGAGGACACCCAGTAATCTTGCCATGGAATCGAACGCTTGCAGTCCATTGCACGATTATGGTGGCTGCTCACACATTTGCATCGGTTCAGGCACGACCGCGAGGTGCTCCTGTCCGCAGTCCCTAGTATTAGCGGACGATGGGAAGAATTGCAGGCTTGCGCCTACTTGTGGAGCAGAACATTTTACCTGTCTCACCTCCAAGTCAGCTGACTCAAAAGACTGCATTCCGACCTCTTGGAAGTGCGACGGCCAACGAGACTGTGCAGACGGCAGCGACGAAGTCGGGTGTCCACCGTGTAATAGAGACATGTATTTCGAGTGTCATAATGGTCATTGTATTGGTGAGTGATCAATAGTAAATAAACGTTAAGAATCGAGTGAATTAAAAGCTAATTATCGTGTGTTTTCATTCAGATAACGCATGGGTGTGCGATGGAACGTCGCATTGCAGTAATGGCGAAGATGAGGTCAACTGCTGCCGGCCGGGACAATTCAGATGCACAAACTCGGGTGTTTGCATCTCAGCAGCAGCCCTTTGTGACGGCTGGGAAAATTGTGCGGATGGTAGCGACGAATCGGCTCCTGCTTGTGCTTCAGCTAACAACCATCGCCAAGCAGTTGATCAAAGTCCCGATTCCGGCAATAGCACTTATATTGTAGCTGTATTCGTAGTTTTGGGTGTGATTGCTTTTGTTGTTTTCGGTTTGTACTACTGCCGACGTCGGTTGGCTGGTACTGAAGAGCTGCCTGATATACTGCACGACTCTGCCGGCGATCCGCTTTCGCCTAAGAGTAGCAGAACAGCCAAGCCTATGCTTGCTCAGAAAAACGGAAGAAAGGATATGAAACCTGGTATGGCAGTCAGAATGTCTAATCTTAATGGCAGCAGTATAAGCTCGAGCTACGATCGCAGCCATATCACGGGGTTTTCTTATTGTAAGTTAAATTTTTAATATTTTAATATCTTTCACTAACCGACAGATATAAATGAAAATTATTAATGTTTGTAACTATAGATATAAGAAACATAATTAATAATATGAATTTATTTTTAGGTGCGTCAAGTTCGACTCATGATAGTTCAGCAGGGGGGTATCCGCAGGAGACTTTAAATCCGCCACCGAGTCCCGCGACTACAGCAAACTCGACTCGATGTTCGAGTAGCAACGCGTCGCGATATCGACCCTATCGCAACTACCGGAACGTCAATACTCCACACTATCCGACACCGTGCAGCACGGACGTGTGCGACGAATCGGACAGCAATTACCCGGCGATGCCGCGCTTTAGGTACGCCGGGGAGCCCTTCCCGCCACCGCCGACCCCGAGATCCGTTTACCAGAGCGACACCGCAATCAGCTGTCCGCCCTCACCTAGCTCGAGGTCGTCGACCTACTTCAGTCCCCTACCACCGCCTCCATCCCTGTATCTAGAGTCGCCCGCATCTGACGACTCCTCCTGAGCGCCGGTATCTCTCTAACTTTCCAAGCGTTGTTTAACTTTTTCACGACGCTCGTTTACATCGAATACTAAATTTTTCAACGTGTACATTTTTACGATTTTATTTAACTACCTGACTAGGATTACTCTTTAGTTTTCACGTATTTACTTTGTTTCCTTATTGAAGTTTTAAGTTTAGGATAATTATTTCTGACGGACTGACGTTATAGTTTTTTGCCATAATGCGATATCGTATCGCAAGTATCTAATTACGAGCTTAATAATTAGCGAACAGAATGTCCTGCTGTTCGACAAGTGCAAATATTCGAATTGTAAGTTAAATTAACGGTATAACCCATGTACAAAGTCTAATGAGCCATTGTGCCTTAATATAATCACGATAGTTTCATTGTAAATAAGTGCGATTGTGCAATGTTAATTCAAGATGGTTGAATGATAGTTAGCAAGTGTGTGTTAAAAAAGGATAAAAGATTTGTACATGACATTATCTTTTAATCTGTGCCGAAAATACATTTATTACCGAAAAAATAGTATGTAAAATAATATTTTGGATAATAACCGTGCGTTTCGCTAATGTTATTTAAAGGAAAAAATTTTCTTTTGAATTGAAAATAATAATTGATTTCGGTAAGGGATGTATTTTTACGTACAAAACTTGCAAGTATTGAGCAGAATTTTTAATTAACTGTTCAATATTTTATATTTTGTTATTAATTGTGATATAAAGAATATTATTACACTACTTTAAGTACATAACTTTGTTAAAGTTATCATCACGATTACTGCTACTGTATAACGCATATACATTATTTATGTTCCTTCGATTGACGTAGCACTTAACCAAAGGCTGCATCGAGCATACGGTATTCAATTTTTTTTCTATTTTAACATAATTTTGAGCGTGTCGAAACCGACAAGAAAAATTTTTAAATTACCGTTGAAAAAAATTATTTTTCTAAAATTTATTTGAAATTACTTTCAAATTAAAGTTGTTATCAAGTGCAAAGTATTTTCACGAAGAAAAAAAAACAATTGAAAATTTGTGCTTAAAAATCATATTAGATAGTTAATTCGCACAAACAAAATTTTTTAGAATTTATTAATGTTAATGTTGGAATATAAATTCTAAGTTCAATGAGAGGTGTTCAACCGTTTGGTTGTTCTTTAAAAATAAATGATTCTATTTAATTTTTGGTATCGAAAATCAAGTTAAAAGAGGTATATCCGACTATGATGAGGTGTTTTTGTACTACGATGAGTAAATGATGATGACACAACTACATTTTCAAATCCAATGAATGAACGAAAAATAATTACTTTATAACACGCGTGGAAAGCTGTATTGCACTCAAGAGTGCACAAATTTGGCATGTTACGTTGTTGTGTTATAAGATATTGTTCAATGTACATTCGAAAGATGAGTGCGACTGTTATCTTCGCTTCGTTGGAGCGCCAAACTTACACTCTTCCGAGAATCAACTTTATCATTTGTATCGAAAATTTTGTTCGGTGCCAATTGACTAATTTAAAAGAGATAATTCTCGGACGATTCGAAATACAACTTTCGCATTTATATCGAACACTACTTATTAACATTTCTTGATGAAATACCGATTTATTGGGTGCGCGGACAAGTGTACAAGAACGGAATCGGTATTTTGCATAAGATGTTTTATAGTATTATTTGTGAACTTCTAATGCTTATCATTCCAGTTATTGAGAAAGTTTTAAAACGGGTATATTCTACATTGGCAATTTAGTAGTTAATGATTGCTTGTATTTACTAAAATTCAATTTCACAGATTGCATTCATTCAAAAAAATTGATTATTATAAACAATAAGTTTTAAATAGAAATTATTTATTTAATTATCATGAATACACATCAGACATAATAGATGATGATGCCATACATTGAGACGCAAAAATACTTCAAATTGCTTTCGTTAAATAAACAATAACTACTTTTTTGTTACCTGTGGAAATTCTTGCGCTTACTTGGTTATCTTAACTATTAAAAAAGTCTATTATGAAAAATGTTTATAATGCAAAAGTTGTTCCTGTGATGAAATATCACGTGTCACTGCCATATCTTAGCGATTTTCAACAGAAGATAAATGAAAGTCACCGTTTTCTGAGATTAATTTCTTTAATGAAAGAATAGCAAAAAATATTGCGAGTTACATTTATCATCGGCTCGCAAATGCAACTATAGACTGTAGGTTGAGATATAAGTCCCAAGGTACAGTTTAAAAAAAGTTAATCCTTATTTAGTGTCGGAAGACTGACATTGACACCTCTATATTTTTTTACATTTATATCGATGCATCATGATCTACCTATACTTGTAAAATATTTGTACAGAATAAAAAATAAAAGAACTTTGTTAAAGTATTTTAAATAAACAGGTTTTTTATTCGATTCACCACCTACGATTGGTTAATACTTAAATACTAGTCTCTAAATGATCTACATTCTACTCTAAACATGGTAGTAGTACTATGATATATAATGAAATTTGAAAGTGACAGTATTGTTATTGGTGTACACCTGAGTTGTGAAATTCGCGCTCAGTCAAATCGTTTGTTCTCTTTGGATTTGTATCTTTTTTTATAATTGTACTGCATTCTGTTACTTTTCAATTGTTTTTTATGAAGAGACAATCCGAGAAATTTTGTCGAATAAATCTTAAATTAGACTCGCACACATACTCACACACGCGCTTACAAAATGATTTTCATTTTTTCATCGCACATTGTCATAAGCTACATAGTTCGGTAGTTACGTATTAAATGTTTCCAATATTCGAACCTTCTTCAGCGTATGAACAAGTACATATAAACTTGATATTTTTCTTTTTGCAGAAAAAAGTCAGGCGGTGTACAATAATTATTTAAATTTCCTACACATAAAAAATACGGTTCACGACTTCGCTAAAAATTCGTCGATTCTGCAATTTTCACAGTTTTCGAAAAAAATGCTCAAAACGTTGTATCCGAAGATTGAAGAAGTAATTTGGTTACAGCGTTGAAATAAAACTTGAGCTTACTATCTTTGCAATAAAATAAACGTTTCATCCTCTAAGTACCTCTTATCGTTTCGTAGAATGAAAGTCAGACTTGAAATTTCTTAGAGAAAGTTAAGAATCTCGTCACTTCGAACGCGTAGATCTAAATCGCGCGTAACGATTTATCATCGTGATAAAGTAACTTTCGCACCGATTCAAGTAAAAGTATCATCGCTCACCAAGTCGAATGAAGCAATACACTTTAATCGAACAATTTTCGCTCTAAGAAATTTCACGTGCAGAACGTAGAGAAATAAATATTTACCTTAAAAAAAAAAAATCATTTATGACACAGTTCATTCAAACGACCCTCGAAAAAAATCTTAGAACAGAAAAGCATCGCTCCTCCAACCGCGGATCCAACCGCGACACTTTGATCCGGCAAGCGTATAACGTCATCGCCACCCTGGCGACTATCTGTCGAACTTGTTCTCCGAGGGCGCGGTGATGTAAATGGGCGCCTGGGAGCCGTCGTAGTAGCCGTAGATCGGCTGGGACTGCACGAGCGGCAGCGGCTGCATGAGGGGCAGCATGTGCACGGGCGAGGCGGCCTGGCTCGCCGAGTTCGGGTGGCCCAGGGTCGAGCCGTTGTACGAGCCGACGGCGTAGATCTCCTGGTTGAGCTTGCCGCTGTAGTTGCTGGCCGGCCTCAGCATCGTGCCGTCGTGCATGCTCGAGGCCAGGGCCGCCTGCATGCGCGCCTCGTTCATCTGGTTGCTCCAGCGCAGCCGGCAGATGCAGATGATGATGACGACGATAGCGATGAACGCCACCACGCCGCCTACGATGCCGATTATGAAGGTGTCCTCGGTGCTGCCGCCCACGCCGGCCGACGAGGTCATCGTAGAGTCGCCGCTCGGGTGCTTCATCGCCGGCTCCTGCGGAACGAGAGAGAAAGTTTCTTTTAGGTGTGAATCGCATATTTTATCGCTGCTCGTTCCGATGCTTCTCGATATTTTTTACTCGCGAGAGAGTGGAAGTTTAAGGCTTTGTTAAAATTACAGCGTTACTTCCTGGGCACTTAGTGAAAGCAGGGCTGCTTTGCAATCGTCGTAACATCAGTTATTAGGTACTACTATTCAGCGGGAACTAATATTTTAGAATGGAAAAATTTTAGCTTTCCATTTCCTGCTTTAACAATAAACGTGCAGTAATACGCAATTAACGTACTCGCTATATTTGATAACAAGTGATCATTCGCGTAAGTGAATCACTTTTTCAATTTAAATTATATACCAAATAATATTGCTGTCTATAACGAAGAAAGCGCCTTTCAATTTACCTGTTATTTAGAAGAAAAATATTAAATGTGCATTTCGTAACATTTTCGCGAAAAAGAACATTTTGCGAGATTGCCAAAAGTCCTTCTTCGGATAAAATTAATAAAAGTAGTGATTAATAAAAATTAATAAAAGCGGGGGATTTCAAAGAAAAATATTTCTTTTTTTTCAAAAGAGATTTCGCAAAAAGGTTTTCCTTCATTACTAAACTACTGAAAGTACTTTTCTTCGTGTGAAACATTTGAATTTATTTCTTCTCGTTGCAAATTTTTTTTACTAAATGCAAATATGAATTAAAATGGATAATAATTTTTCCAACGAATAGTAAAAAGCAACGCACCTGGAAAGTCGGCGCTACGGTCCAGATGATCTCCGGTTCGGCACTGGTGGGCCTCTTGGTGCTGTAAGTGGTGGGCTCGGTGTGCTCGGGCCTTGCGGCGCCGGGGGTGCTCCTGGTGGCGTCGCAGGACAGCTGCTCCTCGGGCACGTCCACGAGGGCCTTCCTCAGCAGGTAGTCGGGCGCCTCGCACACGATGGAGTTGTCGGTGCGCGACCTCAGCGCCCGGGCGAGTTTCCAGAGGTGCTTCGCCTGGCAGTCGCACTTGACGCTGATGTTGAAGCCCTTGAAGCGCAGCGCCCCGGCGCGCTCCTCGAACACCGAGATCAGCTGGGGCGAGATCGTCTTGAAGGGGCTGCCGGCCACGTCGAGCACGATCTCCGTGGAGCGCGGCACCGGGAACAGCAGGGTCGCCGGGATGTTGTCCACCGAGGTGTTCCTCAGGCCCACAGTTAATCGGGAGGCGCGCACTCCGACCAGCAAGCTCGACAGCACGTTCTTCAGCCGCTCGCCCCGCAGCACCAGGTTCCTGAGCCGCGGGTGCAGTCTCACGGACAGCTGCTCGTTGCCGGCGTTGATGTCCTTGATCTCGATGTCGACGTCCTCCAGGCCGTTCATGTCCCGCAGTATGCCCTGCACGTCGAAGTAGCCCAGTCGCGGGTAGCCATACGCCGTCAGCTTCCTGAGCTTGGCCAGCGGCCTGAAGGCGCTCTTCTCGATCCTGGTGCAGTTCTCCAGGCCGTGCATCCGGAGCTCGCGCAGGCCCTCGAAGCCGACGAACGAGCTCTCGTTCACCAGCCTCACGTCGTTCCGCGAGGCGTCCAGCGACCTCAGCGAGGGCAGCGAGCCGAAGGCCCTCAGCACCGTCTGGAAGTGCGGCAGCTGGTTGCCCGAGAGGTCGAGGACCTCCAGCATGGTGGTGCGCTGCAGGGCGAGGGGCTCGACGTTGGCGATGGCGTTGCCGGAGAGGTTGAGGCGGCGCAGGTAGGGCGCCTCGAGGCGGGCGAGCTCGCGGAGGCCGCAGCCGGCCAGGCTGAGCTCGCGCAGCACCTTGGCCTCGCTGAGGATGCCGCCGACGGCGGCGCGGCTCAGCGGGTTGCCCGAGAGGTCGAGGCTCTTCACCTGGGCCACCACCTCCTGCGTGAAGATCTCCGAGAGGCGGTTGCGCGCGATGCGCAGCTCGCGCAGCCGCTCGGACTGGCGGAGGAGCGCGCGCGTGGGGATCTCGACGAAGCGGTTGCCCGAGAGGTCCAGCCGCTCCAGGACGCGCAGGCGCGACGGCTCGAAGATCGTATCCGGCAGGGAGGTCAGCTTGTTCTCGCTGAGGTCCATGCGCTCGATGCGCAGCACGCCCTCCATCGTGCGCTCGCTCAGGGACTCCAGCCGGTTGCGCGCGAGGTCCAGGCGCTGCAGCTGCGAGGAGTTGTGGAAGGCCAGCTCGTCGACGGTCTCGATGCGGTTGCCGGAGAGGTTCAGCTCGCGCAGGCGGGAGATCTGGGCGAACGCGAACTCGCCGACCGACTGCAGCTGATTCCGGGACAGATCCAGGACCTCGAGGAACTGCAGGTTCTTCAGGGCCTCGCTGTAGATCGTCGAGAATCGATTGGCCGATAAGTCAATCTGTAAAAATTCATATGTTTATTAAAATTTACTTCCTGCTAAATTCTACTATTTTGCCATAGAATTGAAAATAATGTAAATTAATATTTTACCCGACGCAGTCGTGGATGAATTAAAAAGGTCGTAGCCGACAGGTACTCCAGCCGGTTGTACGACAGGTCAAGAACCTCCAGTCCGGTACCAGTGTTAAAGTGTTCGCCACCGAAGCTCTTCAATCGATTTCCCCTTAGATTCAAGCTGTACAAGTTCCTCAAACCCACGAAGGCCGCGTTGTCGATCCTTTCGATCGCGTTGTACGACAGGTCAATGCTGGTCAGATTCAGCAGCCTCTTGAAGGTGCCCTCGTTGATCTCGTGCAGTCGGTTCCCGGAGAACGACACCCTCCTCAGGTTCTCCAGGTTGAGCAGGAGCACACCGGGCAGCACCTCCAGTCCGGTGCGCGCCACGTCCAGCGACACCAGCGACCTGGGGAACAGCGGCGGGAATCCCCCGTACAGGGGATTGTCGCTCAGATTCAGGTAGCGCAGCTGGTGCATGTTTTTGAAGGCGTCGGCGGCCACGCGCCTGATCTGGTTGCCGGCGACGTTCAGGTGCACCAGGTTGCCGAGCGGCAGCTCGAGGAGCTCGCGCAGTCGGTTGCTGGACAGATCCAGGTGCAGAAGTGTCTCCTCGAGGCCGAGGAGGCTGTCGCGGTCCAGCCTCGTGACCATGTTGCCGGCGAGCTCGAGCCGCGCAAGCCGCTCGAAGTGCTCGAACAGCCGGGGCGCCAGCTCGCGCACCAGGTTGCGCGTCAGGCTCAGGCTCATCAGGCGCGGCGCGCTCGCGCGCAGGATCTCGCTGGACAGCGCGGCGATGCGGTTGTACTCGAGGTAGAGGTGCGTCAGAGCGGGCAGCCGAGCCAGCGCCGAGGACGGCACCAGCAGGATGTTGTTGTCCTGTAGCGACAGCCACTTCAGGCTCGTCAGGCCCTCGAACGAGGACTCCTCGATCTGGAATCGTTAAGGGACCGGATGCGATCATTGGGGTATGTAGGTGAGAGAGTGGAGTTTTCTTTAGCGCCGCTGCGAGGTATCAATGGAAAAAAGGCGGTTTTGAGAGCGCTGCAATTATCTTAATGTTTATAAGGGGAGATTCAGAAACAATCGGATTCCATCTGCAGCGATTAAATTTACCGTTGGCCGAACAATCGTAGCTCATCGTAATTTCTCGGATTAACATAAAAAACTGTAATTTCAGGCACGAAAAAGTGATGTAAAAACTCCATAATTCAATGCCAAGTGTTTACACGTGTTATGAACAAATCATTCCTCATAATTTTCGCGGTCGATGGCTATCTCGATGCGTCGGATAGAGAAATTAATAGCCGCTTAAGAGAAAGTGAAACGCGCTAAATGCGCGCCTCGTTAAGACGGAACTCGGATCCACTGTCTCTCCAGCGACCAAAAAGATAACGCCGCGCTTAATTAATATTATTCACGGATTCTCGCATTACATTAGTTTCGCGCGCTGACCAAAAAGAAAACAAAAATGAAGCCAAACACAAAAAAAAGTAACCGAGATGAGAAACTCACGGTGCGCAGCGCGTTCACGCTCAGATCCAGCCTTATTAGCGAGGCGAGGTCCGTGAAGGTGTTCACGCCCAATCGGCCGATTCCGTTGCGGCTCAGGTCGAGGATCTGCAGCTCCTTGAAATTCGTCAGGTGCGTCCGCTCCAGTTCCTGCAACGGCGCGGCGCATGCGAAAGCAGTCAGCGAAAGTTTCGTGAATGGGTTTCTTTATCGGCCCGACGTGGGGATGCACTCGGCCTCCTTTACTCACCGTAATTAAGTTGTTGGAGACGTTGAGGAACTTGAGATCCTTCTGGTGACGGAGCACCTCCGTCGGGAACTCCTCGAGGAAATTCGAGGACAGGTCGAGCTGCTGGAGGCTGTACGCGCCTTTTGATCAGAGAACGAACAATAAACAATTTATTTTTTTTCCCTCGTGCGCGAAATTTTCGAGCTATCGCGGATTTGCATTGAATGAGTCAGTGCGAAATCGCTGGTAATTAGCAGCGATTCGGTATTATTTGCATGGAAAATAAACACTCGGATTTTTCGTGGGAACTTTATGAAAAGCTGGAAAGTAATTAGGTCGTTCTTTTTCCTTTTTAAAATTTATTTAAAATAATAATTAGTAAGAGGCCTTTTGCAATATGTGCTACTTATATTATATTAGAGAGTCTTTTTTGATAAATTTCTCTATATAAATGTGAATCAAACCAAATTGTGATTCCTTTCCAAAAATACGGTAATTTGTCTACATTAGGCACTATATTATGTACTAAATATGAAATAACCGCTTGGTGTACATTCAAAAGTTAATTATGAATTGTAGCGAAAAAACTCACGTAGCATTTTTTTTACATTTGCAGGTTTTTTTATTTAAATAAACGTGTACTCCTGTAGAAATATTAAATATTCAAGAATCTTGAACTAATGTTAAGTGATGTCGTAACTGTATACATGATTTGTACGGTTACGATATTATGTATGTAAGTTATAATGTGCTTTATTTTTGTAAAACTGAGAAAAGACAACACAACTAAACCAAAGAGAAAATGCGACCAAATTTTTTCTCAAGAATTCTAATTAAAGGGATAAGAAAGTATTAATCATTTAAAATCATGCAAGTACCTAACAAGAATAAGAATGAATGTTTCACGAAAATGTATGCAATACAATATACAATATACAATACGCACCTTTGAAGACATCGCTGTTCAATCTGTGAAGATCGTTGAAGGAGATATTGAGGATGAGCAGATTGGACATACCATCGAATGCACCGTCATCAAGGTGTGACAGTCCGTTGCTGCTCAAATCGAGGCGCAGCAGAGTTTCTCCGAGTGCCGACAAGGCGCCTCGGTGTACCGAGCCTGCAATCATCATTTTATTTTTTATCTATACACATAGTTATACAACGATCGCCGCCGGAAATCGGCCGGGATGAGCACGCGCCGAGCGAGAGCGAGTCGCGGCATTTTTAATTAGAAAGTTTTTAAAAAGCGCGCGCCGTCGGCTTAGCGACGCTCTCGAGGCGCCTTTTTTTATTCGCGCATAATTTAGAATACTGATTCGCGGCTTTTGCTTCAGCAGGAAGTCACGTACTTTTCCCACCGGCGGTGAATTAGCAGAAACGGCGCGCTTGGGTTAACGACTCTAATGCCTCCGCGCGAGGTTCCTTTTCTTTCGCGATCTTTTTTTTCGGGGAGGAAGTGGCTTGTGAAATTGAGATGTTAAGACTGTTTTGACATAATTAAGGTAGTTCCTCTAAGCTTGCAAAGAATATCGTAATTTCGGATGTTAATTAAAAATTATGAAAAATGCTAACACGTGTTTTTTTAATACTTATAGTTAATTCAATTTCATTCAATTTTTAACCGATTTCTCCACGAATTTATTAGACACATTTCAAACAAATCATGATGCCGATAGTGACTTGGAACTTTCGTCAAAATTTCAATAAATACTGGCATTTATTTATAGAGTCATTAAAACGATTCGCGTGATTAGATTTTCTCTCTATTAGAACGCCAGAAAAATGATATCGATTTTCATTAAATCTCACCAATATTATTTCCAGCAAGACTGAGCACCCTGATAGCCTTAGGTCCTTTAAGCGAGTTGATCGGTACGCTCTTGATGTTATTGAAATCCAAATACAACTCCTCCAAATTATCGCACCCCTTGAAGATGCCCTCCTCGATGCTCCTCAGCCCGTTCCCCCTGAGATCCAGCAGCCTCAGGCTCCCGAGTTCCCGGAATTCGTTGCTCGAGAAAATCGGATTGAGATTGTCGCCCAATTCGTTGTCGGCCAGCCGGAGCTCCTTGAGGGCCTCGCGCCCCTGCAGCTGCCGGCTCATCAGCTTGTGTATCGCGTTGCCGCTGAGGTCGAGCCGCTCCAGGCTCTCGGGCAGCACGGCGACGAGGTGGGCCGGTATGGCCTGGTGGCCGCTGCGCCGCTGGCTGAACGCCGAGATCGGCTGGCCGGCCAGACTCGCCCAGGCCTCCTCCGTCAGCGACACCCGGTCGCAGTTCATCTCCAGCGACAGGGTGCTCCGGTTCAGCCCGGACAGCACCACCGCGCACTCGCACGGCACCTGCAGCTCCCGGTTTATCTCGACGCACGGCTGCCTCTGCCCCAGGCAGACGCTCAGCCACGCCGCCAGGACGATCCACGGTAATTTGACGGGGCTGCAAGAGACAACGGGTTCGATGTCGCGAGCGTGTTCGACCGGAGAACACAGGCGCGCCGTAATTGACGCGGCTGTTTTCTCCGGTAGCGAGTGGTGTCGCTCGTTAACTCGACGAGAAACTGTCTTTTGCGCGGTGCGCTCCTCGATGTCGGACTTTTACGCGCGAAATTGTTTTGTTTTCGCTCTGCTCGTGCAAGGTAAAGCGCGGCGAGGAATTTAGGATCGGCGGTTTCTAAAGCGGTCGCAGTTAAATTGTTCGCGATCGGTTGCCGTTTGAAAGTGGTTTGAAAAGTTGTTTTCGCAAATTACTTTTTTTGTTTTAATAAATAAAAGGTTGTGCGTGCATAATGGGAGGTGAGGTTTCGCGCAACAATGATTTTCCGGGAAATGTGAGCTTTTTCGAGAGAGAATTCACACCGGGAGTCGTTGAAGAATAAAAAAATGTAATTAGTAAAATTGTAGTATTTCTGACATTTCACACAGTGTATTGAATTATGACCACTTGAGAAAAGTAATTTTGTCTAATGCCGTGAAATCTTTCCGGCATTTTTCTCATTTCGTCATACCTTCAAATTATCTTCGTACACTTTCACATATTTTGAAATATTTTCTTACAATGAGCACTCACAAATACGATGCGCGCGTTTATACGCGCGACGATCTTTTTACCGTGAACAAACTTCATTTTCAGTATTCTTATAGATATGAATTTATCTTTTAGATTAATAAATTTTATTAATTAATTAGTATGAGTATTAAGATATTAATTTACTTAATTATATATACAAAAGTTTTAAGAGTTATTAAGATTTCTAAATTTTATGACTTATTAATTCACATTCTATCACATAGTTTCACCATCACTTTTTTTCTTTAACTTCCTGAAATGTTTTCTTTATAACTAATTTAAATATTAAAAGGTCAAAAATGATCGTTTAAAATACATCGTAAATGCTTCGCGTATAAAACATCAGAAATACCACTGCAATAAACATGCGTCTACTACAAAGAAAAAGAAAAGATTAAAATTCTCGACGCCCCTATACGCCAGTGATTAAAAAAAAAAACATAAAGAGAGAAACCCCGACTCTCTACACAATCACCACAACAATCCCGAAAATTCCACAATTTTTTCTTACGCCATTCTCGATCTCGCTCCAGTATCCTTGGTAGTCTCACTTTCCTCTCGGCCGGAATCGATCAGTCCGCGGAGCGCATTTTATCCCAGCCAGTCGTCCCGATTTCCGCACGCGAAACTCCAGCGCGATCGAGCCGCGACGGTGTGCCTCCTGGTCTCCTCGGCGGGCGCCTCGGTACTGCGCCAGGACGCGCCTCCCGATGCAGGAATGCAGGCGCGATATCCGCAATTATCGGCGATCCATCTAAAAATAGCGTCGGAGGAATGCGCGGAAAGATCGGTAGCGTGTGCACGCGCTCGCGCCGCAGCGGCCGATGCCCAGCAGTCCGGCGGCCTGGTGAACGTACACTAAAAGGCGGCGCGGGGCAGGAGCGCGCGAAGGCCCCGGCGCGCGCGACTCGCCCGTGAGAATAGCTGTACGTACGTACCGGAGGCGCTTTCGTTTGCGTTCGGCTGAGTTCGGTGAACGGCGCGCGAGCCTGCCTGCCACGGCTAAGGACTAAAATGGTGCCGCGGCTTCCCAGGTGCGGACTGAACAAGCGCCGTCTCCCTTGACACGATGACATACTTGTAACGAGGCGTTTTACGGGACGCCGTGTGAATTTTCGAGAGCGCCGCGAGGACCGCTCGCCTTTTCCCTGCGAGCCCATTCTTTTTTGCGAGATTCGCGTTTTTTTGCGACTACGGAATCTCCCAGTTTTTTTTTCATAGTTTCGCAGTTTGACTGGACGCGCGGTGACTTTAGGTTTGATGTAGATCGCTCGACTGATAAAAGAATTTCTCGGTCGTTATTGTTTCCTTTTCGCTTTAGGCGATTCTTTCTTTTTCATCAAATTTTAATACTTTTATCACGATTTGGTGTAAGTCGTTCTTACGGGTAAACAATATGTAATGCAACAATTTTCAAAATTTTATTCGTGGAAATAATTTTTAGCTTTACTTTATATATTTCATAAGTAAAACCTTGCATTATAACTAATTTTTAATAAAAAATTACCTATTTTTCATGTTCAAAGTGTAAAAAATTAATCCTTTTCATAAAACCATATTTGGGCACTTTGAATACAAAATCCATTGTGCATCAATCTCATTAATAAGTTATCATTTAAAAAATTTCACTTTTAAATGCGAGTCCTACATATTTTTTATCCATCCATTATTTACAATTCCATTATGCTCGTGTGCAACACCATCTCATTAAGTCAAGAAATCACCTCCCCCTAATTAAAATAATTCAGCTCTACCCAATTAAACTAAAATAACTCGGCTGAAAAACTAATAAGGCATACAATGAAAGGAAAATATCGAAACTGAAAATTTCTCCTCAATGAAATGGGAATCGGAGGCCCCAGAATTCGGCAGGTGGGGTACCTGAGTGTCGGTCGACGTAAGATGATGTAACGTCGGATATTCTAAGCAGTTAAAAATCTCCGATGTGCTCGGGACGCGGAGATATTAGGCCTGGCGATGCGGCCAGCTCGATATGGATAGAGTAAGCAAGAGCGCGCCGCGGAGCCGGTATTCCGAGACATAACGGAGAACGCAGAAGGGAATGACCGCGCCGCCGATGGAGAGGGAACGCCGGATAGAGAAAACGCGAGTGTGTATACCTCGGGAAGACGTCTCCTTGACGAGCGCACTCGAATATTACATAAAAAAAATCGCGAGATGGAATTTTAATAATTTCTTTTTTAGCGAATTTTGACGGTTTAAACATGATTTTCTTTGTATTCACAAGGATAATTATGATGTTGGTGTATATATAACTGACGTAAGGATTAAACTGGATTATGAATCTGAATTTATATTGAGTTTTATATAGATAGTTTTACGATTTTTCGATTTTCCATACATTTATTGGGAGTTACGAGGCGAATTGGAACTTTTATATTTGATGGAGTTACATCAAAGTCATTTTACATAAGAAATTTTTAGAAATGATCGTACGATTAGCGCGTGAATTAGATAATATAATAAAATACAGTATAATTGGATTTTCTACGATATCGAATTTACATTAAAGCCAAACTCGATAAAAGAGCCGCATAAGATTCAGACAACCCGAAAGACCGGGCTTCTTATCACTTAGCGAAACCAGTAAACCGCGGCGAAAGGCTAGAAAAAAAGTTTCTCTCACAGGGGCGTGGAGAAAAATCTTTACAACTAGTTTCCATTGGAATTCTTGTAATAATTAATTATATAAGCGAGGTTTCAGTGTTCGCGCACCCGGGCGCAATCGGCCGAAAAACTCCATCGGCACGGCAGAGTTGCAGGACTTGCAGGCCTCGCACTTTCAAGTTCCGGAGGTTGGCAATCGGCGCTGGGAGCAAGTATTTGCTGTAAAATTGCCGCCGTCCTGTGTGTACCGAGCTGGTTCACACGCCCCTGTCCTTCGGCATATTTTAACGAGCACAGAGCTCGAGGACACTGCTGGGATCGATTAGCATGCCGATTCCGATCGAGTAGGCGCGCGCATTTTACGTGATGGAAGTGAATAATAATAAACGATCGAAATTAATTGGAAAGCGATCGAATAAGAGCGAAGATTCCTTTGAAATAAGATAATTATAGTTCGCGAATGCTTTTCCGCTCTTCTCGAGTTTTTATATAAATTTATGATTTTTTGTAAAATGCAGTTTTTTTAATGTAAAAATTAGTATTATTATGTTATATTGAATTTTTTTTCAGAAATTGAAATGAATCCAGAACTTTTACTGTAAGTCGCTCATTACAGTTTGTAGTGTTGAAAAGTAAATTTGATTTGACCTATAACAAAGTACTACTTGAGAAGTTCTACGGAGCATTACCAAATTACGTGCACATCATTTACATCATCGGTATTGTAAACAATACAATGAATATAGCAGAACAGTGAAATTTATAAAATTAGAAGAAGCCTTCAAATAATTGTCAACCCTAAATTTATAAAAAATTTAATTTAAAATTTCGCGGAATTTAGCTGCTGTGTAACGTAGTTACGGCTCACGTCAAATGAGTGAGTAATTCAAATTTGATAAGTACCTATATGTATTGATATAGTGGCAATGGTACACTTTCTTATCTTCAGACACTATTATGTCTTTCGTGCAAAAACATATTTTCTCCTAATTTCGTATGTAAGTAGAAACGGTCAGTCGGTCAGACACCAAAAAAAGACCTGCGTACGCTCGAAAATCTTTGTTATATTTAAAATAGTAGAGAAAGATCGCTTATAATCAAAGAAAAAAATCTTTAGAAGGCTAGTTCAATACTCCCCTGAGCTATTCTTATTCTCTTAATCCTCTGTATGGCGGGTTGCCGTACAGGCCATTGAGTAAAGGTATATACATCTAACCGTATAAAACTTGAAATTTTTGAGAAAAAATCCCAAATTTTAGCTGCGCACTATTTTAAGAACACCCTTTTGGACCAACCCCTCAAATATTAACAAAGGAAAATCCCAAGGGGAATTCTCAATCTCATTTACCAAAGTTTGCTCGAGATGGTCATCTGGAAATTCCCTTCTTCATTACCGAACCTAATAAAAACATCGTCGAGGAAGCAAGCAGAGCCAGACTGATATCAAATTTCGAGCTGTGAACATCGACTGTGATATATAATTGAATATTGAAGGGTGTGATAATAGACCTTTGTTAAATTAACTAATCATTATAAGTTACCATTGTACAGCACTCTAGTCAGCCTTATTATTGTAAGTATCATAATCAGTATGTATGCACTACACATTTCCTCATCTCTGTACAATCATTCGCTCAGTTTACAGTAAATAAATGTAAATTTTAATCTCGCGTTGGTTTTTAAATATTTAATTTTGAATTTTGAATCTTCGCGGCTAAAGTCGGGCGCTTGGTAAAAGCTGCCATCTGAAGAGCTCCGCACCAACTACATAACAGAATAAAGTATAGTCAATTCAAAGTTTGAATACCGCTAAAAATATATATAAAAGTCTTTTGAAGCAGTTAGAGCTAACAGAAAGTTTTTATTGGCAGCGTGATACCGTTACGCTTTGTGCGTCTGTGAACGTATTCTCAATTATTGTATCTTTTATAACAATCCGTAAGTAAAAAGAAGTATAGCTGCAAATAACAAAATATTATTGAACGAATTAGTGCAACACTTTTTGCTTCGGTAAAAGTTATCTTGTGATAAGAAGCCACTGCAGCGACGACTCTTATTATATATCAGTCTCATTCCTACAGGCGTCTCGTTCATACGTGCCCGCAGCCAAACGTAAAGTGCAATAAGTATATTGCACTCAGCACAGACAGTCACATGAACCAAAATTTCGGGTTTCACGTTCCATCACCCTCTGCACCTCATATTATGCACAGTATGACAGGTAAATAAATACATAATTTTTTTCTTCCTTCTTAGTTTTCAATTAGTTTACAATTAAAAAATAATTAAATAATTGGTGTTTATTAAATCAACGAGGATTACATGATAATTTAATAAATATCTTATCAATAATTTCATGTCGATATCAATTTTACCGGATCGTTCAATATATTACGTAAAAAATATAATTTCGAAGTAATAAGATAAATTCTTAAACGAAAAAAATCTGTTAAATTCCCTTTGGTAAATTTGCGGTAACCAACAAAGTTACAAATTCAAAAGGAAAACCACATGAGATTTTTCAAGATTCTTCCGGCACCTTGCAAATCGTAACACCTATAATCAGTGTCACAATAAGGAGTGAGCTCCCCTTCCGCGTAGATTTAACCAAAAGGTGCCCGCCCCATTATTCCCGCGATGCGGGAAGAAAAGATTCGCAATTGCCGGCTGGAAGGCCGCATATGTTCCGCGATTTAATCGTGGAAAAGTCGAAAAACCGCAGAGTACGTTAAGTATAATAAGAAGGGTATTGACGCGGGGTCGTCGAACAGGTGGTTACAGGTGGGTGAGCGTGAGGACCGGTCAGCCGGTACCGGACAACGCGGTGGTAGGCGGCCGGGACGTCGACGGAGCTACCATCTACGTCGGCCGCGCCCATCACGACGGCGACCTAGTCCCAGCTAAGGTCATCCCGTCCAAGAACGTAGCCTACATCGCTCACGGGGGCCAGGAACACGCTAAGCACAATTACGAGGTAGGGCGCCAAAAATTTATTCCTTCCTGACATAAGCAGTGGAATATGATGAGCGCGATTTGGATGTGCTTTTAGGTACCTTATAATTCTTACTGCGACATAGATTAAAACTTTTAAAATTAAACCAATCAAGCTTTTATCGGCACTTCTATTTTATCTTGTCTTTTTTTATCATAGCAATATTCAAAGAAAAATATGTATCAGTACTTACTTTAGAAATTGTCACTTAAAGATTTTGATTTTTTTTAATACAGTGAACCTTATCAATTCAAAGTAAACTTATTCATTTTAAATACTAGGATGTCAAAAAGTGGTTAAACCGCTATGACGCATGAAGTACTTTATATTTAGGATAAATTAGTCGACTAAATTTAGTTAGTATTCATGTTTTAGAACAAAAATATCTATTAATGATGCCCTAATGCTGAAAATTACAATTAACAAAATAAGAAAATAATTGATATATTTTGTTGTACAAAACTCGATAACTTTTTTATATAGATTACTGCAATTTGCACTTATTTTTATTATTACTTTTCATTACAGCTGCTCGTGCACAATTTCACGTGGGTATTCTGCAAAAACGGAATGGTGCCACCAAACGCTGTACTAGCCGGTCACACTTCCAGCAGAGAACCCTTATACGTTGGCCGTGTATATCACTGCGGCTCTCAGACGATCGGCAAGGTACAGCTTAAATAATACATTTTAACTGATACCAGACTTAATTAGATTTATGTGTCACTTAATGACAGAATCGCTGATGAAATTAATTAGACTAATGTATAATTTGTGTTAAAAATTTTGAGTAATATTTATGTTTTTTAAATTAGTTCACATTTAAATTTAGGCCATTCAGAAGAGTACGATGAAAGAACCTTGAAATTAACTAGCTGAATTTTTTTTATAGGTTCATCCAAGCCATGGCTGCCTCTACATTCCATTCGATGGCAAGGAGCTTCCTTTTAGAGACTACGAGGTTCTCGTTAGTCATTGATTTCCACGATAACAGAAATATTTGCCGCCTAAAACGATACAATTATAAATAATAAAGAAAATATGTAACACTTGACTCAATAAACTCGGTTTTTGTAAGAAAAATAGTTTTATTGTATACATCTTCTAGTTTTCTATGATAATTATACAATTCTCATGCTAATAATACCAGACTCTTAGACATATGATTTGGACTTCACGTTTTAAAAAATAAGATAGTCTTTTGAATATGCTGAAAAATTACACTGAACGTTGGCAAAAAAAGTGTAATTACAAAGTGTTTTGTATTAATTAAAGCCTTTTTTTTGTTTTTTCTGTCATTTCCACGTAAATCCTTATCAAATTCGTACATATGCATATTCCAATAAAAACAATATGTTCAATAACATTTTATCACACAATAAGAATTTTTCATCGTTTGTTATCATGCCTTTACTGAGTAATTCAATTTGATGTAAGCTCGCAATTATTTTAATTCGATTACGACTATGACTCTTCAATGAGCTTTTGCTATCAAGAATCGATACCTTTGTTGAACAATCGTTTATATTTAGAATGTAGCAATTCAGAAGACTATCGAATTGAGAGATAAACCATGTAGACCGATCATTAGTGCGTGACATAATTGTGATTTAGGAAGAATTACACGTTAAATTAAGAATCCACGTGGCTCTATTTTTAGTAAAATGAAGGGCATGCTAAGCTTGTTTTTTCAGTCATCATCATTGAAGTTTAGTAATATGAGGATTATCAGATTATACTATTTTTCCCATGGGTACGGTGATATTTTTCTGCCTAAATTAATATTTATATGCTTATTGGGTTAAGCGTTCTCAATTTACAATGCAACGCGTTCTTTAACGATGCATCACTGTGACAAATATTTTCTAAACATGTACTTTCTGTTTGATAAAAAAAGACATCTGCTATTATTAGTGATGATAAAGTAAATATTATAGTTGATAAAAAAATCCAATATAATATATATCGCAGTGCAGCGTAAAAGCCCATGCGGATGATTCATAACTCTCTCGGATAAACCCTCGAGCCTCGTGGGCTAGCGATAGTCTCCCCTCTCCTCGCGATTAATTCGGCCCAATCGCCGGGTCATTCCACTAAACTTTATTAAAGTAAAAGCCCTTACGGGGCCTCCTCGCATCGCAGGCAACAAAGAAATTTTACGGGTCAACTTAACGAGCCCGGCGGATCGGTAAATAAAAGTCGCGCAAGAAAGTCACGTACCCAGTGCCGGCCGTTTGGGGCGAACACGTGTCCAAGGCTAAGCAGATACTTCCCTTTGCCAAACGAAAAAAAAAAAGAGAAAGAAAAAGAAGAGGCCCACCGCTAGAGAAAATAGGCGTGGCCATTATCTATTCGCCGGCGGGTTGTATAGAAGCGCGCGGGGGCGGAAGACGGCTACGCGCGCGATTGTATACAGAGCGCGCGCGCGTGTGTGCGAGTCAGCAGATAAGCCGGCGTTTTTAACCGAATTCGGTTAAGGTGCCGGTATCACTCGCGCTCGAGACTTCGTCGCCGCTCGTCGCATCTCCTTATCAACTCAGACAATATGCCAGGTGAGGAAAAAAAAACACTGCTTCGCGTTGGTGAATCACGCTGCTCTCTTTTACACTTTTACACTCTGTTCCCCGTTACACTTTTTTAACGCGATTACTTTTATTTTTTGCTTGTCTTGTTGGTTTATTTGCTATCCTTTTTTTACTTTTAATACGAAAGTACGGATTCTCGGTGTCCCTTCAAGATTCATCTGAAAATTATGGTGATACTAGTGGTTTTCCAAAAGCGTTCGAACGCTGGATCTTGTAAACTAAACTAGAATAATTCACCGAGCACTTAAACTTTTTTATTTGCACGTTTGCACGATCTGCACATTTAATGCTATACCGATAAAACGCGTCACCTTGAGTATTGTTATTCGCTTGTTTTACTAATGATTAATAAGTCACGTATGTATAACGTGTAAATCCGAGCAGAAAATTCAATTTTACAAATATCTTTGTTAAACGTTGCTAAGTTTTTACGCAGTTGTAGTATAAAAGTAAAATAAACTTTTAATATATTTTGTATAAGTAAGGAATGGGGAAAATTGTGAAAAAATTGTTATCTGTCCGTTAGAATATTAAAAGATAATCGACACGTACTTTTAGTTTTTGAAGTGAACGTTTATTGCAAATAATTGAAAATTTGTGTGACATCACGATTCTGCACTATGTAGATAATACTATATAGATACTATATCCTACGGTAATTTTACGATCTTAATAAATTTAAACTCGCGGTATCTTTGTTGTTAATTCACATTAAATTGCGAAAAGGAAAAATACGTGACACTATTCTATTAACGGATGTAATGAAATTTTTTATGTAAACAACCCAGTTAGACGAGGTAATACGCGCAGGTTTCAAATAAAAATTTTGATTCGTATATAAACAATGCTATTTATTTCGAAATAAAGGATCGAATTCAAACTAACTCCACTCTAAAACTGACCTTCGGTTTACTGTATATTTGTATATGAGTGAGATGGTTATACTTTCATCGATGCTTAAATAAGATTTATGACGATTCACGCGTTGAATGTTCTATTCATTTTCAATCTATTTCAGTGAAATATACGCGATTTTAGGAAAAATATACAAATGCTTTATTTCATATTCATATATACATATTCTGGAACGCCACAGTTTAACCCGTTCACACGTGTAGCATGCTTATATTTTTAGCTGACGAGGAAAACAATAATTTTATCGCAAATTAATTTTACAAGTCTTTAATGGAGATTAGTAAGACCGATTAATCCGAGTTGGCTATAATTTCCAAAAATGTTGTTCGTCTAACTTTTACATAATTCGTGAAATTGATAACAAAACATAGCTTCATTAAATGTAAAGATATCACAGATTTAAAAATAATCGTTTAATCATCACATACGTAAGAAAGATTGATAAAAATCTTTAAAAAACAGTTTAGATTATCCTACTTAAGTATTCGACAAAGTTGTTTTTCTACATTAATAATCGATAAATATTAATTAAATAAAAATATCGAATTCAAAATAAATTCAAGCCGTTTAAGCCGTTGCCTAATTCCTACCCCGCTCATTAAGCAACGCCACCGCGACACACAAGCCGTACAATGAAACTCATTTATAAGCCACATGTAGAATATTAGAAAGCATTAAGACCAATGAGCAAAAAAGAAAAGTAAGAAAGGCAAGGTCGTCACCAGCTCCTCCGGATTAAAATCTGCTCTCTAATCCGCATGCGCATGTAGCTAAAGGGTGGTGATAGGCTATAAAGACGGGGAAAGAGAGACAAAAGATATGGGCCTGTGCTGCTCGACGGAGGAGCGGGTGGATGCGCCGCCGCCGGCCTACCAGGAAGAACCGAAACTAAATCAGCCCGTATTTCCTGTTCTTCCCGTTGTTCCCGACGAAACAGCTACCAAGTGGGTTGGAAGCGGAGCCGGACAGGACGTCCCTCACAACGCCGTCGTCGGCGGACAGGACATCGACGGAGCCACCATCTACGTCGGTCGCGCTCACCACGACGGTGACGTACTCCCCGCCAAGGTCATCCCGTCCAAGAACGTCGCCTACGTCGCCTACGGTGGCCAGGAGCACGCCAAGCACAGCTATGAGGTATATATACATTTTTATGTTTTTTATTTGTTTGTTTCGACGATTAAAGGGGATAAAATGATATTTTATACTGACTGATGACAATAATAAAAATAAGAGTTAAGGATAAAATAAAAAATTAAGGTTTAATAGTGAGAGAACGCAAAGGCATTTTATATGCACTAATAGATTCAATTTCAATCGCTTTGAACGGGAGAATAAGCCGAATTAGAATTATGTACCAGTAATCGAAAACGACTTCTCAGACTACAAACATCGTTTTACGTATTTAAAGTAGATCTTCAACATTATTAACAATAACATTTCTTCTCTCATTTTGCATTTGAAAAAGCAATCGCGTACATTCTTGCAAACTTGTACTCGTATTTATTTTTTGTATTTGAGTTATCGTTTATACCTGTTTTTATTAACAGTAGACTATATTATTATACTGTAGGAATAATAAGGAAAGTTTATTAAAAAAAACGTCATTGAGTTAATAATTGACTTAACGACTAATTAACTTCTGAAATTGCTTTAGGCTCAAATTAATTTACTTCTAAAAGTCGTTCGTAGTATTTACAGCTTATTACCTTTTTATCAAGGAAAAATGAATAAAATATATCTCACAAACTTGAATCATAAAATTAATAATTGGAATAAAAATTATAGTCATAGTAAAGTATTTAATTCAACGCGTTGTCTGAATCATTGAATATTGAATTTCACTCTTTATCGGTGCTGATTCATATGTTTTTCCATAATTCTATTAATATTAAAAAAATGCAATAAGATTCGCTGCTCCAACTGACTTAAAAATTCGAGGAACATGCACCTTTCTTATTTTACCAATTTCGTAATTTTGGAACATTCTGGCTCTCTCTGATAAGCACTTGTACAAACAGTGGTTGACGTTTCCGCCGATCGGGCCAGCTAATCTCGAGATCGCTTGCACAGCAACATAACTGCTGCTTTTTTGTGATCAAACACTCTTATCTACCTTTATTTAAAAAAAAAAGAAAAATTCAAATTCTTTCGGCAACGGTCGTGACACATGCGTACAAAAATTCCTGGTATTTAACATCGACTGTTTAATTAGCCCTATTGTAGCAACCGTTCTTTTCATTTGTAACAAATTCGCTTCACACGCCGATAAACCGATTGCCTTGGAAAAAATTACTCGATATGGTCGATCCGATAAAAATCATTGACTCTTTCCGCGAAGCCGCGAGAAGCGCTTCAAGGATTAGCGGCGAGTCGAAGTCCGCCAGAAGGCCGCTAATTTATCTGCAACGCCGCCAGTGAATTGTTTATAAAATTCGCAATCTAATCTCCCGACCGCATCTTGATCGACACCAGTCCTAGATTTCGTTGTTAATGCCGTTTATAAAATTAGTTTTTTATTCGTAACAAGTATCGATATGGTCTAAGGAAAAATATAACTTTTTACGTTTCTAAAGAGATTAAATGTTATCTGTTTAATTGATTTCTTTTCTAACGCGTGGGACAGATAAGGAACCTTTATTATTTTTTCCGTCATACGAATTCACCTGTCTACTGACGAAAAGTGGGTCTTTTTTTACCAACGGCGTGCATAGTTCGGACTGCCAGTCCGAAACGAGTACTTTAAATGCTCTATATATAAAAAGGCACTTTCGTCTGTAGTGTACACAATAATTTTTATAAAATAAGTTTTTTAGCGTTCAAAAATGAATAAATTATAAAATGTTTTCTTCTAAAATTCAATTTTTTTTTAGTTAAAGTTTTAATTTAAATTTTGTTTTATTATTTCATAATAACTCTCCAAAGATCAAGTTTAAATTAGCTGTACCTAGATTTAAAGAAGTAGGAAAAGAATAAATCAGTTTTAATCGACTGGTCAGAAAAAATCATTAAAGCACTGTAGAAAATTTCGAAAAAATTTTACGTCTCATTGTAGGTGTGTATATCAACAATCGATGTACTTTCCAAGAAGGTTCAATAGATTATTATCTGGGGGAAGTTTAGAAACTCCTACTGTGACCAAATTCGTTGAAAGTCGCAAAGCAAACGGAAATTTCAATGACTAAGAGCGCAGCTCTCCTTAAAAGAAAAAAAGAATAGATAACGGGCCGAATATGACGCTGCGACGTACTAAAAATAATCGGGAAACAATTATTCACCGCAAACATTTCCTTTTTAATAGTCCGCTCACGTTAACTCCAAATTGAAAGAAACGCGCCTCGTTGAAAGCCGCGCGGGCCCGGCAAAGGCGACGCGCGTTTCGCGCAA
This sequence comes from Eurytoma adleriae, assembly GCA_900480045.1. Lineage (NCBI taxonomy): Eukaryota > Metazoa > Arthropoda > Insecta > Hymenoptera > Eurytomidae > Eurytoma > Eurytoma adleriae. The sequence continues at coordinate 38,479 of UXGC01000129.1, forward strand.
ACGTCGGGAGTGAAGGAGTAAACAAGGGAGTTCCGGGCGACGTGTCGGCACGACTGACGAAACGTTTTTTTCTCGCAGGTGCTGGTGAAGCCCGAGTACCAGTGGGAGTTCTGCAGCAATGGATCCGTGCCCTCTGAGGCCGTCATCGCCGGACAGACCACCGACGGCGAGCCCCTTTACGTCGGCCGCGTACTCCACAACGGAGCTCAGACCATTGGCAAGGTGAGACAAAGCATTACCTTTCTTTTTTAATTATTTTTTTAGAAGGATTTAATTAGCGTTTACTTTTGACTTTTTTTTTATTTCGACAAATAATTGCTTCTTAAGATTTTGTTGGAAAAAATTAAGTACTTGATGACTCTGTAGTCGTTTTAAAAAAGAAAGTTTCATTTTAAATATTTCTACGTGGATCCATTTATTGCTGTCGCATATAAGTGTATTCGTTTTTCAGAACTGCAAAATTTTAACAGAATATATGATATTGAAAGGGAATTATTATTCGCGTCATGATAAAGACGAAATGATTTTCTAAAATTTGCATCATCATTTCGTAAGCGCAACCCGTAATTATTATTACCTCAATTATTACTTCAAAAGCAACAGAACATTAAAGTATCTGCATTAAAGCAAATTTAGCATCGAGTGCACGTGACTTCATCATTGTTCACATCCATCATGACTTGTTAATTTGCCTCTACTGCACATACATTCTTTATCTTAAACACAAAAAACAAAAAAAATCTCTAAATCCATTTATAATTGATCAGTACAAACGGTCTCCGAGAAAAAAAACAATCATGAAAATTCGAAGCTGATAATTTCAAAGCAATAATGCACTCGACATACTTAGAGATACTTCCAATGAAAAAAAAAAACAACGGAACAAACGTGCAAAAGAAAATTAAACATTTTGAAAAAGCTCAGGCAGCAACTCGTGTGATTTAGAAAAAAACTCCAAACCCGCGTCGTTGGGAAATAAGCAGTGAATCTAGTTTTCCACCTATAGACCGGTACGATCCAGCTCCCGGGGCTGCGGGTAGCATTAAGATTTGAATAAGGCGTAATGAAAACAAATTACGCAATTTAAAGCTTACGGTGCAGCCCGATGACGTTATCATTGTTCTGATTACAGGTGCAGGCGAGTCACGGAGTCCTCTACATTCCTTTCGACGGCCAGGAAGTCTCCTTCAGGGACTACGAGGTCCTCGTGCTCCACTGATCGAACTAATCCGGACGATAAGGCTTACCGTAGACGGAGAGAGCTTTTGCGCATCTCCACTCTTCTCTTGTTTTCATCTACTTTTTTATTACTTAACATTCTTTTTTCAATAATTTATCTATTTTTTCTAAAATAAACAAATTTTATCAAATGTAGACGTTATGTTGTGGCTGCTTGATTTGCTTCGCGCGGAGATTACTCGTCGTTTGACCTGAAAAAAAACTCGTTTCGATGGAAAATTATCGTGGGTTACTGCACCTGTCGTAATTGTTGGATTATTACCTTAATTATTACTTTCTATTTCGAAACGCACGCATTGATTACGGTAGATTGTCAAACTGATAGGTATTGATTTTTAATTATTGTACTTTTCTATTATTACGTTATTAAAAAACCTGGTATTAATATCATTATCAGTGACACAGAAATTTTGAAATTAAGTGAAATCCCAAGTAATTGCATTCATTATGTGTCTGTTAAAAAAAGAAAAATAGATCCTCATATTTGCAAAAATTTATGAACTATTTACTGCGTTAATTTTTATTCATTATTTATTTTTATTTTTATTTTTCTTTGAAGTAGTTGCAATTTGCATCCAAACTGCATATTGTTACTAGCGTAACTGTCGAATTTTACGTAACAGGTTTATTATACACAATGATGTGATGAAAATTCTAAAACAATGCTTCTCAAGAGATCTAATTTCAAGTGCAAATTAAAAAAGTAATTATGCTCTACATTTCCATTATGAAACTAATTACTTTCCTTGCAATCAGCACGTTTTACAAAAGTAAAAATACACAATGAAATTTTTGCAAAAAAATAACAGTAATAAATATAGTTGATCCATAAACAGCGCGAATCCGATCAGTCATCCGAAATGTGTATCGACTTGCAGAATATCTTATTACCTATCCCCATATTAAACTGAAAGTTTCTACTCCATGGTCCAATCCATCTCCCCTCCTGCCTCACGAAAACTCGCGGGGGAAAAAAGGGGGAAAAACGCCGAACTCGTTTGGCCCCGCGAACGTGGGCGGCGCGCTGCAAGCTTCGGGTTCCGCGCGCACTTTCACGTCAATTTCTCCCGGGAGGGGAGGGGCGAGGAAAAATACCCGGCGATTGGATAAGCCGCGCCGATTCTAAGCCCGGACGGGTTTCTCGCACGGATTCCATTTTTTTGTTACATGTACCTCCACGAGAGGCGAGGGAAAAAAAGGATGATGCATGCGCGCGCGCGTGACGATTCGAGGATAATTCGGGTAAAAGTGAAAGTGACGTCGGCGATTTGGGGCGCAGCTGATCTTTAAGTGTTACAGCCACCGTAACTGTGGCTAATGAGGCGATCGGCTTTTTTTGTTCATTCCAATGCCGAGAAAAAAATGTTTGTGTTTATGATTTTAGCCGGCCGCTATTCAATTAAATTTTATTATGAACCTGCATCAAGAAATTGAAAGTGCAACGAGATGAAAATTAACTAATTAAAGTTAATTTATTACTAATTTGTAAATGATTATTGGTTAATTAACAGTAGCATCAAAATAACTAATTATATTAATTAACGGAATAATCTTGTATCAGCTCATTGGATACTCAAGCAAATTTTTTTGCACATCATAGAAACCTTTATATTCAATTTCATAAAATTGAGAATCAATCGAATTATGTACATGCAATGTTTTTCGATTTTTCATAAAAAAAGGATCAGCATTGGTATCAGCAGCTAAATCATACGCATCTATCCCAACAAATTAAAAAAAGAAAGGCGAAACGTAACTTGCTCAAAAGTAAAAACCGGAAAGGCGAACACTAGCTGCACCATCGGAAAGATAATCGGCTGGTCGCGAGCGTGAAAAGTCGGAGCGTCCGTCGAGAGTGAAAGTGGCGCGACTCGCAGACAGAGTTACTTGTATACGCTTCGTCCAGCGGTTGTTTGGCTGCACCAGTGCGGTACCGCGGTCATCGGAGCGCGCAATGCGAAAAGCGATAAACCAGAAGGTGAAATCTCAGCCGCTCCAAGGTCGCCTTAGCGCGAGAAAATATACCACCTTTTTTTCCTATTCGCCGAGGTGTTTAGCGTCGGAAAAAAAAGGATAATCGCACGGGAACGGATTTCTCCTTGTTTTGATTTTCCGCGACTCGGATGCTGATTTACGGTGCGAGGGTAAAATTGCGGCAGCGCAGAAACGAGCGACGACGCTAATCAAGTTAGCCGCGATCATTGTAATTCGGTGAAGATTTGTTGTGATTTGTATGAGAGAAAGAGTATAATATTTACTATTTAGAGTCTGCTGGTAGTAGAGTGCAATTAAGTCGATCGACTTTCGATAGGTGCAGTCAACTAAAGCATACTTAACTTCTATTTTCTTATCGCGCTGATGTCGAAAATGAAAAATAGTCGGTAACAGCTTAATTTTCTTCGCGACTGTTTAAATTTATTTTATTGGTCGTGGATGTGAAAAATCGATATCAAACGTGACTTTCTAATCCGTCGATAAGTGCTCGAAGGCACCCGCTGCCGCCGAAAAAACAGAGCAACAGCGCGCGCACACGTGGAAGCGGAAAAAAACGGCAGTTTTTTTTTCGCTCCCTCGAAAAGTTTAACAAACACATTAAGCGGGGCCCGTTCCCGTGAACGGCGCGCAATAATCATCAATCACGCGCGCAAAACTCCGAGATGGAGCGCGCAGCGCCGGGCGTTTTTTCGCCCCAATTAGATTTCTCTCACGCTTTTTACCCACTTCGCGCCTCGCCGAGGCGCGGGGGGAACTCGAACGGGTTCTCCGTACAGGTTTGCCTTTATTGTGAATATTATGTAGATTAGATGGAGCGATGATAAATTAAATTTTTTTTTCTTTTACGACTGAAATTGTTACAGTGGATGACCGAATGGCCCGTTGTTTCTATCATGTACGAAGTGTACGCCAATTATTTAACGTCGTAGCTCGTTTTTTTGGGCGTAATAAATTATTGGTCAGAAAACTAAAAGACGGATCGTGATACAAGAAATATGTGTAACTGGAGATTTACGATAAGGCAAGGTTTGTTCAAGAGGAATAACTTGCAAAACGTTGAAAAAATAATCGATAATAAAAAAGTTTCGAGATATTTTAAACTTGAAGTAAAATTTATAATATTTATAATAATTGTTTCTCCGAAGCAAAATTTTGATACGACGGAAAAAAACATCGTTAAACCTTTTATTAAAAATATTTACAATTTACGCTTGAGTAATTTAAATTTTTAACTATCAATGATTCTTCGTGAAATTGCAAAAACCATTACGATATTCCAGACACTGTAACTTCGTGCAACCTTGACTCCAGCTTCGATAATTTCCGAACGATTCCCATCTCCAAAGTAAGAAAGCAATGGGTACCATCGGCGAGCGCCCGGAAAATCTCGCTCGGAAACACCCGATGGCACTTAGAGCGCGCGCTCCGCCGGCGGTACACATCGGCGGGGGAAAAACGAAAGCAAAGGCCCCATGGTGATTCCCAGCGCGGCCTCAAAGTGCAGCAATCATAGTGCACGCGGAGAAAGAAGAGAGGGAGAAAGGGCAATAGTGGGGCCCGAAACAGGTTTCGCGCATTCTTTTGAGAGGCGAGCCTCGCTCACGACTATATTTGCGCCGGCGCACGCGCTTCCTCGACTCTCCCGCGCGCGAGCGGACGCGAAGAAATCGAAAGTGAAGGCGCGCGCGCCGCTCTCTCGCCGCCGCGCGATTTTTCAGGGCGTCGCGCGAGCCGATAAACGTAACGGATTCCGCGGCCGGCCGAGCCTTCGCCTCTCGGCCCCCACCCCCCTCTGTCCACCTCGTCACGTGCGCTCCATTGTGCTCCTCTTTTTTCGGGGGGTGGCCCCGGCTCGTTTTTCTACTTTTCGGAGATGTCCGCAGGATCGCTTTTCTGTCCTTTTTTTTTAAGGGAGGGTAGCTGCGGGCGGTTGGATGGGTACGCTTCTTCTTAGATTGCGGAGGATGCAGTTTCTGGAGGAGATCGAGATTCGAGCTGCTTTCGGCGAAGCTTCAGTTTTAAAATCACTTTCTCATTTTACAAACGAATATGAATTTTTTTCTTTTTATATTTGGAGCATGCATTACGGACGACATAAGTATTATCGTACTTCTATTATAGCTGTTTAACGTAGCCAACAGAGTTTCAAAATTAGTTAAGAGATTTTTTTCAAATTCTTACGATTCCAAAGTGATAAAAGTGATTCTAATTGGCGGAACGAGAGGATGGAGTATATTTTACGGGCGTTTAATGATTATCAGCTTGAAAACGATGTAAAATTTTATAGTGAGCGCGGCGCATAAATAATCCGACTTAACGTTATCGGGATAACTGTTAAGCAAAGTTATATGGCTCAATACACGCCGCAGTTCTGCAACATTTGCAGAAGTGCAGTACCGAATTATCAGAAGTTCTTAAAGATTCTATAAGATAATATTAATTGCTGGCTTAAAAATTGAGTGCGGGTATTGGATAAGTTATTCCATCGAAATTCTTGTTGAATTATCTATAGCATTATGCAACGTCATGTAAATTTCCAATTGATTGACCTTGCAGGATAGCATACAATTTTCATGAAAACTCGTTTTTTGCGCACTTTACAATTATTTTCTTTCATTTAAACGTTTCAGCTAATAAATCTTATACTGATTGCCTACGATCGTACAACTTCTAAATGAACTTGAAATATTAAAAACTTACACCGCGTTACATCGTTTACAGCATACTTTACAACCTCGTAAATTACAAATATTGAACAATTTCATCACATGCAAATGTTTCGTATAAACTTCGTACTTTAGACTAACCGGTAATTACCCGTACTGACTGAATTTCCGCGCAAATATATCAGCAACAACCAAAGTAGAGTTTCAATCAATTTAGTAGAAATGTTTATACGAATTTCTGCATGGTATTACAGCGTCGCGCGAAACAATTGATAAAAATTAAGCAAGTTTTTCTGAATTCTCAGTAATTTTTTATCAAATCTCCTTCGTAAATTTTATTGAAAACGCTTCTCGCAAATTTTGCACGGAATTCCCGCGCAAATCATTTTAAAAAACTCTAACCGAGCGCCGGTGGGATAGGCAAATACAAAAAAGTGCGATTGAAATCGCACTGCAAGCGTTAAGCGCTGTGAAAACCCAGAAATCGCGCGCGATCGGATCGCCGTGCCGAGCAATTTTCCGCAGATTACGCTTCAAATTGTACACCGGTGTACCGTGTGTGGCACGCGCGCCATGTGATAATCACCACAACGCGAATCTTCTCGCACACGCCGAAAAGAAAGCCCGCGTGGGCGTGCGTTGCACGCGCTGCGGCAAGGTCGTCAAACCGAGTTTCTTCCGCGCTAGACGGAAGTGCAATTGTCGCGCGCCAATTGCCCATTGAGCGATACATCTCGCGGCCGCGCTCGACCCTGAGCGCGAGTTACGCGCGCCCGATGCGCTCGGCGGCGCGCTCCTCGCTCGCCTCCTCTCTCTCTCGCTCCCGCTCGGCCCGGGGAGGGAGAAAAAGGGAGCCAAGGTCAAGGTCGGCCGAGCCGCGCGGCCTTGCCACCGCCAAGGGTGCCTAACTGGGTCCCCCGCGACGAGAGTCTGCGCGAAAAAAAGAGAAAAGCGCTTCTAGTTTTCGGGAGATTCGAGCACGAGACGGTCATGGCACTTTTTTGCGAGGAGTCGCTTTCGACGCAACACCGCATCGAGGACGGGGGAGGACTTCCTGGTCCGAGCGGATTATCGCGTTCTGGGATGCGACTTGCGAGCGTTTAATAAAAGCTCAACTGCATGTAATTACCGATCGGCTAACGACGTAACGACGTTGCTTATCCTTCGCCGCTCGTTGCTTTTCTTATCTCCTTCGTACTTCGTCTATCGGCGCGATCTTCATTAACGTCCAATTAATTCTTCATTAAAATCAGCCTATTACCTGGTCTCGGACGTAAAAAAACAACGCGAGCTGCTGCAGCTACCGTGTCGAGTTTTTTTTTATGGAACTCTCGTCGATGGAAAGTTCAGCGGGTCCCCGCGGTGAAAAGAAGAAACGCTTGAGTTATTCGGCTGCGGTGGGTGATTACGCGCGTTGCTAAAGTCACTCCTTTCGAAATGCATTCGGCATAAATTATCCGAGGTGTAACGCGTTACGTAAATTGGATTATCGGTCCATCTTGGATGTAAAAGTTACTGTTAATCTGGACATAAGCGTGGCGCAATCGTCGCGAAAAGTATGTGCGTTGAGTAATCGATCACGAGTGGAAAAGTTGAGATGATGTTTGCACAATTTTGAAACGGATAGATTGATAAGGCACCGCCGATAAGCCGTACAAACGTCTGGCGTTACTAAATCCGTGCAAATTTTTGCATCCAACGTTTCTCGATCATAAGACAATCACTGAACAAAGCTCCTCCACCTTCCTCAACATTGACATTTCTTTTATCATCTCAAGAGATTCTTTGCCGCTATAATCCACGAACTGCACGTAGTAACTCACCACCGCGATAAGAGTAAAACTCAAATCTATAAATTTCAGTGCTCTCCCATCGCAATCAGCATTGTCATCTCGGCTCGACGACCAATCTAAATTCCGCCAAGAATCGGAAACCCTCGGAGCGCGAAAGCGCCGAGGGGTAAAAAATGAAAGCTCGGGCGAGTGCCCCCCGGGCGAAACGACGAGTCCGCGCGCGTCGCAGAAAAATCCGCGCGCTCGGTGCGTGCGAGTCCGGTCTCCCCGTGCGCGCGAGCACGTCGTCGTCGTCGAACCACAAGTTCTGCCGTCTCCTTTCAAATGCAGCCTCTGGCCTCTCTTTGTCTCCCGCGTCTCTTTCATTCTCCTCCTCTCGTTCCACCTGTCCGCGCCTCCGCGCTCGCGCTCTCGACTCCCCTCTTCCTTTTTCCCTCGCAAGAATGCTCTTATTTCGATCGGCGCACGCGGAGCCGAGGCGCGGAGCGAGAGGGAGAATCCGCGCGCGCGCGCGCAACCGCAAAAAGAGGAAAAAGCCGACAAAAGGAGGGAGAGAGAGAGATGAATGCCGCGCCGCGGAGAACCGGACAAAGGGGGACCGAGGGGGGAGGGGTTGAGGACGCGGGCCCCGGGGGATAAACAAAGGGGGGATAGGATGAAATGAGAGTGGAAGCGGACGAGGGGGGCAATAGAGGAGGATGATAGAGAACGGCCGAGCGCTTAGGAGAGGAGAGAGGAAAAGTAAGCTGGAGCCGCGAGGGCCGCGGGAAAAGCCGCGGCGAAGAGGTGTAATGGAGGAGCGCGTAAGAGCGCTGGAAAGCGAGTGGGGCCGATGACGAGATGCTGCCGGCGAATTGGAAAAATCGCTCGGGACGCTTACTTGGAGATCTGGAATATATTTTCCTCGGAGGGTTGAATGTTTCTTGATGACGAAGCAGGGTTGTAAAATGTACAGTGTCTTGTTTTTTCATTTCAGCGAAAAATTAATTAAACATTTCCAATGCGACTGGTACGAGAAAAGCTATTAAAAAATCGTAAAAAGAATCTGATAAGCAAAAGAAATCCGATACATTGCATTGGAGTAAGAATGAAAGTAAAATACTGAAATAGCCGGTTCATAAGAGAAAAGTTAAATTACAAACTGTACGTAATGGTAAAAGTTGCTGTATCATTGAAATTTACAGTTTAATAATTTCGATTTTTAATCGTGTAAAAGTTTCGAATTTTTTGTTTCCTTTTTTTCTCCGACCTATTACTACGAACTTTGAAACGACTGCACAGAGTAGCCGGTGAAAAATCGTTCAGAAATGCGAGAGCAAAAATCGAAAGTGAGCAGCAATTATGCCGATTCCCTCTCCGCAAACCGGAAAGGGAACCTCGTCCATTTCCTCGGGCTAAAGCGAGGCAAGTGAATTTTTGCAAAACGCAGTTTCGAAATAATTTTTCTCTCTTCGAAAAGCCGTTTACCTCTTGTTTACTGCTCCGCGGACACGATAAACCGTAGCACGATAGCCGCAGCATCCTCGAAACCGCCGGGCGGCTGGGGAAGCCGCGTAAAAATCGAAAGTGACCGGCAGGAGAGGCGCGCTCGGCTGAAAAATGGCTAGACCCGCGGCTCGGGCTCCAGGAGGTGCTGGTGGGGGTCGGGCTTGGAGGACAGGTAGAGGTGTCGGGCGATCTTTCTCCTTGCGCACGGTAGCGCTCTCCTCTCTCGCGCGCGGCGGCTGCTCTCCCGCCTCTGCACCGGCGCTGGCGGCGCGCGCGCTCGCTCGGTGCGTCGGGGGGTTGCTCGCCGCGCTGGCCGGCCGCCTGGCTGGCGCGTCTCTCGCGGCACACGCTCGGCAGCAGCTGGGCAGTCCGCCGGTCGCACCTGTGCTCTCGCGCGCGGCCGCCTCCTTCCATGCGGCGCACCTCCTAGCCCGTCTCCGGCTCTCCCTCGCTCGCTCGCTCGCTCCCTGCCCTCGCCAGCCCTCGCCCGCAGCCCCCGAGGAGGCCCGAGCAGCCCCGAGGATGAACAACAACAACAAGGACTCGGCGGCGGCCGAGGAGGCCGAGAAGGCCTCGATGAGCTCGCAGGCCTGGCGCTCCATGAGCGCGCGCCAGAAGTGCGGCTACGTCTTCCGCAACATCACGGTCGAGCCGATGGTCGCGTTCTACATCATGCCGAGCGTGCTGGCCTCGCTGGCCACGCAGAACCTCAACCTGGAGAAGGCGTGCAAGGTGAACCTGGGCTACCCGGCCTCGGTGTGCGCGGCCCTGGCGGCGCGCAACACCACCGGCCTGGAGCTGGAGGAGACGGCGGTGCAGCAGCTGGTGGCCGTCATGCAGACCTGGAAGACGGCGCTGCAGAGCTTCTTCCCCTCGATCCTCATAGTGTTCATGGGCGCGTGGAGCGACCGCAACGGGCTGCGCCGGCCCTGCATGATGCTGCCGATCGTCGGCGAGTTCCTCACGAGCATCAGCCTGATCGCGTGCACCTACTGGTTCTACGAGCTGCCGATGGAGGTGGCCGGGGTCTTCGAGGCGCTGTGGCCGGCGCTCACCGGCGGCTGGTTCACCATGATCATGGGCACCTTCAGCTACATCGGCGACATCACCAGCGTCGAGTCGCGCACGGTGCGCGTCGGCGCGGTCAACAGCTTCCTGAGCCTCGGCGTGCCGGTGGGCATGGCGCTCTCCGGCATCCTCTACATCAAGCTGGGCTTCTACGGGGTCTTCGGCATCGCCGCCGCCTGCTACGTCTTCAGCTTCATGTACGGCCTGGTGGTGATCAAGGAGGCGCCGCGCTCCATCGAGCTGCGGAAGAGCCTCAAGCTGGCCCAGGCCTCGGAGAAGAAGCAGACCTGCTGGGCGGCGGTCACGGACTTCTTCGCGCTGCGGCACGTGCAGGAGACGTTCCGGGTGGCGTTCAAGGAGGGCCCGCGGAACCGGCGCAGGAAGGTCATGGTGCTCATGTTCACCATCATGGTGCTCATCGGACCCATGTACGGTGAGTGCCGAGAGCGAGCGCATGCCGCGAATTCCTAACGATCCCGAGAGACCGAGAGGCGCGAGGGAATTACCCGAGCGCTACCCGCTTTCCGGAAGCCAGGCGATTTTCCCACCGCGAGCTCATCGTTTCATCGGGGGAACCTGCTGGAGCTTCGGACTTTCGGAGGGGGGACCAGGTGTCGCGCTTCGCGGAAGCTTTGCTGCTCCTTGCTGCTGCTTTTATCGGCGAGCTGAAAGTAAACTCCGAAACTGCGAACGTAATGCTTGGTAGACGTTTTTCTTGGAGTAGGCGATATATTAAAGTTTCGTTTGTCAATGAAATCGTGCGCATTGATTATTAAACTGACGCTCGGTACCACTGTTTGGACGGTCAATGTCAAATGTCGCTCGACCGCGAAGCTATAGACTGCACGGGAATGAAATTGTTATTCTGGAGGAGCGAGCGATTTAGCTGAATCACTTCGGATGACTTCCGAATTTGGAAACGTCTCGATTGTACTTGCTGTCGCGAAAACAGCTGCGTAATGCTCAAGTTGCGATTGGAAAAAATCTGGTCTAAAATTTCGCTCGGTTCTTGTCTCAATGCTAGATGCTAATATTAAGTGCCGGCACATGTCACTCGGAGCGCTAAAATATATAACGGGAGCGGTAACAGTGCGCACACGCACCTTTTATTTAACTTTTTAATTAGAGCAAATGATTTTGGTATCCGAGATTCTGGAAAATTTATCGAAAAAAGAAGCATATCGCATGTGTATGAACAATCGTTTGCTATAAATTGCCTTTGGTTGATTGGTTTCAAAAATAATTATGATATTTTAATTACGTTTTTACAGACTGATAACACTAATTACACTTTTTAGAATAACGAGATTCGGTAGCTTATGAAAAATAAGAATGATTTTTAGTTTACGTAACTTTTAAAATAATATCTGCGGAATTGGGTGCTCTAATCGGTATAGAACCATGTCTTTGTTTTTTCAAATTTTAATCTGCTTACTTGTTCGTGGAATTAAGGAAGTGAGCATGGCTAGAGATGAGTATCTAGGCAACATTACACCTGCTCGGTAAACTTTGTAATCAACTTTAGTCGCTTCCTGAAAATATTATTATTTTTAGCGATTCGCGCGTTACGTAAGTCGCCGGACGAATTTCAGGTCGAAATTCTTCCTCGCGCTATTACCCCCGGGAGGATCTGCAATTATCAAATTCGCGATCTAGCAAACATCGTTACGCTCAATACCTCACCGAAAAGGATCGCTGGTATCGAGAGAAAAAAAATCAGTAATCACCAGCGTCGACGGTCATTAAAAATCGGAATGAACCGTTGCGCGAGTGGTTCAAGGACGTCGCTCGTCGAAACGACCGGAGGGATAAAAAAAAAAATATAGTGGAGAGAATCGCAACCTATCAATTTGTAAAACAAGGCGAGCCTCGCTGATTAGGCGACTGTTACACAATGCGGGTGTCGTTCAACCGCTCACTTTCCCTTCCGCTAGAAAAAAAAACTCCCCGCGGAAAAACGGGCAAAAGCGAAAAAAAAGGGAAAAAAGCGGTTCGGGGGAAATTAAACGGGTCAATGCAAATCGGTAGTTTTTCGCCTCGCGTCGGTAATTCAATAATCGGCGACTCGGCCAAACAGACGCGTTTTTATCCCGAGAAACTGTGTCAGTCCTTGCTCTTGAACCCCTTTTTTCCCTTCCTTCTCGTCCCCTCTTTCGCGCGCTCGCATATATATACCTGGGCACACCGAGAGCGGGCGGACCGAACACGTGACTGGGGCGCGCGTGCACGCTCGGCGCGACCGGCGTTTTATTTCGACCATCGCGCGCGCGCCGCTGCATTACTTTCTATGAGCTCGTCCGACTGGATGCTTCTTTTTTTTCGCTCGCCGTTACTCACTTCTCTTTTCGCCCGTGCAGAGAATCGCGTGTAAGGGCTATAGACGCTGTCTTTCTAAGTCGCCGGTGGCTCAAATTTTGGTACTGTATTTTGCATTTTTGTCTGCGTCAATCGGCTGAAAATATTCATGAGGAGAGGATTGATTAACATTCTTTTACTGAAACGGTGAATTTACTTCAGCAGTCGATTAAGAGAGTATTGAAAGATATTGATGAATTCAATTTGTTCGGTTCACGAATCTTTTTGTCGTGGATAAGAAATTAAATTGACGATTGAGAAAAAATGAGGAAATGTAAAGTAAATAAATTTCTATGATAAGTTTTTGCAAGTGATGTAAATTATTTGTTTAATCGGTAGAATTTTTATCTTTTCTTTATCATTAAATAAATTTATTAAACCAATTTACTTTATAAATATATTTCTATTTGAACGTAGCTATTTTATTTAACTTGTCAATAATAAATATAAAAGATAAATAATTTGTAATGAAAAACCACTATTTTTATTTATTTGCATATTTGCGCAGGGTCGCGTTGTAAAATTTTAAGGATTGATTAAATTTTAATATTTTTCACTCTAGACATTTTTAAAAAACGTAATTAAAAATTTTATACTCCATTTAACAGAATCAAATAAACATCTTATTGCAATTTTTTCTCCAAACTTTGATAAAATTCCTAACGAGCGTATGCGATCGGCACCTCAAGACTATAATCGCGCGTGCTCCGAGGGTACATTACGCCCTCGTAAGCCTGCGCGTCGATCGATCATCATGCGGCAGTAAACAAAGTGCCGGGCCCCCCAACGGCGGAGCCGGTGGGACCGAATTTCTCATTGCCCGAAAAAAAGGAAAAATCGGCTCGCGCCGGTGTGGTCCAAGCGACGTGCGACCGGCTAAACCGGTTCGCCGGCGAACCGTAGCCACAACCGTAATCTTGTGAAAAATTGCGCTTCGCGAAAAATTCGGGGCCCGGCCGAGACGCGCCTCCTCCTTTCTTTTTCCGTTGCCGGTGCCGATCAGACGTTGGCGCGCCAGCCTGTCTACGGTTTCCGGGACTGTGACGATCGCTTCGACTGGTTATTGATTTTATTTCGATGCCGGTGGCTTTCTTCACGGAAATTTTTAATGCCCCAATTTTGATGAGGAGGGCAGATTAGGTGGTCGGTAAAGAGGCAATTTTTATGCATATCGGAGAACTGTTTCATAATGAAATTCGAAGATCACTTTTTAATTGACATTATTTAAGATACCAATCAGCGATTTAAAAAAGTAATTAATTTTCGAGCTTTGCGTTTAATTTTCGTAAATAATTTTCAGATCCGGTACCTCGAAAAAAATCGCGCATTCAGAATTATATAAGCGTTAAAAAGTTCGCGAACCGTTAAGAGACGCTTTAAAACAAGTTTAAGTGACGTGAAAACGCAGTTGCCGTATTTAGTATAAAAATGCTCTTGGCTCAAACGACGGCATTAGCGTGATATGTGCACACATCATTGAAAATACCGCACAACTGCAAACCCCGAGGTTCGTACTTTCATTGCATTCCTTAAATTAAAACTTTGATTTTTATCGCTCCATAATCGGAAACCACAAAATTAAAGGGTGTAGCAAAAAATCGTGGGATTTCAAAGTCGAATGAGTGCTCGCGCGACGAAATCGTCGTAATAATTGTCAACCAATTTAAAGCATTCCTAAAATAATTACAGAAGTATAACGACCGGTTCTCACACATTTCAAAACCATTAACCGCCGCTCTCCTGTGATTTTGCAATCTTTCAAAAATGAGAGAAAAATGTTAGCCCAAAGTGTTTCTGCTTTTCAACTCGCGTCAACGCTAGAAACATATTACTGCAAATCATTTCCGCACAAATCGGCAAGAATCTAGCGCGCATTTTTCCGAGCGGCCACTTTTCGCGTATAAATTAAAATCACCCGGGCGCCATTAAGAATTCACGAAGCTCGTTTATCGCATTAACTTTTTCGAAACACCAGCGACCGCTCGTCGCGGCAAAAACCAGTCGGGATTCCCGCGAAGTTGGACCGAAGATCAAAAATTTCAACGGTATCCCTCGGAATTGCGCGGCCGGATCGCGCGGCCCACAATTACGCACCAGATTCGCGCGCCGAAGTTAAGAAGTTCGCGGGGATTCCTGGAACAATCGGAATGCCCGAGCCCGCGGTTGACATTGAAAAATGCGCGCGGCCGACCGGCTCGCGAGGAGCGTCGCGACGCGGGGTCAAGTAGCGCGCGGGGAAAAAGTGAGCGCGAGACTACTTTCTACGGTGCGCCGCGCGCGATTCCGCTATAACGACCTTAGCGAGAGATGCGCGCGATGATGTAACACGGCGGCGGCGCGTGCAGCTGCAGACCCTTTCCCCGGTTACGCCTGACTGGCAAGGCAAATCGTTATTGAGATTAAGCCTTTTTTTGTCGATATTCAGCACGTGCGCTATTCATTTGAAGGTCCTGGTAGAATAATTAAATGACTTTCAGAAAAAATCCGTCAATTTGTCAGTGTTTATCTTTTTAATTTAAATAAACCTGCGAATTCATCACGGATATTTTTAAGAGTTCATTATTTTTATGAATGAAAGGCCTTGGACGGCAAATCGTAAAAAAATCTTTTAAAAATGATTTTTTTTAATGTCAAGTTTAAAACTAAAGATAAGATCATGCTTAATGTTTCTAGTAGTTAAACTCATCGTAAGCAAATAAATCATAATCTGAGATTCGAATTGAGAAAAGACTGCGTAGTACTTTAGTGCGTCAGTTAATTTCTGCGAAACATTGGCTCTACCTTGAGAGAGCAGGTCACCTAAATATCAGTGATTCACTAATCGGCATAGACGGGTCAAGGGCGTGCGTGATCCTTTTATAAATCCAACGATCAGCTTGTATCTTACTTTTTCTTTTTTTTACCTCTCGGTTTCTTTTTTCACGTCGGCGTATCGGCATCGCGTTGTCGAATCCACACTTTCGGTGCCAATATGCGCATCTTGCGCCGCTTGTTATTGTGCACATATTTGGGCGATTGCATACCTCTAGATGTTTGATTTCTTTGTTTTTAAAATCTTTCACGTAGGAACGAAGGAATTCGCGAAAACAGATTTTTTAAATGTCGATTTATATTAGCTGCACGTATATATACGCATTTCATGCAGCGTGATCATAAATTATCTACGGGTGTATACATTTAAAACGCCGATAAATTAGCGAGATCAAGAAAATTCCACTACAAGTTCACGTGGTGCATTAAAAAAATATTTTTCTTTTCGTCGTTAAAAATATTATGTACTCCGTAAAGTGAACCTCGACTTTTAAAATGAAGAATCTTTCATAATTTGTAAAAGCAAAACTGCTCTTCAAAATCGCATGGCTCAGCAATATTGGCACTTCAAGAGTACATTGAAGCGTCACTTAATTTTTTCAAGGGTCTCATAAAAAATCGGTTTTACAATCGATACCTGATACCTGATCCAGTACCAATGCGCGAAGCGCCGCTGAAAGCGATATACGTGGCAAATTAATAGCCGTGAAAGAAGGATCCCGCGCACACTGGAGCAATTTTAAATAGCGGAAGTGCTTAAGTGACAACGGCACGCAATCTAGCTCCGATGCACCTCAAGCGCGCGAACGTTTAAAAACCTCTCCGCACGCATCCCCGGCGCGTATATGCATAGAGCTACGATTATTCAAAAATTTTAATTGCAGATTTTTGTCAGGACTCCTCTCCCCTTAAAATTACGACTGTAAAATTATATTCTGCTATTAAGGAATAACACAGTGTAATTAGCATTTGTGAAATTAAGTGATTACTACTTGAAAATCAAAATTACAGATTGTCAATGGCGATATTTTTAATTATGACGTACATCTCAGTTTAGCTCTCTTAATAGAATCGATTTTTTTTATAAAGTAAAAAATTATAAGTAAAAGTAGATACCGGTGATTACCGTTTAAATATTAGTTAGGATTTACTAGTTTCCTTGAACAATTTAAACATTTTTCATTTTATTATAATGTTATTATATCTTGGACCATAAAAATAATAAATAATTATATTTTATAACTGAAAAGACAATAGATAAAAAATTTTATTTTCCTCATTTACAACTATTAATTAAAATAATCCTTCACAAATAAATTTAATTTTAAATATAACCCATTCAATATAAATGTATTCATAAAAAATTCAACCTCTCGTAAATCAGCGTTAAACCGGACGATTTTCCGCGACCGTCAACGAGCTGTCACCGCCTCGTCGGTTCAAAATCGCCGGTGCGTTCCCTTGGCCCGAAAGAGAGCGGAAAAAGAGCAAGGCGAGCGGCGAAAACGGAGTGTAAAAGTCGAGAGAGCAGCGCGCCGGCAGGGCGGAAGCTCGCCGGCGCAGGACCGATAATTAAGCCGCGGCTGCCGTTGTGCAACGAGCGTCAATTTCGTTCTTACGCAAGCGCGGCGCGCACGCGCGCGGAAAACGCGACCAAAAAGACGCGGCGAAAAAGAAAATTGATCCCGCGCCGGCGAAGCCGTTTCCGCCTCGCGGTGGATGATCGCTGTTTCTGGATCGACGTACTGGTGCTTCGAGAGGGATCGTGTTCTTTTTTCTTTATCGCTGATCGATCATCAATTTTTTTTTATATCGCTGCGAAGAGAAATTGCTAGACATCGTTTTTAATATTTTTTAGGGCGCTACATTAGGTTTTACCCGCAAGACGTGCGTAAGAACCTGTTTTTTATTTCATATTCGCACAGTAGCGTGATAAATTATGTATGACTTTTAACGTCCGTGTGTTCAATGAAATAAGAGTTCATCGAGGCGCAAATTAATTCACATGGTTGACCTTCACTTTTTTAGGTCGATAAAAAAAATAATTAAAAATATTTTTATTTCTTATTCTGCAGGCGAAATGGCAGTGATGTATCTATTCACGAGGTATCGATTCAACTGGAACGAAGTCCAATTCAGCGTCTTCTCCACTTACAGCGTCGTGACGAATCTGATAGGTAACGACTGCAAAAAGTGCGCTATTAAAATTATGCTATAATAACCCACGAGGATACGAAAAAAAATTAATACGTCAGTTACGGTTTGTAGCTTCCTTTTTGCGCTTACATAATTTATCGTTGTCCTTTATAAAATAAAAAAAAAAAAAAAACAAAGGTCATTGCATATTTTATCGTCGGATTTCTAAAATCCTAGATCGCGGTGCAAACTTTCGATCCATCGCGCAAAAATTCAATTTATCAGAGCATTGACTTGCTCGATTCGAAATCGCAACGAGTATTGACCCGGACCGGTTGTGTATATTTTTTTCTCCATTGTGTATTAGATAATCGATCGTTGGAAGAACAAAAACTTCCGAATGAAATAAATCATAGGAGCAATTACGTAGATATTAACTATTCAAAAGCGGACAAGGCGCAAATTTGATCTCGATGTTTTAGACGCTGAGTTCCCCGGCGTTTAACGTTTTTTGTTCTTCATAATTGCAATCCGGTTCTATTAAAAACAGACAAAACTGTTTACAACTGTTTTTCGATCAGATATAGGTTTACATTACATAAACGCGGCGCGCATCGGCTTCATTTTTTTTAAAGTCACGCTGAATACCTGACGATGTACGGCGCATCGCGGTTTTAAAAGAAAAATGAGGTAAAATAAAGTAGCAAGAGCGTAAATTCAAATCAATTCTTAAGTTATTTATGGAATTGTAAAAATTACTTCGTATCTCTCGAGTAGTTTTTTCTTTCTTTTTTTTTTTTTTTTTTGCTGAAAGAAAATGTATTAACGCTAATTGCGATGCACAATGGATGGGGTAATCGAGCACGTATAATGATAGAGCGAGAAGCGAAAAGGCGTCGAGTGCGCGGATAAACTAAGTCATTAAAGGATCTGATTTCAAGGTAAAATTCCTCAGGTACCATGTTCGCCGTGGGCGTCTTCAGCCACTTCCTGAAGATGGACGACGCCCTTCTCGGGGCCGTCAGTTTAACCACCAAGATATTCGCCAGCGCCATTTACGCCTTCGCCACGACCGACTGGATTATGTATATAGGTGAGTTTCGATTCTTTATTTGATTTTTCATCTGCTTTGAACATTACTTGTATAAAATGGGATAAAAAATGAATTTGAAAAAAAAAGGTATAATTTAATTTGTCTGATCTGATCCGGACATTTACTACTCAATTTACTATTTCCAATCATTAAAATAAGTGTTTATTCTGCAATTTTTAAAAAATTTTATGTAGATATCACTGTTTTTTCTTATCCACTATCAGAGGAATTTAAAACCAGTTATATTTTTGCAATTTTTATCTTTGCAACTTTTTTTATACATGAAGTCTGACTTGCTACACAGCAGAATAATTAACAAAACGCACTGAATTTCAATAATCAACATCAATTTAAATATTCATTTAATAAAAAAGGCTGCTAAAGGTCTTTCAACAGTGGAAAACATCCTGATTATCCATGCACATAAAACCTCATCTCAATTAGCAAAAAAAAAAAAGAAAAATTCCTAAGATACGAAAAAAAATGATAATGCTAACGGCACGTGTTGCAGCGCCACTGGTCGAGATAATAAACGGCACGGCGTTCATCGTGATGCGCTCGATAACCTCAAAGCTGGTTCCACCCGACGAGCTTGGTAAGTGGAGGCGGCCGAGACGAGCCGGCGGCGAGGCCGCGCGGAGGAATGGGCCTGATTCGCGCTCGCCCGGATTTATTTAGCTCCCCGCCGCGGACAGCTGATCTCGAAATAGCAGCGGCCGCACTTCCAGCCGGCCGGAAGTGCGTCGTTGTTGCCGACGCTCGCGCTCAAGCGCGTGGCCCTGTCCGCGCTTTTCGATAGTGCACTCCCCGCGCCGTCGCTCGCGGCCTTCTCGCCGTTTGCTTTTCCGCGGATTTGGGGGATTTAGACGCTTTTTTTGGGAGCTCGGGCGAACTGTCCAGTGCAAGTTTATTTTAGATCGAAGAGATGTCTTAAAAAAGTAAGAAAATTAAAATGCACTTTTGAATACATGTTTTAGAATACTACTAATTTTTTCTATTTTGTACGATTAATTAAATTCGTGAATTTATAATTTCCTATATCACTTTTCTCGTCGTATAATGCGAATTGTGGGTTTGACAAATTCAATGTTCCGCATGACGTGTTAAAGTTAGCCGAGACTTTCGCGTTTGAAAATTTATAGTCATCGCGACGAAAAGGAAGGCGAAATTCGATGAAGCGAACGGCTACGCTAGACGGCTTGTCGTTACCTTTAATGAAGTCCACTTTTTGTTTCTCATGCCGCATTATTCTCACAATTTTATCGTTGTCTGCCTCTCGGTGGCTCGCCGATGGCTACTTTGCCTAGTCATCAGGCGAGATTCGAATTGTCTGTCGTTTGCATTGAAACACGCTGCAGCGAGGGAACAAATGCTTGTACCGATAATGAATCTTGAATTTTATAAAACCCGCTCCCGGGCTTGCGTAACGTGAAAACGGTAAAAAACTGCTATATTTAGATATTTGAATTTTCTTGCGGATGCATATCGGTCTTTAAACGTTAATTGCATAAACGGTGATTGATAATTAATTTAAATTTTGCGATTACATCTGTACATTTGCCGAGGAGTTAGCAATGGGCGTAAAAAAAGCACGTGTGGGACATGCGGAGGTGTGTCCAACCAAATCCGACTTTATCTACTGAAAGGCAATAGCGATAATCTTATTAACTCCCGGGCGTTGAAAGGCACATTACTGACGGCTTAGTTGGAATAAGAGGCCGGGGTTGAATATGTATTAAAGAAATCCCTAATTTCAGGTAAGGTGAATTCGCTGCTGGGAGTCTGCGAGGCTATAGTTCCTTTAGTTTACGGGCCCATGTACAGCTCCATTTACGGGGCCACCGTCCACAGTATGCCCGGCACCTTCTTCCTCGTTGGCGGAGGACTTACGATTCCGGGCGTCCTCGGCTTTTTGTAAGTTTACAATTATCATATTATTTTGTAAATTTATTTCAACTTTTTTTTTCAATTTTTGTACTAAATAAAAAATGTCAATTCTTTATAGCGTCTATTATAAGAAAGTAAAAAAAAAATTTACCGAAGTTGCCTTACAACTCTTGAAAGAAATTTTTTAGAATTTAAATGGATTAACTTTAGTAAAGTTGAGTTACAATTCTAAACATTTTAGTGTTATTTCAATGTTACCCGTAAAAGTCGCACACTTTTTCTCATAATTCACGCAGCAATTAAAAGAAAAATACCACAAATCACGTCGCTAAGATTTATAACTAATTCACTGTAGCACCTTGAACCAAAAACAGTGAGCGCTATCTTTACAAAGTCCTTGTCTTGCATTTTTGCCTCGATTTGAGGCGGCAAAGTGAAGAAGAAAAAAAAACTCCCTCGAAAGAAAAGGCATTTGCGCCGGCACCTCAATAATCGTATAATGCAGCAATAAAACGCGAAAACAAAAGGGCGCAATGCCGTGGCGTAGGAAAGGAAGGAGAGATCGGCGAGCGCAACATTTCCCCCCGCGGTCGCGCGCGCGCACCTAAGCGGCCTTGCGCCTTTATTGGCCGGCGACGCTCGCGACGACGGCGACCTTACCCGGCGACTCTTTTGACAATTAACGCGCGCAGCGGCGCTCGCGATTACCCGGCAAATTTATGCCTGAACTCGGGCGAGCACATCGCATCCCGCCGCTCTTTTACGAGCGGCGGGGCCCGCATTGTTCGCCGCGCGCGCGCGCGCGCCTCAAGAAAGGCGTAGGCATAGGAGTTGAGCTCGCGAGCGAAGCGCACTTCGTGTCCGTGAGCCCGAGACTGCAACGATAATAAACGATTTATTATGATTGCCGTTATCATAGATATGTCCATCACGCGCTATCCTCGCCCCGAAAGCCGCCGAGAGTATAATTGCCTTGATGGAGCTGCCAATTATCCTTTCGAAAATAGCCGTTAATAAGCGATTTGCATCCGACGTTTTGTCTACAGTGTATACATTTTCAATTGACTCTTCCGTTTCAACAATTTTTCGATCAATTTTCCTTTCATCAGCATGAATCGTCTTTTTTTATTCTGTTTCTGAAATAAGAGTTTTGGATTTGAATAGTGCAAGCCATTCTCTTAATAGCACTGTAATTATATGAATTAAAATTTAATTAATTATTTGACGTGACTTTATTCTCGGTGATTAAACGTTCAAAAAAATGCGTTTATTTTGTAAGGTGACTTTCAATAAAAAAAATTATTAAAAACATGATTTTTCTCAATTAAAACGCTATTTATAACATTGTTTTGCGTGCTTCAAACCTCCTAAAGCATATATAGATTTCAATACAAAACAGTGCGAACTCTTTAAAAACAGTTTCGAATCCTAAAGTCTCTTTTTCTACATAAGAAATCAATCTGTAATTTAATTACTAATTACGAAAAACTATCTTTTCTAGATGGCTCTATAGGGAGAACCGGAGGGACGACGCCCTGGAAAGGGAGGAGGCCCTGGCGGCGAAGCCCAAAGACAAGCTGGACCAGGAGGGACGACTGGAGAACGGGCTGACCTTGGACAAGGTCAGGACGAAGGTCGGGGAGTCGAAGCCGGGCGAAGTCACGGGCATCGACAACGTGGCCTTCGAGTCGGAAAAGCTGTGATCGCGCTCGCCCGGGAGCGGCTCCTCTCCGAAGCCCGCGCTATTCGTCGGAAAGCCCCGCCGCGGCGATTACCTCCCGTACACCCCTTCTCTCTATCTCTCGGCGGTGCGGCGTTTTTCCGCGTTCCTGAAAATCGCTCATATCCCGCGGCGCGCGGCAATTTCGCGCCAATTGGGTAATGGGGCGACTCGGGCAATGTCAGGGCCCGAGGCGCAATTTGACGCTTTCGGAAGATTTTTCGCCGTCGCCGCCTGCTGCATCTCAATGAGATAATCGCCAGCCTTCGCGCCGTGTGTCGCAGTTTTCCGCGAGCGAACTGGAAAAAAAAAATTGCCGGATACTGGGGAATTAGAGGATTATAGCGTCGAATTGCACATTTTGGCGCTATATTTTTTTAAGTATTTCGTTTCCTCGTCCGCGAGAAACTTTTCCTCCTTTGATTTCTTTTTTAACGAAGGGTCGCGCACTGCGATTCTCTGCCTACGGGTCGTGCGAATGGGAATTTTACTCGTGCGCTGCTGTGACTGGCGGTTTAAAGTCAAAGTAACGGGGTTTAGTCTTTAGCGAAAATTTAAGTTGCTTTGATTTTAGATGGCTTGTACCGTGAGTGAATGTATCATTAATTAGATAAGGCGATAAAAATATTTTACAGAAAATTTTATGGATAAAACTTTATAAATTTTTACTAGATTAAGTAAATTGGGAGCTTTTAAATATAAGAAAAAATTGGGTAAAAAATATTTTTATGAACATATGCGAAAGATGATTTTATGTTAAATTTTTAAACGAACACTTATGGAAAAACGTTTTGAACGCAGAAAGAAAAAGAATACTTTACTATCCTCAGAAGTGCAATAAAGAAATAATATATACTACGTGATATAGTATTACGATGTAAATAAGTAGACACTCCAAATGCCGAGACTGTCTAGCGTTCGTAAACATTAAGAAATAATTTACCTGATATTGAAGAACAGTATTTTTCATAATTAAAAACAGCAAAGCGTATTATTGAAGATTTCGCGTATATGAGCATAGTTAGCCATTAAGTAATAATATAATTAAATGTATTTTTAGATGAACTTTTCACGTTATTTACAAAAACGATTTTTATATTAATGTACATTGTTGTATTACAGAAATTGAGATTATCAAGTTTTATGCGATGTACCATTACAAGTAATTGCTTGGTACATGTTAATTTTTATAAAAAAAAAAGTGAATACGAAAGATTGTTGGTATACATTTTGGCAAGAACATTTTTTGAGGATAATAGAAGCCAATCGAATTGAAAGATTAAAACTTACGAAGACAATAATTGAAGAAATAAAAAGTGTTGATATCATATGTAGATTTTACTGTAAATAAATTATTGTACTTAAGTAGAATAATATAATGTTACTCTTTTACAGAGACAATTGATTAGGATACAATACATTACGACGAAGTGAAAATTACTACCAAAAAACCTTGTATTATAATTTAAAGAGTTATATAATATTTGCGTTATATTTATATATTATTAATGTGCGAAATAAAATTGTTTAACATTTAAAATAAACACTTTTTAAAATTAAATTACATATTACTTTTTATTTTTACAATCTGATTAACCCTTTCGGGCGAGATATTATTTTCATATACTACGTATTGATTTTTATAAAATTACTATTTACATTATTTTTCTAAATGAAGTCGAAACTCTTCGAAATTTACTGTGAAAATTCTTTAATTTATATTCCTGAAAATTGCAATTTATTCTACGCCATTGCTCGATATCAAGCCGCAAAAAATTAAAAACGGTAATAATAGAAAAAATCCTCATTGTTCAGCTTCCATTCTTTCAAGAAGAAAAAGCACTTGAATTTTCATAGAAATACGACAGGCGGCCCACCCGGAGGAAACAAAAGCCCATCGTCGCGTGAACACATTCGTTTAATTCGAGGGCTCGCGAGCTCGCGAGCTCGGCAATCGTCGGGGTGCAGGTAAACCCCGGCCGCGCGAGGATCCGATCACTTTGGCTTTGCTCAGCGTTGCGCCGACGGCGAGAGGAGAGCGAGGGAGCGCGGCGGCGACGGTCTCGATCGGCAGCAGGTAGCAGCGAAACAAGGCGAGGGTGGCGGAAAGGTGGGACCGGCTCGGCCGCGGGGGGATAATGAGGAGGACGGCGAGGCGGGCGCGGAGGAACAGCGGGGCGGCCTCGAGTACGGCGAGAGGATGTGGGCCCAGCTCCCGGAGCTGATCCTTACGCAGATCCTGGGCCACCTGGGCAGCGCCGACCGGGCGAGCGCCGGCCAGGTCTGCCGGCACTGGGCGCGATGCCTCGCCTCGCCCTGCCTCTGGCGACGCTGCACCGTGCACATCGACTGCGACCTCAGCCTCGACTGCTCCGTCGTCACCGAACTCGCGGTTCGTATTCTTTCGCTTTTTGGAGGTGCAAGGACTGCATTTCTTTTTCATGTTTTTTCTTTTGCTTGGTTATAGGTTACTTATCCAATTGTTTGCTTTTTATTGGGATGCGTTGATCTTGAATTGTTTATAGTCTGATTAATTTTAGCAAAAAGTGTTCAATTGCTTTATTCGGATTTACATTTTTAGATTACACTAGACGCTTAAATTATTAGTACAATATTTTTTACTTAATGTGCGCTTTTTCAATTTATTTTGCAAAATTGCATAAGATTTCGTTTATTTAAATAACTTTTAAATTGATTAAAACGCCTTTTTTTTAATCGGCTGTTTTTCAATGCTTTAAGACTTCGTTTTCTTCATTTAAAGATTGTCTTGATTGACGTTACTTGTCATCCGTCTTATTATCTTGTTACACTGACTTAAACAGACAGAGTCAATCCAATGATTCTTCAAATTAAATAGTATTTAAGTACGTCATTTAATTTCACTTTAACTATGAGTATTAGATAAAACCACTACTGGATAAAACTAAATTTCTGTTTATTTATAATCCTAATAAAATTCATCAGTATTTGACTATTTAACTTTCAAACTTTGCTAAATCGCATGAAAAAAAGATTGTTCCTCTCTTAAGCATTGCATCATTCGTTTATGATTCCAAATGACTGTGATCTCCAATTTATAAACGGATGAAATTAAAAATATGCCACTTTAGCGATGTGTCTTACCGTACCTGGCTTTATCCACTAGTGAATATTCAAGTAGTACGATACCGACTTAAGTTAGGCAGTTGTTTATTCGTACGCCAGAAAATTTATCTATCTTAATATTAAAACAAATTAAGAGCTAACGATAGTATAGATAAAATATGGTGAGCACATGCGAAGCCTGGAGCTGGCCTGGACGCGGCCGTACATGGTGCCGCTGAATCCGCGGGTCGTGGCAGAGGCGGGGGCCGAGTTTCTCGGTGTGGTGCGCGCCAAGGACGTACAGCTGCGCGAGCTCGTACTCACCAACTGGATCTACAGCAGCAAATGGGGCAACTGCGGAAAACTTCTTTGCGCCCTCGCCAACCTACTAGCGTAAAATTTGATTTCTGTATCATTTATTTACTTTTTAATCCTGGAACGATTTTTTTACATTGAAATCATAAAACTTCTAAGATATTTTTGTAACTTAATTTCTTTAATTGAACCGTTGTTATATCAATTAGATATCATACGAAGGCCCAAAATTCTGACCTGAGTACGCGTACAATTTTTAGATGCCAACAGAATCTAGAGACGTTGAGTTTGCTGAATGCCAACTTAAGCCTGACGGAGGTTCTTCGTTTGCTGGCAATTGTCGCCCGGGTCTCCGGCTCCCGGCTTACGACGCTAGATCTGCGAGGAGCTTTCAGGGAATGGCAAGCTCCGTTTAGCAATGCAAGGTTCGCTCGATAAAATACAATTTCTGCACTCCTCATTTCGAAATCAGAATAATGAATGTTTACCTAAATGAAAAAAAAAAAATGAAACGTTTGTTGTTGGTGTCTGCAAAGGTATATGAAACTGATTGGTCGCATGCACGCGCTGACGCACCTAAGCTTGGACTACCCGGCGCTGTCGGACGGCACGCTGAACTCCTTAGCCAAGGGTGCCTCGAAGATCCTGCGGACTCTGCACGTGACGGTGAGAGACTCGGATTCCCGACAGCACCGCATCGACGACTCAGCCTGGCACAACTTGGTCACGGCCTGTCCGCGTCTTACTGTCTCCTACTCGATCAGTAAGATTTTCTCCCCTGAAAAAAGAAGAAACGGAAAGTTTTTTAAAACTAGAAAACTATAAATTTTCAGTGAACATATCTCACCACGAGGACATGTGTTATCTGCTGCTACCCAGTGTACCGTTGGCGAAATTTCAAATGAGCGGGGGTTACGTCTGGGACCAGAGTCGCTCGCGCAATTTCCGCGGTACTTTTGGCCTCCTCATATCCCACTACACCGACACCCTAGGTACTTATTTAAAAAGTTTTCGGATGGATTATGTTTGGTACCGTTTAATTGTTCTATCATTGATGCTGCGTAGACGAGGTCATGCTGGAGTTACGGAGCAATCGAGAAATGCTGGACGATTTGATACTGTCGATGGTGACGCGTTGCAAACACCTCAAGAAGTTGAAGTTCGAGGGGATGATGAGGAATTTGGAAACGTTTCGCAATATCTGTCAATTGCAGACCGACTGCAAAACCTGTAAATACATAAATACATACACGTGCTCATGCGATTGCATAAGATCGGTTTTTTTAAAGATTGAAAACATTTCCAGGTTTCCAAGCTATACACATGAAACCGAAGAACGTGAACGTGCACAATCGAGCTCTGTTGCACGAGATTGTCCACCAGTACGATCGGAAGATGTCCGATCAGGGATACGACTTTCGCATCGAGAATCCTGCGTAAACTTGTCTGATTTTACCGATTGCTGTCGCTCGAATAAACGCTCAATCTAACTCTCGTCTCTGCTCCTCCACTGTCTTCTATTTTGCGCTGTGCAACCTTTTTCTCTTTTTGAATCATATACAAGATTTTTTTACACGTTTATTTTATATGTAATTTACCAACGAAAAATAAATTTCTTATATCAAATAAGCTGCACAAAAATTTGCCAAAAAACAATAAAAGGTGAAATGAAATGGACAAGTAAAAAGAGTCAATTTAAAGTAGTCGTACTTTACTCCTACCTTGATATTTCTTTCTTTTGAGTGTTATTTCTCGCTAAATATTGAGACACTTGATGCGAACATTGCCTATGTGTAATTCACATTGCAGCTGTTAGTATGCAACAGGTGAGTACACTGATGCACGCGCGGGGACGCACCAAAGGCGCATTGGAGTTTAAACAGTTAAATTATATCAATTAATCTTTACTACATAGTTTTCTTATTTTTTAACTTGATGGATTGGTTTCAAGTAACATTTGTTAATAATTAATTTAAATTTTAAATACAGATTCATACTTTATATAATTTAAAGTTTATAAATTTATTAATTACTTTTATTCTAAGTGAATTTTCAGATTACTATGTTATATTATGTAATAATAGATATTTTCATTAAATCTTATTTTTTCATTTGAATATTTCTTATATTCTTAATTACATAAGACAAACTATTTGCACAAACTAGTTGCAATAATTTTAAAATATTTTTCTTTTATTACTAAGTAAAGTAATAAAAATACAGAGTAACCAATCTTTAGTAAAAGGATCACCAAGCTCCTGCACGCAGGCAGCCACGTATGCACAACCTTGCAGTAGTCATATAGTACGGCTACGCTCGCGACAACCGCGAGGAAAACAACAATACGTGCCTACAGTGCCAGACGCAGCGCATGCGCGAATGGAGCGGGTTAGTCCGCAGACATCGGCGCTCGCCGCAGCAAGCAGCACAGCGCAGCAGGTCAGCCGGTGGCGAGCCGGCAACGTGAGTTTTGTCGCAGCTGTTATCCGTCTCTGCGACTGGCAGAGGTTATCCCCCGGGTTCCGAGGACACGAATCCCGGTCGCCGCCGACGCGTGTATGGGCGTAGCCCGCGGCCACGCGGAGAGAGGGAACGAGAGAGACATCGCGAGAGGGAGAGAGACACCGCTCCGCCGCCTCACCGGACCGAGGCGAGTACATGGCAACAGAGGAGACACCGCGCCTCTGCTGATACGGGCGAGGACTGCCTTCCATGAGGTGCGTAAGTAAAGCAAGTGACTCCGTTTTTTTTTCGCGCGACTCGGAGCAGCCACGAGCGCGGAAGGTGGCCCGACGCGACGGAACCGAGGAGGCGGCATTTACACTTCGCGTACCGTGTGGAGTTTCCTGGATCACTGCTCGCAGAATTGCAGCAGCGGCTTATTTTGTTCTTACGTACTTTGCAACCGCTGATAGTAAACAAGTGCGCTATATTTAGAAACAAAGGCTCGCTCGCGTGTTCGCCTACCGCCGCACCGTAAACAATGTGTTATTTCGATTTGAGGAATTTTCGCGTATTTATAGACGGGCCGGTCGCGACGCCGCAATCAAATGTATCCGCGATAGTGCTGTTGTCGCACGGTAATTAGCTGGCCAAAATAGTGTATTTTTTTAGCAGCGCGAGAGGCGTGAATTACGGCTCATCCACGTTAAATTTAATTAAGTACAGAATATTTCAAGCAGTGCAAACTGTTGCACTCCGCTATCAGTTACGATAATTGAGTATCGGAAAGCTTTTTTTATACATCCGTGCAATTTCAGTGTTAAATATAAATTTTTAATGTTCAAACTTATCAGAAAAATGATAAGTAGCGCGATGTATATAAATTGCAATATAATATGTAATATTTGTTATTAAAACACTTGAATTCATTGACGTTTAATTTTCCTATCTTATTAATGAAGATTAAAATTTTTAATGTATTATCGACGTTTGAGCAACAATGTTATAAATGTTTGAGTGATTCTTTTATAAATTAATCTACTTCCGATAAAATACTTTAGTTTGAACAGTAATCTTCTGCTAAAGTTTGTAAACTACTTGAAAAAGTAATACGTTCATGAATGCAAATGCGTATAATTATTAAACACAAGTTAACTAATAATAAAACTCCTAGGAACAAAATAGAGGTGAGTCAGCAAGTAAACATTGGAGGAAAAACGCGAAAGAATAAATAAGATTATAATGTGTCATCTCATCTGTGTTCAATAGTTAAAGAGCTGTACGTATGTTTAATTTTACTCGTTTCATTGGCGCAAATAATCGAATTCATTGTTATCAACTGCACTGCAGTAGTCTCGATTTTTCATACAGTCACGTGCCGTCATCCTTATTTTTGTTCGTTCTATCCAAAAAAGTGACTCATACGTGTAATGATATACAGTTCGAATTGTTCGTATTTTTGTCACGTGGATAACACGCTCGTAAATTTTTCGTCTGTTGCTACGCTGCTCAAAATGTTTTAAACAATTATTCAAAAATTTTTTAAATTTTCAAATTCGCTTCGCTCAAAAGAGTATTTCAACGTAAACAAAATTTCATATATACTTTTCTTAGAATTACGTTTGTTAACATAATTAAAATGACATTTTTCTAAAGTAACTTTTGAACTTCCGCACAGGTGAACTGATACCATCAGAGACTGGGAGAAACAATTGTAAAAATGGATAAATCACCGTACCTGTCGGCGGTCCAGGCGTTGAGCGGCCAGTACCCTGGCGAAAAGTACAAGGAGCTGCATCTGATAGCCGCGCAGATAAAGGACAATGAGAGAGAATGCGAGGAGTTCGTAATCAACGGCAAAACGGAGCGCGTACAGCCGGCCTTGCTCCCGTACCTGCGCATCGTCTTCGGCAGCAAATTCCAGGTAGACGAGTTCGTGGTCGAGGCGCTCAAGTCCGATGACGTGACCATCGTCAAGCAAGCCCTGGGCGCTCGCTGGTTGTTCAGCAGTTCGAGTCCTCTAATCGAGGTGAAGCACTTCGTGGAGGACGTGGTGCCGCAGGTGTCGGTGCGCACGCGCCTGGAACTGATGAAGACCCTGTCACTCTGCCTGATAGAGGACCCACGCAAGGCCGAGCACTTCTTCGACAATTTTTCCGAACGGTACGGCGTGGAGCAGACGCTGCCTCTGCTCGTCGCCTGCGGCGAGAAGCACATCTTCGAGGCGGTGATTCGTCACCGCATCGTCCTGCCGAAGCGCATCCTCACCGCCTTGTATCGTCGATATCCGGATCTGGCCATTCGCTACCTGCGGTTGGGCAACGCGGGCTACAGTGGAAACGAAGCCGATCGCAGGCTCCACCGCATCGATCTCTGTAACTACGTCAGCTTTCTGCCTCAGTTGGTGAAGCATCACACCGACGTGTTCATTGAATTGTACGAGTGCTTAGAGCCCAGGCAACGGAAAGCCAAACTTGGCAGCACGCGCGCTGAGTTCTTCTTGAAGAACGCAATCGAGACACTGATACAGCGACCGCGCACCTTCCTCGACATACTCCCCCTCAAGCTCGTCAGCAACAAGCTTACCACTCAGCAGTTCGACACGATGTTCGAGAACTTGCTGGTCGACGATGTGCGGATGTTTAGTGTCAGTAATGTGATTAAGCATTTGCAGTACTATCCTCGGGAGAAGAAGCTCGATCTACTGATAAGTACGTACAAGAAACGCTACGACAAAGACCTACTCGACGACGCAGTAACGATATTTTCTGTGAAGGAGTTTTATAAGCTATTGCCGACCGAGGTGAAAGAAGAACGAGGGAGGAAGTACGTCGAGAATTACAAGGGCACGCCGGAATTCTTCGAAAAGGTGTGCTTCCTACCGCCGAGTGAGTCCTTGACGAAACTGACGGAAAAGATTGCCAAAACGTCGGATATAGACATCAGGTCTCGGTACATCGAAAACATGATAATTTCATGCTCATTTTATAACAGCAAGGAAGATTTGCTTAAGGTGAGGAATCGGCGATGCAATTGTCTACAATAATAATCTTTTTCTCAATTTATCTTAGTTCAAAATAGGAAAAATTTTAACGTTGATGAAATGTTTTATAGGTACTGGAATACTACAACACTCGGCATTGTAATGAGCAGGCATTGGTATTGCATCAGGTCCTTGGTTCATTGGTGCAGCGTTTTGATATCGCGAAGCTGGACAAGGCCCATTGGCAGATACTGAAGGATATCATTCAGCGGTCATACGTCAAGGGTGATTTGAATGACGCTCCAGTTATTACCTACGTCCCGTTGTTTTCTGGAGCATTGCGCTATTACATAAAACGTCAGGAAGCAAACAATCAAGAGGATACGGTGTTCCTCGACAAGCTGGTGCGCATTATCACCGAATTATTCTTCGAAAAGAACATGAAGTGGGATTTCATAAACGAGTTACCAGATTTGGGTCGAGACTGGTTATGTAAGTTCCTTGAAATAATACCTGACATGTATTCAGAGGATAATACTGCGTGGAATAAGTCTGACAATAAAATGATTCTCGCAACGTACCTCATCCGAGCAATGCAGTGTCTCAATGCGAAAGGAGAAGTGCGAAAGCGCAAACACAAGAAAGCTTCGGCGACAACGTCAGATTCGAAGGAAGGCCGCTCACGACCGACGAGATTCACTGTTAGAGATTATCCTTGGTTGAAAAAGTTAGTGCACGACTTGCTTAAATCACCTAGTCAAAAAAAAACGCTTCTGCATAGAATAAATCTGCGTCGTTTCGCTAAAATTCTGCGGCAGCATGACGCCGAATTGTACCAGAGTCTAATTGATGAAGACGAAGAGTTGACGAACGATGTACAGTGTGAGGATGCGCTACTCTTGTTGAAACGCGAACATGAAAAAATTTTAGCAAAGTGGAAGCAGTACCTAGATGTTTGTCGAGAAGCCGTGCAATTTAACAGGCGCTCGGTGCAGCGCTTCATCATAGCAACCAAGTGGCATGGCGAGCTACCAATACGGTTTGTTGAACAATGTGCAGCAAAGTTGGAAGTCCGAGGAAACGCCTTAATATTGGGATTTCTTCTGGAGGGTGAGGAGCTAGCGAAACTTATTACTCCGTATGTACCAACGGAATCCCAGATAGACCTAGACAGCTCAGATGCTAAGAGCACATACGAAATAACAGTCTCACTTCCAAGGGCCATGGCTCTGGCTAATCCTCCGGTGTCGTTTGAAGTGCTAGCGTCATTCTGCCAAGGCGACTACATTACGCGTGCATTGCAATCGCTGACAAGCGTGGGACAGCGCATACCCGTGGACAAAGTACTTGCGTTCGTTAACCATACTCTTAGTTGTAACACTCCTATCGCCGTAAAAAAGCTGGCGATTCGCCTGGTCTTCCAAGTGGCTACACGAAGTGAATTGCACGACATCCTTCGGCAGCTCTGGAATAAGGAACCCAACCACTCGGTGCGGGAAGTCCTCGCTAAAATGATTCTTGATTTGTTCAAGAAATCTCCCAGTCAGGATAGTTGGACCCTGTTAAAGCTCTGTATTGAAGGCTTGACTCCCGCGGATTGCAGCGTTTTCACTTCACTCGAGAAACTGAATGAAATCGATAGCAGTTACGTTGCCTTATATCTTCAAGAATTTATAAAAAAACTCGACTCTCTTCCGGATGAGGAATACGATCGGGATTCACGTCTTGCTCATTTGCGGATTGCCGTAGGTTACATTAACGAAGAGATGATGCAGCATTTACCCGAGGAACTAGTGAAAAACATCCTTAAACGTTGCCTCTTACGCTATCCTGCATCTTTCACGATTGACGTATTTCTTTTTTCAGACAGAGATAAGTTCGAAGCTCGTATCCGCTTATTCATTGAAATTCTAAAGGTAGAGTTGGATGAATTCGACAAGCCTGATGCAAACGCACCGCGCTGTTGTTCAAAAAATCGAGACGTGCGTGAATTCTTCGCCGAAATAGTGCTCCACGTGTATCGGGAACACACAGTCGAGAACACCCCTCTTCACTTGCGCCTAATCAATGAATTACTGTCGCTGTTGAAATCTGAACTGCGCCCGTGGAAAGAGCCACGTAGCTATATAGAATTGTGCCTCTGCAGGGACTACTTGGAAGTGGAAACACCGAACGAGTTCGGCCAGAAGTGCGTGACCACTGCCAGGTATTTGGTCCAGTTGTATTTCAGTGAACTCGTTCTCGCCCAGTTCACTGAAGTATTATTGACGAAAGTGCTGCAAAACGACTGTGTCTTTCGGACCTGCGAAAGGGTGGCTTGCAAGCTCACCATCATAGAAAGCATGATAAGCGAGGATCCGCGTTTAGGCGCGCTCATCGGCATCAAGCTACTTTCGCATTACGAAGCCTCCAGGTACGACGCCAGATACGACGAGTTCATAAGAACCTGGAAAACCATGGACGACCCAATGGTACAAGCCCTACTGAGCGAATTCGTCAATAATAATAATAGACTGTATTATGGGGGGGACGTTTCCTCATCAATACGGTTCCTCAATCTGCACTAAACGCGGCATCTTTGTTAAATATCTATTTTATGAAAAGTTTGTAAAACTTTGATAGCGCATTTTTATGCTCGCCTTGAATTTTACAAAATAATACTAATCGAAAACTGGATCCTTGACGGATTGTCAAAAACTTTTCTACTACTATAAGAGGAGATTTATATAAGCAAAATGTTTATGCAAGACTAAAACAGAAAGAATGTATATTTCTAAAAAGTTTGTTATTTTTTCTTTCTTATTTTTGTATTATTAATAAAATATAAATAGTATTTCCTTTAATGATTGCTGCTTTTTTATTATATAAAACAAATTTACCTTCAGTACATGCATGTTGAAATATTTACAATGTTGGAAAAGAAGGAAAGAATATTCTCTATGCATAAGTTTTCATAACTTTTATTTGACCTCATCAGGAATTTCTTTTATAACATACAAATATAAGGCTGACAATTATGTCGCACTTTACATTTGAGGTATACAATTGCATTTTAGGCACAACAGCTATTAATTATTATGTATATAATGATTAAATAATGCACCTTAGGAACATGCAAATGTTATAATATAAAATGTAATAACAATGCTTGGAGAGAATGGCACTTTTACTGGCATTATATTATTGTCGCGGACATTGAAGATTTGTTTTCCATTGCTTAGCAAAGTCGATCACAGCATATCGTTGTTGCTGCTTATCAAATTTTGTCAATAGACAAATTTTTATTTGTAATATTTACATTGAAAATAAGGCGTAGATATTCTCCCCTCGCACGTGTGTATTAAGTACATATTGCTCTTAAATGCGGACGAGTAAATTGATATAAATGCAACAAAATCTAGCAAATTACGACTACGCAATAACTCGTGTCA
This sequence comes from Eurytoma adleriae, assembly GCA_900480045.1. Classification (NCBI taxonomy): domain Eukaryota; kingdom Metazoa; phylum Arthropoda; class Insecta; order Hymenoptera; family Eurytomidae; genus Eurytoma; species Eurytoma adleriae. The sequence goes on from UXGC01000129.1 coordinate 72,985, forward strand.
GGTGCACGCTTTTTAGCGTACACGCTGTAAAAAGTATATTTCTTTTCAATAATAAGGCAAAGTTTGTTTTAATGCACTTATATAGGCGTCGTTTAATTATTATCAAGGCAATCTAATACTCGTGTATTTTCAGCGTCTAGACGTCTAGACGTTGAAAATTATGTTTTTTCTAATTCTAGTTTGGCAAAATTCACTTATCGCAACTATGCTTTCAAGCGGCACATTACGACAGCATACTAGTTAATTAATTTATTTTATTAGACATTAATTTTAAATTTTCAAAGAAATCTACGCTACGTATTGTTTAGATATACTATGTATTCATTAATTGGTGTCTATATTTGGCTTCTTTCACATTTATGTAATACTAGTATATGATTGATTCGTAAATTTCCATTGAAACGGAGTACACTTAAAATAGCTTTTGATTTCGCAGGTAAATTATTGATGTAAAAATACCTGATAATAAGATAATATTAGATTTGTTGATTTTTAAATATTGTACTGTTGTACTTTCATTGATTGATTTTTTAAACGTAATGATATAATGCGAAACGCTGATTATAATTTAATGTGATTGCATTTCGTTGACGACGAAAATTTACTGATATTTTTACTAATCTACACTGATAAAGTTAAATAAATATTTATTATCAAAATTTTTTGATATAATTGATAATTGATAAATGATATTTTTTCCAATCAAATGATATTTTAGTCGAAATTTAAAATAATTTATTATAAGAGCATTTAGCGTGATTTTTATTATTAAATTTCTTAAATGTTGATTAAAATAATTTTGAACTTTATTGCGTGATTATAAAAATCAACGAGTAGTTTACTGGAGAATATGTAAATATTTATGATAATAACATAAATATGAAAACCAGTATTTAAAGTCGACTTTATGATTGGAAACGCGTGCATTGAGTAGTATTAATTTGATATTGATTGACTTGATATATCATTAAATGCTTAGGTTAATTCTTAAAAAGTAAAATTACTGAACACATAATCTAACACGAATAGACTACAGCAACGTATTTATATTCAATATATACCGACTAACTTGCAGAGGCTTAAATAATTATTGCTTATAAAACATTTCCATACAAATATGTAAAAATTATAAATTAGTAACAAAAGAATTTAACGAACTAAATAAGCTAGAGCTTGGAAAGTCTATATCTCTGTAAGTGCAAAATAGAATAAACGTAAAGTCTATCAGTTGTTATATATTGCGAAGGATGATGCCGAAGTACCTTCATTGCAACTATATTGTCTTAACTTAAAATTCGTAAAATTAAAAAAAAGAGAAAAAAATAGTTGCTCAGCAGAAAGTCGTTTTTGCTAGTTAGCTTCGATAAAAGTGCAGTCGTTGTAACAGTTGCACCAGCCGCTAGAAACTTATTTAATTATCATTGCTTTCATAGTTGCTTACATTATCTAACAGTCACTTTGACCAATGATACAATTCTGTTTAGCAATGAAATGCTTGTTCAGCTTCATTGCGATATTGCTCTTTCATTGCTCTTTGTAGTTCATGCCTTCTTAGTATAATATAAATACGACTAGATCGAGATCTATCTTTGAATATGAGAACGATTAACTAATTATCAACTATACTTTCAATTGTTGAATTGTTTAATTTTCTAATTGTTAAATAATTTTTACAGATCTCAGAATAATGATATTTGTCATTTTGATAATATATTTTATCATCCTGTCAATAACTGAAATACACGAGATGATAACAGCCTTTTTCTTTTTAATACTTATTCTTTCAAAGCTATACTCAATAATAATTTTTAGTACTTTCAATTGGCTCGCCTAAAATTACCGTTAGGACGTAATTCACTGATCTCTGATCGATCCTCTACCTTTCAACTTATAACCTTTTTCATCCATTTCCTCTGTCTATAACTTACGTTGGTAAAAAGAACCATACCCAGGCTGTAAAGTATAAAAAAAGTAAAATAATCGAATACCTTGAGAGCGTATAACGTTAAAAGCCAATTTAAAAACGTTACATGCTGTTAGGATAAAAAGTAAAAAAACGAAAATTCGCCACCCATACGAAATCCTCCTCGCTCCCCGATTCGCCGTCTAGTGAAGCTCTCAGTAGCGGCACGCTCTGCTATGCGTGTTGAGTAGCGTGCGGGTGACGAAGCCCTTGGCGCAGCGCTCGCAGGTGTAGGGCCGCTCGCCGCTGTGGTAGCGCTTGTGCACGACGAGGGTGGAGCGCTGGGTGAAGCGCTTGTCGCAGAGGTCGCAGGCGTAGGGCCGCTCGCCGGTGTGGGTGACGCGGTGGGTGCGCAGCAGCGTCTCGCAGGAGAACCGCTTGCCGCACTCCGAGCAGCCGAACGGCTTCTCGCCGGTGTGCAGCCGCGTGTGGATGTGCAGGCCCTTGCTCGTCTTCAGCTCCTTGCCGCAGTGGGCGCACAGGTAGGTGCGCTCGGTGCGCTCCGTGCGGCGTCCGGTGGGCGGCCGGCCTCGCGGGCGCTTCATCGGTGCCGGGCTCAACACCGGGCTCGCGTAGCTCGCTGCCGGTGACACCAGAGGCAAGTCCTGCGGGAGATACAGTTTCTCTTAGCATCTAAATTAATAAGTAGGTATACGTTTGTTTTATTTTTCAGGATGGTCTGTGAAGAAATACACCTCTATTCGTATATTATTTACTATTTGAGGAATAACAGTTTATGTATGCATTGATTTCAAAATTTCTATTTTTTATCTGAAATATGTGAATTAAATTTAAACCTTACTACAATACCTATTTGAAATTTTATTTTGTAATAGGTAACACGAAACTTAATTACATTGATTGAACTAAATACTAGGTGGAAATTATTAAAATGACAATCAACCAATTAGAATGTTTCATTATTATGACAGTTAGGAAAAATTAACTCAAGGCCATCATAACCAAATTTGCAGAAATGGAAATAAAAAATTTAAATTCCAGTATCTCGATGACAAACCTTTTAAATTGAAAGCGGAAATGATTATACAAATTTTAACTAAAATCCTTGTCAACTCATTCAAGAAATAATCAGGTACTCAAAATGCCCTCTCCAAATTTACTAGAATGGTGCAGCGCATCAATCACATCGGTAAGCGTTTAATAAAACTTACAAATATTTTATGCAGATAAGAAACGTCTATCAATAATGTGAATGATTATTTAACATTTTTTCAGTTCCATAAATCAGTTCACGAAATAATCCACAACTTTACGAAGGCAGAAATAGAAACATCGCCCTATTTATCGGCGATCCAATCGCTAAAGGGCACAACTCCCGGCGAAAAATTCAAAGAGTTGAATGCAATAATAGGCTGCATAGTGGAAGATGCGAAAGAGCGAGGCGAATTCACCGAGTCGCGCGCCTTCCGCGAAGTGTCGCCGTCGCTGACGGGCGTGATCCGCGCGGCCCTCGGCGACCACCTCCGCCTCGGCGACCTCGTGGCCGAGGGACTGGCCTCCGACGACGCCGGCACCGTGAACCGGGCGCTGGCCGCCGAGTGGTACATCGCCGGCCTGGCCACCGAGCGGGAGAGCCTCGAGCGGCTCCTGGGGCGGGCGTCGGCGCGCGCGCGCAACGCCCTGGTCAAGCGGCTGGGCCGCTCGCTGCGCGGCCGCGAGCCCCGCGCCGCCGAGGAGCTGTTCGACGGCCTGGCCGACCTCTACGGCATCGAGTTCGCCCTGCCGGTGCTCGCCGCCTGCTCCGGCGACTTCGTCTACGAGGCCGCCCTCCGCCGACGCATCGGCCTGCCCGTTAAATTCGTCAGGGAGCTGTACGCCAGGGAGCCCGAGGCGGCGGTGCGCTACCTGCAGCTCGGCAACCGGGAGAACGCGGAGAACGCCGACGACCGCAAGAGGCTGGAAATTAGGCTCCACGAGTACGACGCGCTACTGCCGATGCTGGTACGCAGGCACCCAAGAGACTTCCAACAGTTCTACAGGTTGATGCCCGAGAAGAATTTCAAATTGAGTAACGCGCGCTCGACTATGTTTTTAAGGTGATTGCGGTAGGAAAGATTTGACCGTTGTTGCTTTTTTAAATCTTTGATTTAAGTTCGTGCGAGTAGAAATGTCCCTGTACGGTCAGACACTAATTTCATTTTATATAATTATGAGTCGTTGAAATTTTCATTCTTTTGTGAAGAAAACTATAATTATTATGATTTAAATGAATATATCTGAATGAATCTTTCAGAAGGTTTAACTCAATTTCCTCATTTGCGTAGGAACTGTCGAGAGGTGCTCATAGCTGAGCCGCGGATATTCCTCAAAATTCTACCGCTGAGTATGGTGACTCAAACTCTGGATAAGGCGCAGTTTGACTCCATGTACCTGAACCTGCTTCCGCAAGACCCGAGCGAGTTCGACGTGGCGGAGATGATCAACTACCTGCAGCACTACATCTATGGGGACAAGTATCAGTTGTTGAGCAGCTGCTACGAGCGCGCCTACGGCAAACCTCTTCTCGAGAACGAGATCTACGCGAGTTCGACGAAACTGCTGCGCATCCTACCGGCGGTGGAGCGCGAAAGCAGAGCGTTGATCCTGGTAAATCGGCGCGATCCGGATCTCCCCGAAACGAGCGAGGCGTACGCGAGCCTCCTACCGGCCGGCGAGTGCCTGAGGCTCCTGCGGGAGAAAATGGCACGCTGTCGCGAGGCGGAGGAGCGCGCGCACCTTCTCGGACACATGGTGGACGCGTGTCGCGATCAGGACGACCTGCTGGCCGTGTTGGAGTACTACAACGAGCGACACGTGAACGAGCAGAGCTCGGTGCTCGGCTACTTCCTCGAGCACCTCAAGGCCTACGGATTGAACGCTCTGGGGGCGCAGCACTGGTCTGTGCTCAAGAACGTCCTCCTGGCCGCCTACGTGAGGAACGAGCTGTTCGAGGTGAAACTCTCGCTGCTGGAGGCGATCCTCGAGGCCGCGCTGCGACACGCTGTGATCGACAGGGGCGAGGACCTGTCCGACAACTTCGCCGAGAAACTCGTCGAGCTGACGGTGGAAATGAGGGTCGAAGAGACCAGTCCTCGGTGGAACGTGATGACCGATCATCCTGAGCTCGAGAGGTTGTGCATCGAGGAATTTTTCAGGTGGATACCGATTAAGTTTCCCCGGGGTCACGGGTTCTGGAGAAACAAAAATAACAGGATAGCGCTGGCGTTGAGCATCGCTCGGACGATCGATGATTTCAACGAGAGAAATGTTTTCTCGCAGAAATTTGAAGATAAACAAGACGCTGAGGCGAAAATGATAAAATTCGAGGATTACCCGTGGATACTTAAACTCACAGAAGAATTTTTCTCGAGATCAGAAGTCAGCGAAAGAAAGAAGCGCCTGATGAAGCTGCTGCGGAAAAACGCGCCATATTTCTACGAGAAGAAGGTAACTCCGTCGTCGTCCCGGTCGTCATAAAAAATATATTTACTTATTGACTAAATCAATGATAATAAATTACTTTATCAAAATTAGATGAACGCGAATTCAACCATCCGAGAAATAGAAACTGGCGAGGCGTTATCTCTGCTCCGTCGTGACCCAAGCAAGATCCTAGCCGACTGGCCGGACTACCTAGCGGAGGCGCGCGAAAAGTTGATGGATAACAAGCGAAGCGTGCGCAAAGCGGCGCGCCGGTTCGTCACCGCCACGCGCCACTACCACGACATCCCGGTGAAGTTTGTGGAGCGCTCGGTAATCGACATTAAGGAGCCGGGCAGTTTCCTCATCCTCGGCTTGCTCCTGGAAGGCCCGGCGCTGGAGCGCTTAGCGGAGACCCACGCTCCCAGCGACACCCACCTGGACATCGAGAGCGACGACGCCCGCCTGCTCCTGGAGACCCGGCGGGCGGTAGTTCGGGCGGCCGGGTTGTCCGAGCCGCCAGTGTCGCTGGGCTTCCTCGCGTCTTACTGTCGGGGCGAGGACTTCGCGAGGACGACGATCGACGGCACCCTGGACCGAGTGACGTACCGCCTGCCCAGCCAGCAAGTCCTGCAGTTCGCCGCGCAGCTGCTCGGGCGATCGGCGCCGGAGAAGCGACGAGCCGTCAGGCTCCTGAGAAGCAACGCCACGCGGGAGCAGCTCCGGATGCACGCCGAGCAGCTCTGGTCGAGCGAGACCGATCGCGCCACGCGACAGCTCGTGGAGCGCACGATTCTGGAGATTTTCGCCGAGTCACCGAGCTCCACCAGCTGGGAGATGACGCGAACCTGCATCGAGGGGCTCACCGCCGACGACGAGGAAACAATCGAGCGTTTTGCTGACATCGAGAACGTCGACGCGTCCTTTTTGACGCGGTACGTCGAGCTGTACCTTGATAAGCTGGAGAAGCTGTGCATCGAAGGAGGTCTTAGCTTCGCCGTGAGGACCAAATGTGTCTGTATGGTGATTGAATGTTTAGATGCAAAACTGGCTGTTAACCTGAGCGAAGAGGTTTGCTCTTATCTCCTAAGGTCATTCTTTATACAGTTTTCTCAAATTCTATTTTCCTTTTTTTCCCTAAATCTTTATTAATTTCGTTATTCACCAGGCGGTACCTATTCGACTGCGACTCTCTGGAGATCACCCGAGCCGCGCGCAACTTCGCACTGCGCTCTTACCTGCTCCCAGCTGAGGCAGCCTTCGAAAGCAGATTCCAAGTAATCATGGACATCCTCAAGTGCATCGTGGAACAATTCGACGTGGCGCACCCGAAACGCCCGCGGTTCTACGCGGCCAACTACACCCTCCGCGAGTTCTTCGAGGACGCCCTGACCGAGCTCGCCCACTCGGAGTGCGGTAAAGAGCGCAGCCTGGCGATCGTCGACGGTCTGCTGGAGACCTTCTCGTTCGCCCTGTCGCCCTGCCAGGAGCCCATCTCCTACCTGGCGCTTCACCTCTACCGCGAGTACCTGATGTCCGGCTCGCCGCGGGAGTTCGGCGAGCTCGCGGGCCTCCGGCTGACCAACCTAGTCGAGGACTTCAACGCGAACGAGGCGATCGTAGGCGACATCGCCGACTGCCTCAACGACTTCGTCTTCGCGAAGATATTCCGGGAGCGCGGCAGGAGCTGCTCGCTCGCCGATAGGCTGACGGTCAAGATCAGCGTCATCGAGGGACTCCTGCAGGCGGACGATTTTTACGCGACTCTCGTCGCTGCGAGGATGCTGCATTCGGAGGAGATCAATACGTACGACGAGCGGTACGACGAAATTATAAAGAAATTGAGGCAGGTCAAAAACGAGGCGGTACAGTACATTTTGTACAAGCATTTGAATCGCGCGAAACGTGACAGTGATGTATTGTGAAATTTTAGTTACGGTCCTGTTTTTTTTAATCTATTGTACACCATTTTTTTTTGGAATACACTTATTTGTTTAAAGAAACTTGTATGTTAAAGATTTTTCTTCTCTTATATTAACGTGGTACTCACCTCGAAGAAACCAAGTTCATCCTGCAGATCAACCTTGCTGATGGTGCTAAGTGGCACAATGGTGGTGCTGAGGGGCAATTCGTTGTCGTGCAAGCGCCGGATGTGGCGTTCGAGCTTGTCCCGGTCGATGGTGGAGAAGCTGCAGTGGGCGCAGGCGATGATGCGGCAGGGCCCGTGCAGCCTTCTCACGTGGGCATTGAGCATGAAGCGCTGGGGGTAGGTCTTGTCGCAGTAAGGGCACTTGAAGGGCCGGTGGATGTTGTGGGCGTCGCGCAGGTGCCCCACTAGGTGCGATTCGTACGCGAAGCGCGCGCCACACTCTTCGCATTCGCGGTCCAGATCTTCGTTACTGGGGTCAAGCGATAACTTTTACTTAACGATCACGGCTTTTTCTTATTTACGGATGACCAATTTTTACGTTACGTTTTCTATACTAGCGATTTACAAGGACATGAAAGGGAGATCGGGGAATATAAAGCTTTGCTAATTATAAATAAATATAAAAAGAGGATAAATAATGTAAATACTAGTTACGCGCTTTTTTTTCTCAATGAAGCGAAAAGATATTTATATTTGCTGGTGACCTACATGTGCAGGCAAGTAGAAACAGTCGAATCCAGTAAGACAATATATACGTTTTTTCCATCAAGTAAAAGATTAAATTCCATATAAATTACGTGAACATTATTTGTGTGTCTTACCAAACGCAGAAGTTTCTACTTATTTTTTTGAAGATTCGCACAATAAATTGCTTAAATATTAAATATTTCTTAACTTTACGAGTTGTTCTTTCTTACGTGAAATTGGTCATTTGTAAATAAATTAATCAATTTCTACAATAACAATTTCTGATACTACAACGCATATTGATAGCACAATTACCTTTCTGGCAGAAAATACAATGCAAGCAAGTTCAACTAACCGATAGGAGCAAGCATAAACTGCAAAATAGAAAACCTGTAAATAATTACGATTTTACAACAGTAACGACTCACTTTACGAAAGAATTGATGAGGTCCTGTTTGATTTTATTGTAGTCGCTTTCATCCAGAGGCATGAAAGTATTATCGTGCACCCCGTTACTGCAACAATTTACGAAAAAATTTAATATACTTCATTTATTAATGACACTATGAATTCACAATTTCGAACGACAACATGAAGATCTACATTTTCTACTGCTACTTTAATATTGTTACTTTTTTATTATTATATTCCTTTTTATCGATAAGTAGAGTCGAGGGATTAGGAGAAAAGGGTGTGTAATAAAACAATTTTATGTTAATTGCAAACAGAGTAGAAAAGTTTTATTGAAAAAATCATACATATTAATTTGTTAAAAACAGTTAAATTAAAATTAGGCACAAGTAATTTTTTTTATTTGTATTAAACATGAAACTATACATCGATTCATATAACGGTAGTAAGTACTTTTTAATAAAGCTGTATAAATCAGATCTATTGGAAAATACACAACATTAATAAACAATATTTTTTAATATCTTTATTCACTCATATATTTATCTAATTTTTTGTTAATCTATTTTCTATAATTGCTATAAATTCAAGAACACATAAATATGATTACCATTACATCATATTTTAAAGATGATCGAATCGTGATTTGCAATGTGTAGATATCAACCTTGTGAAAAGTATAATAATATTGCCTAAAATATTTTAAAACTTACCAACACTTTGTTCAGCCTTTGTAACGTACAGTAGATTTGTAATATATAAAATCTGTGAGTATTATTTTTTTCAAAACACATTTTCAACTTCATACATTATTTATTTAAATTATAAAGTGACTCTTTTTCTTTGGTTTAAAACAACTAAAATTTCCGTATAATTAATTATGGCACGCCACCTCTCGTAACATTTTCCTGTCTCTTTATTATTTACGTGTTCATGAAAGTAATTATTAATATATTTAAAAAACATTTCATAGTATATTCCACTATATCGACAATAATTGTTATATGTTGTAGAATAACTTAACATTACGTAAATAATATCATTTTAGTTTTAATAAATATCCAATTTTTCAAACGTATTGCACAAATCATTGGAGTCAGTTATTTATTGCTCTAATATATTAGCTCGCTATTTGATTGACTGTTTAAATTATATCTTGCAATTTGCGAATACTTAAATTTTGCTTAAAATAAATACATTTCAATTCTTTTTAAATCAGCAATAAATATAAAAATTCTTCGAACACGCACATTATGGTAAATATTTCGTAACTAAATCGGTGTAAAAATAAAAAAAGTGACATAAAATTTGTCGCAATGAAAATCTTTTTATAAAAACATTTTCAAAAATAATATCAACTGTTTGACTATAAGTTTGTTGCTTTTATGGCATTCAAATTAGAAATACATTCTAATTCACAAATGTACGTCTACACATATACTTGCTAATTACTAAATCTAGTAAGGCCATATTTTCATAAATATCATGGTCAACAATACTCTGTAAATCTAAAGTATCTCTAACGATGTATAATCGTTTCTTTAAGGCCATGTAGTGTACAATCTATATTGTACTGTAAAATTTTACTAAATTTCCATTTCACTCATCGAATTCAGACTCATGAGAAAATTTAAAATAGAATTATTTCAAAAAATTCAAACGTCTAGAGATATATTTGATTTTTATCAAATCCATAATATCAATTGATTAATTATGATTAGTCTTGATTAGTTTATATAATAAGTTAATTTAAAAAAAACTTAAATACCTACGATACTGCGTGTTAACTCAAGTCTAATAAATTTCTTTTCGTAATATCAGTCGTGAAGGTGAAATCTCGAACGATTAGGAGCTAGCATGAAATATTTCGTAAAAAATACCTTAATTTCATACTTAAGTTTATCCAAGATGATATGAAAAATACTGAATTATGTGCGTCTGTTTAAATAATGAAAACCGTAGAAAAAATGAAGAATAAATGGCCCAGATTTGATTCAGTAATTTTATATCGCCTTAATTATCTTAGCTTTTTAAGTAACGGTAATACTGAAAAAATAGCTGCTTGAAAATAATGAGGACTTTCGATATTAGCACAAAGGCGTATGAAAACTTTTATGCCATCGAAAACCTCAATTTTCTGTTCTTGTAGTATCACAGAGCGCAGTGCAAAAACTAGTCGTGCTTAAGGCCTTCGCAAGGGTTTCGGAGAAAAAAAAAAGAAAAAAAAAGGAACTTGACGAAGCTCGAGATCAGAAATAAGGTATTTTCTACTAATTAGTTGGCTTTTACATTATTATTTGCGCTTGATGGACTGTTAATGTGGAAGATTTTAAACTGGAAGCTCAAAGTAATTTAAGATGATTTTTACTGTTAGTTTCTACTCGAGTATTATTTTTCTGTCGTTAGTCATTAAGTAACAAATAGAGTAAGAATCATTTTAAAATTCATGGCAAACCAGGCGCGATTAAAATCGCACCGGATTGAGGTAGTCAAAAAATTTCTCCTTCGCATCTTCACTATCGAGTGTTGTACCATCGTCAGAAGAAAATATCAACTTCTCATGCTAAATCCTAATGAAACGCTCGAGAACTCTAAAAGCCTCGTGAATCCCACGTAAGGAGTTGAATAAAAAAAAATAAAATAAAACCTTTACTCCCACGCTCTCTATCCTCAATGTGTGCATATAGTTCTTTCTACTTTAATTTACTAATTTGTTCTACTTCTAGTGAGATTCTCTTTATTGTAGCTGCGCGTGATTAAAAAAATGTTTGAATAGTGAATCGTTATCGGTATGATTCATCTGCTCGTTATACTGCAAACCAACAATGATTGCACTGCAAATTCAAATTGCAATGGTGGATGAAAAAATAGCTTAGATCTCGATATTTCCTGAATATTTTTCTAGTTCTCCAAATCTCCAATCCTGTCACCCAAAACTCCAAAAAGAGCACACGGAAAAACCTTCCCAACCGGTATACCATTCTTAAAAATATAGAATTTATAAATTTCTTTTGGCTTTAAATTAATTTTCAGTGTCAAGGCAAATCAAACCAGTAAATCCTATCATAGATGCGCCTATCAGTGGAAAGGTTTGTCCGCGAACATAGACCGGTGCTTCCCCCTGCACCAAAACCTAAACCTTCTTCTCGTGCTTCCGGGCGTGTTTCCTAAGCAGCGCGTTCGACACGAAACCCTTGTCGCACTCGTCGCACTTGTACGGGCGCTCGCCCGTGTGGATCCTGGTGTGGAGCACCAGGGTGGTCCTCTGCGTGAACGCCCGGTCGCAGTACTCGCAGGCGTACGGCCGCTCGCCGGTGTGTATGCGCTGGTGCATGCGCAGATTCTGCCACTTGGCGAAGCTCTTGCCGCAGTCGTCGCAGACGGCGACCTTCTCGCCGCGGTGGCTGCGCATGTGCTGCACCAGGGCGGACTTGCAGGAGAGCACGGCGCCGCACTCCCCGCAGTCGTTCGCCTCCGCGGGCTGCGAGTGCCGCTCCCGCACGTGGCGCTGCAGGTTCTGCTCGCTGACGAAGCTGCGCTTGCACTGGGTGCAGGGCACGCGGCTGCGGGGCACGACGCGCTCCGCCAGCGTCTCCGGGTGGCACTCGCGCAGATGCTGGCCCAGGTTGCGCCGGTAGCTGAAGAGCCGGCGGCAGTGCTTGCACCGGTGGCTGCCGGCCTGCCCGCTGTGCAGGGCCTGGTGCTCCTGGAACTTGCGGCGCTCCATGAAGCCCGCGCCGCACTCCTCGCACGTGAACGCGTAGTCCTTCTCGTGGCGACGCTTGTGCAGCGTCAGGTTGGACTTCTGGTGGGTGACGTAGTCGCAGTGGTCGCAGCCGTACTGCGGCGCCTCGGCGTCGTGCAGCCGCTTGTGGCGGTTCAGGTTCAGCGGGCTGCGGAAGGTGCGGCCGCACACGTCGCAGTCGAACGGACGGTTGATCTGGTGCTCCTCGACCATGTGCTGGGCGAGCTTCATCTTGTCCGTAAAGTCGACGAGGCACTTGGAGCAGTAGTGCCGGGCGCGGAAGCGGCGGGGACGTTCCTCGTTTGGTATACTCCAGCCGGTGGGCTTTTTCTTGCTGTTTGGGGCTGCGGCGGAAGTGCTGGGGGTGGATCCTTTCTTGGCCTTCGCGGTTGCGCTAGAGGTGCTGGGACTGCGCTTTTGAAGTGTCGGGGACTTGGAAGCGCTGCGGGGAATAGAATCAGGATCGGGAAATACGTCCAAGTACGAAGAGCCCGGGGCTGCGGTCGAAGCGGGGAGACGATCCAGGATCAATACCGGACTCAGATTCTGCTCACCGATTGAGCTCGTGATGTCAAGATACGTCGTGGAACTGCACAATTCGTGCACAAATGAGCATGAATCGTGCATGGGTTCTGAGTGCAGAATGAAGTTTGATAATGGCATTGGTTCCAAGGTTGTTAGCTCCAGCGTTCTGGAAAAGAAAGAGAATGAAGTTTAATTAGATGAAGCCTTTTACCGATAGTTTTTTCTATGAAAGCAATTGCCTACGCAATGTTACTTTAAATTATAATAAATCGCTCAGTAATGATACTGGGTTGACGGGTACTACTCTTTACGGATTTGGAAGTCAATATGTCTGTCCAAATTAGCGCTTACGGATATAGCTGAGGTGTATATAGCAAGATATTTTGGGGCGCATGTTATTTGATGTGTATAACTGTAACACTTTGATACGAGAATACGTGATTCTACAGCTTGACTATAACATGTTTTTTAATATATTCTTAAAATAACGTTATAATATTTTTATTCGAAATTAGTAATTAAATTAAATATAGGTAAAATCTTAAATTTTAAAATGCTTACTTCGTATTATAAAAAAATAATTTACAATTAATATTTACAAATTTTTACAAACATTTATGTTAACTCTGAAATTTTATATAATACTTTAAATTGAAAGATTAAAAAAAAAACATTGCCTTATTTACATAATCAGTATTCAAAAACTGATTTAAAATAAGATAAAATTAATGAAGTCTAGTTTTTTAGGGATAAGCAAAAAATAATCGCAAATCTACTTATGCAAATCTAACAGGGTTCCAAAAATGTTACTAATTACTTTAACAAATGCTCTAATTTTTAATTCTTTGTAAAATATTGAAGTATGATAAGTTTATGGCAACTGTATTGCATTTATTATTTTTTGAAAGAGCGATAAAGTCAATTAGAACATTTGCTTAAAAACATCGTAGGATGTAAAAGTACACACAGCGGGTAATTCGTGACTTAAACATTCTTATATGAATTTTTATAACATGAATAAAACTAAAGTAAAATTTGTGAGAGCTTTACAAAAATTAATTTATAAAAATTAAAGGTTGGATTTTCACATAAAGAATAAAACGTAAATTAAATTCTATTACATAAAACTACAGCAAAATAAAAGCAAAAATTAATTAATAGATTTTTTATAACATTTAAATTTACTAAGCAAAACTTTCCACACGACATATTCTTAAATAAAATGACTAATCACAGAGATATAAAAAATAATGGTTCGAAGCACATTTCAAATAAAAAGCTTTTACATGAAGTAAACAATGTCGCAACAAAATAAATTTTATGCAATACTTAACTTGATCACTTCTGGAATGTAAAAGTATCATTAATATTATTATTTACTTATGTACATTTTAAATGAATGAAAAAGAAAGTCAATGGTGTTTTGTTTATTACACAACCAATATTTATTCATCAAAAAATATAAATTTCAAGTCACTTCGACTTATTTACGAAAATCGCGTACAATTTATTATTTTACATACAAGGTGTAAATAACTATTTGTTAAATTATTACAAAGAACTAAAAATAGAAACTTTTATCGTTGATAATACTTAGGTAAAACATTAAACCTCTAGACTTGGATTTTCGTGAACAAAAACTTACATGATTAAAAATATCTTAAGACCTAGCAAATTTTAACAACTTTAAACTTCAACTTTAGAAACAAACACAGCAATAGCAGATAAATGAATATGAGAAAAAAATTCAGTGACCCCTGAAAATTTTCCACCTATAGGTATTCAATTAACTATTCCTATTCATTGCCTATTCTTATCATATTTACATCATCTGGTCTAAATTTTGTCGAGTCTTTTGTCAACGCAAACTATTTCAAGCGTCGTAGTTATAAAAAAATTTAAAACAATAATTTAAATAAAAAAATTAAAATAATTCCCCATCTGAAAGAATATTTCTCGTTCAATCGGCCCGCGAAAAAGGTAAAAAAAGGTCAAAATAAGTAAAATAAAAAGTAGATCTTTTCTTGAATCTGACGAAGAAGTGCGCGCAGCTCTCCTAAACCTCCTCATCGATCTTCCTATTTCTGGTGTCGGTCTTCTGCATGAGATCCGCAATCACATAGTCGATGGAAATCGACGGCAGAGGCGGCAGCGGCCCCGGGTGCTTCTTCCTGTGCGTGATCAGGCCGGGCTTCTGCGTGAACGCCTTGCCGCAGATGTCGCAGACGTACGGCCTGACCCCGGTGTGCGTGAGCAGGTGCTGTTTGTGCGTGTTCTGCCTCCTGAAGGCCTTCCCGCAGACCTTGCAGGGGAAGGGCCTGGCCCCCGTGTGTATCCTCATGTGCTTCTTGAGCGCGTCGTTGCCGCTGAAGGTCTTGCCGCAGACCTGGCAGACGGCGCGCTCCTTCCGCAGGTGCAGCTGGGCGTGCTGCTCCAGCGACTCCTTGGTGGCGAGCTTGCGCTTGCACACCTCGCAGGCGTACGGGCGCTGGTTGTGCGCGTGCGCCAGGTGCTTCTTCAGGGCGAAGCCGTTGCGGTAGGTCTTGCCGCAGACGTCGCAGACGACCTCGCGCTCGTCGCTGTGGATGCTCTGCACGTGCATGTACAGGTCGCTCTTCATCTTGAACTTCTTGCCGCAGGTGGCGCAGGCGAAGCGGAAGCCCTCGGTGTGCTTGCGCACCAGGTGCTCGCGCAGCGACTGCCGGCACTTGAACACGCTGTTGCACTCGCTGCAGACGTACTTGGCGAGGCCGCCGTGCGCCTCGGCCGTGTGCTGGCGCAGCTCGCGGCGCAGGCGGAACCGCTCGCCGCAGTGCTCGCAGGGGAAGTCCGCGTAGGCCCGGTGGACCGTGGCCACGTGCTCGACCAGCTGCACGGAGTCGGGGAAGGACTCGGCGCAGCGGGCGCAGAAGTGCGGCTGGGAAGGCTCCGCCTTTGCGTCCGCTTCCAGTTTCACCGGCTTCGAGCGCCGGCGCTGGGCCGCCTGGCGGGCTGGCTTTTCGGAGCTACCGACGCCGCGGGCTTTGCTTCTTCTGGGCGGAGGGGGAGGACTGCTGCTGCTCGTTGCGCTGACGAGGGCCTGACGGGTGCGGGTGCGGCGCAGCGTCATGTTGCTTCTGAAAAGAAAATAAAGTTACGTTAGTCGAGGCTATCGTCTTTTTTACTTATAGAGACCGGTGTTTGAGCAGGTTTTGCGTGTGCTCGAGGAGCGGCTAAAGCTGCTCTCGGAGTGTTTACCTGTTAAAATGTGGAGGAATTTCATTTGAATAGGCATAATCAAAAAGAAAACTTTAAACAAAAGTGTATTATTAATTTAAACATTCTAGTGTAGATTTCAAAATTTAAGCTAATAAATGAAACTTGTTAATAGCTGCATTTATGCTTTTTTAAGCAAACGCATTTAAACTTCAATTGTATTTACTAAAATCATTACTAACCGTGTGCAATATATAATGTAATGAATTTAATTTTTTGACGGATGAGCTAAGAAGCATATGTAATTCTTCGATTCCTGCAGTAAAATAATTATATAACTGATTATTATACATATACTATTAGAAATTTTTGAGTAAGCTTAATTGATAAGTAAGACTTCTTTACTGTACCGTTTTCGAGTATTTTTAATTTTTCTCTGTAAATAATTATTACTTAAATAGGTGAATCTGTCTGAGAAATAAAAAAATGCAATAATTTCTGAAAAATATATATTTAAATTTAATTCTCATTTAACGTAGAGAATTGGTTCTAGCTTTTACACAGCTTCTGCAAAATCGGATTGATATAAGAAATATCTAAAAAAAAGTTTGTTTTCTACATTATTTACTTACATTTAAAGATTTAATGTTTTTCATTGAGATCTCGTAAGTAGAAAATAAAATATTTCGAAAAAATAACAAACCACATTTTAGAAACGATTAAGAAAAATAAATATCGCTTTGATTTCGCAATAAACTAATACACAAGTACGACTGAGCACAGTCGTGAATCAGTGAATCAAATTAACTGAAAGAATATAACCATGATTCAATTTGTAAACATTTTAAGTTATTAACATTATGTTACACATCTCAATTTCTTTGACTTTTAAGCCTATCACTTAATTTGTGACTACGAACACATTGATCTGTAATATTATTAGAATTTCTGCTAATAAATAAAAAATTAGTCTATATGATTATTAATTATTAGTAACATGAAAGAAAATGGCATCTCAACTTTATCACAATCTCAAGAATCAAAGTTGAATCTCGCATAAAAAGTAGTAACCCTCATAAGTTATTCGCAGTTCCTAAAAAAAAAAAACAATAGTTCTCCCTGATTTGGCAGAATATGCCTTTCAACAAGATATACGCGCTTCGTAACTGTCACTGTACATCAGTCGTTCCTCTTCGGAATTGACTATGCAGAGTTATGTTCCTCTAGTACCAGCCCCTGCTCCTCAATCTCTTCCTCATACTCCCCCTCCTCCCCACACTCGCGCTCTTCTGCCTCCTCCTCGACGTTATCGGTTTTTTTACCCTGTAGGTTTTCTGGCTTGAAATCTTCGATAAACTGCTCGAGGATGTCGTTCATGGGTACGGCCGGAAAGCTTGGAAGCGGATCCGGGTGCGATTTCTTATGGCTGAACAAGTCCACGTTCTGCGCGAACTGCTCGCCGCAGATGTCGCAGTTGAACGGCCGGTCGCCAATGTGCACGAGGAGGTGCGCCGTGAGGTGAGTCTGCAGGGCAAACGACTTTTGGCAGACGACGCAATTGTAGGGCTTGTTCTCGGCGTGCACCGTCAAGTGCTTCTTCAGCGCCGTCAACTTGGGGAAGGTCTTGCCGCACTCGGCGCACGTCTTCTCCCGTTTATCCATGCGCTGCTGGCACGCGCGGCATTGGAGCTCGTAGCGCGTCGACTTCTGGGGTACGTGTAGCAAGGCGCTTTTCATGCAAAGCTTGCCGCAGATGTCGCACTTGACCAGCTCCTCCTTGTGACGGGTGCGCTCGTGGCACGTCAGGTCGCTCTTTATTTTGAACTTCTTCGGACAGAGCTCGCACTGGTATTCAAAGCGGTTCGTGTGCTTGCGAATGAAGTGTGAACGGAGGGAACCCTTGGAGCGGCAGACGAAGTCGCAAGCGGAACAAGGGAACCCACTCGTCGGGGTCGGAGGATCTGACTTGGGAGGGCTGAGGTGCGCCTCGACGATGTGTTCGGTCAGCACAAGAGAGCTGAGGAAGGACTTCTTGCAGAAGTGGCAGTTCTGAAGCTCTAGGGGATCGACATCCTGGATATGCCCGACCATTGTCCCAGTACATTCATTCATTTGCAGCTTCTTTTGGTGAATTGAAGAAGGACTAGTGCTGGTAGTTACGCTTCTGATCAAAAATATAGTAGTACCCATCGACGTGTTGTTTCTGAAAATAAAATAAAGTTATGTTAGTCGAAGCTCGTATTTTTTATTTTGAGACCGGCATTTGAGGAGGTCTTGTGTACGCTTGGTGAGCAGGTAAGCTGCCCTCGAAATACTCTGTAAATAATTATTAGCTTTTATTGAGTGAACCGGTTCTGAGAACTAAAAATGAGCACATTATTTAAAATTAAAATCTTCTAACTAAATCGAAATTTTTGAGAAAACATCATTTATTTTAAAAAGTCGTTAAATTACAAATTAAGAAAATTAAGTTCTTTGTTTTCATAGAAAACAGGTCTAGATGTCTTATTGCTTGATCTTACGTCTATGAACACATTTATCTTCAACGCTATTAATATATTTGACAATAAATAAAAATTTAGTCTTTGATGTATGAATCTGCGTCTTTGAACAAAGACACTTTGGAATTAACTATTCAGGTTTGTATTCTACGATTTCCAGTATCTCCTCAATCTGCTCCTCGTATTCCTCTTCTTCCTCTCTTTCTTTCTCCTC
This sequence comes from Eurytoma adleriae, assembly GCA_900480045.1. NCBI lineage: Eukaryota > Metazoa > Arthropoda > Insecta > Hymenoptera > Eurytomidae > Eurytoma > Eurytoma adleriae. Next base: position 91,576 of record UXGC01000129.1, read on the forward strand.
ATCCTCCTCCTCCTTGGAACTCGGTAGAGTTTCCGACCTGCAGGCTTCAGTAATCTGCTCGGAGACCTGATCCACGGGTGTAAGCTCATGCGACTTTTCGTGACTGACCAAGCTCGATCTCTGCGCGAACGCCATGCCACAGATCTCGCAGGAGAACGGACGACTGCTATTGTGCACGGGGAGGTGATTCATGAGATCCATCTTTAAAACGAAAACCTTTTTACAGACGTAACACTTGTAGGGCTCAGCGGAGTGCACCGCCAAGTGCCTCTTCAACCTCGACAGCTTGGGAAAGATTTTGCCGCACTCGGCGCACGCGATCTTCTCGCTCTTCTCGTGCTGAATGAGCATGTGCTGGTCGAGGTTCTCCTGGGTGACCATGCGCCGGTGGCAGATCGGGCACTCGAACGTGGGCTTGTAGTGCGCCCACTTCTGGTGCACGTAGAGCGAGGCGCTGTTCTTGTAGACCTTGCCGCAGACGTCGCACTCGACCGGCTTCTCCTTGTGCTGGAAGCGCACGTGGGTCGTCAGGTCGCGTCTCACCTTGAACTTCCTCGGGCAGAGCTCGCACTTGTGCTCGTAGTGCTCGGTGTGCTTGCGAGCGAAGTGCGACTTGAGAGCGAGATTGGAGCGAGAGACGAAGTCGCAAGCAGGGCAGTGGAAGACGCCTATCGAGCCTCCGGAATCGAGGGGCCCGAACTTTTCTGTGATTTGGTCCCCGTTCGTGGTGCAGTCCGATGTGGACAGTCTGTGGTGTGCCTCGGCAACGTGCTGAAGAAGTTCGCTCCTCAGTTGATACCGCTCGGCGCACTGATCGCAGGGGAAGTCGTCGGTCACCGGATGGGCCGTGGCTATGTGCTCGACTAGGTCCTGGGTACTGAGGAAGGACTCGGTGCAATGGTCGCAGTGATGGAGCGCGAGTGGGTCGACCTCGAGGATGTTCTCGTCTATCTTCCTGGTGCAATCTTTTACCCTTAGCATCTTTACGATCTTTAATCGTTTGGGTTGGGATGTTTGTCGAGTTACTTTTTCTGTGCTATCGAGGCTGTGATATTCCTTTCTTCTTAGAATCGGAGGAGTTCTACTGCCAGTTGTTACTCCCGCGCTCTGGAATTGACGGACGCGGGCACGGCGTAGTATCATGTGGCCTCTGAAAATAAAATAAAGTTACGTAAGATGAGGTTCGCATTTTTTATTTTGAGGTGATCTCTCAAGGTGATTACCTGTTAAAATGTAAAGTACAATAATTATCTTTTCCTAGTGTAGTAACTAGAAATAATACAAAAATCAAAAGGAAAAACATAAACGCGTAATTTATTTTTAATTTTTTAATATCGTAAAGAAATTTAAGATTACAAATGAAAATTTTAAAAACTTTGGAGTATTTGTACACTTTATATTTAAGTAAATTTTAATTATTGCTAACCGTATATTGATTTTGTACAGATGAATGAAATAATAAGAAATACTTGTAATTGTCTATAGCGAATTGATTTTATACAAAGATTTTTTTCTCAAGCACCAAAATTAATATAAGTTGAAACTTCACTATGCCGTTTTTAAACAATTTTAATTTTTACTCTAAAAAATGATTTTCTTTTTTTTTTTTTTTAATTTTGTTTTAAGAAATAAAAAAATGCAAAATTTCTGAAAAATATATATTTAAATTTCATCATATGGCATTATCATCTACTATTTCTAGATTTTACACAGATTTACAATGGAATTTTGTCAACATCGCCGTGGGTAAGTGTATTTTAAAAAGTTTTCTTTATCGTATTATTTACTTACAAATAAATTTTAATTTTTACATTCATATCTTAGAAATAGAAAACTGAAAATATGGTGAAAAAATGAATAAGATTTTATTTTTTAACTTTAGATTTTCATAACGCTTTATAATACAGCTACATGCGTATGTACAAAACTTATGTACAATCTTATTCATTTACTCTTACATCGTTACTTTTAAATAAAGAACAAATGAGAAAACGTTTTGCATACATTCATTTCTATAAATAACACATTTAGTTTTTTATCTAATACGATAATGTCTATAAAAGTATCACAAAATATGTTATATACTTTTTCTCTATCAAGATCAAAATTTATGTAATTAAGCGAAGTTTTCTTTTTTAATAATTTTTAAATATAAAAATATTTAGAAAAATTTGTTTTCTAGTCTAACATAATGAATTTTCGGTATAACGTAAAATTATTTCAAATTAAAAAAAGTTAATTCTACTTTATTTTAAAAGATAACGAGCACAAAAGTTGGATTGTGCGCAGTCATGAATCCAATTAACTGAAAGAGCATAGCAAAGTTTAATTTGCAAAAACTTTAAAGTGTAATGATGTTATATTAGTAATTGCAATTGTAATTAGTTTTCCTTTCTACCTATTACATTTAAATTATGACTATTAACACATTTATCTGCAATAAAATTAGTATCTTTGATAATAAATAAAAACGAAATTTTTATGATCTAATTAAAGTCATTGAAACCAATATTAGCAATACAATATTGTCATTAACTATTAATAAACTGAACAAAATCATAAATCTGCATTCACAACTTTTTCATAAATTCGATCAGAATACGCAAAGGACAAATAGCCCACGTAGGCCACACATAGTTCCTAACAAAAGAGTGTCTTTCGTTTACGTGTCTTTGCACCAGATCGTACGTTCACTGTAAATTACACTGTACATCACTCGTGCCACGTTCCAGTCGACTATCCAATCTTGTGCTCCTCGATTTCCAGCACCTCTTCCTCGATCTCCTCCTCGTACTCGCCCTCCTCCCCCTCCTCTCCTTCCTCCTCCTCGTCGTCCTCCTCCTCCTCGGGATCGTCCGCCTCCTCCTCGGCGTCGTCGGCGCTCTTGCCCGGCTGGTTCTCCGCCACGTAGCCCTCCGTGAACTGCTTGACTATGTGGCCGATGGGCATGACCGGGAGGGGCGGGTGCGGCCCCGGGTGCGTCTTCCTGTGGCAGATCAGGCCGGGCTTCTGCGTGAAGGCCTTGCCGCAGATGTCGCAGACGAAGGGCCGCTTGCCCGTGTGGATGAGCAGGTGCTGCCTGAGCTGCGACCTGCGGGCGAACGGCTTGTTGCAGATAACGCAGTTGTAGGGCTTGTTGCCGGTGTGCACCGCCATGTGCCGCTTGAACGAGTCCTTCTTGGTGAAGGTCTTGCCGCACTCGGCGCACACGATCTTCTCGCGCTTCTCGTGCTGCATGAGCATGTGCTGGTCGAGGTTCTCCTGGGTGACCATGCGCCGGTGGCAGATCGGGCACTCGAACTTGGGCTTGTAGTGCGCCCACTTCTGGTGCACGTAGAGCGAGCCGCTGTTCATGCACAGCTTGCCGCACACGTCGCACTTGACCGGCTTCTCCTTGTGATGGAAGCGCACGTGGTTCGTCAGGTCGCCCTTCACCTTGAACTTCTTCGGGCAGAACTTGCACTGGTGCTCGTAGCGGTCGGTGTGCTTGCGGATGAAGTGCGACTGGAGGGAGTGCTTGGAGCGGCAGACGAAGCCGCAGGCCGCGCAGGGGAAGACGCTGGAGGGGCTCTGCCGCTTGCGGGACCAGGTCTCGTGCTTGCGCTGCAGGTGCGCGGCGAACTGGCTCTTGCTCGGCGTGCGGTAGTCGCACACGGAGCAGATGTACGAGCCGTTCTCCTGCACGCAGACCTTGCGCTTGTGCGTCCAGGCGACGTGCTTGCGGAAGGCCGTCGTCGACTCGAACACCTCGGAGCAGGCCTTGCACTTGAGGGTGCCGCGCTTGCCCTCGGTGGCCTCCACCTCCTCGGCCGTCGGCTCTTCCTCGTCGAGCTGCTCATCGTCCTCGACTTCCTCGTCGGCCGCCGCGCCGTACTCCTCCTCGGGCAGGTCGTACTCCTCCTCGTCGCCGAAGGCCTCCGGCTGATTGGGTTCGACTTGGAGCTTCTCCAGGGTGACGACGCCCGCCTCCAGCTTCATCTGGTACACGTCGCCGTAGCTCGCGTACGACTGGGGGTTGTTCTCCGGCTCGGGCTGCGGCTGCACCTTGCCGTTCACGATCACCGGCTTCATCTCGATCTCCTCCGGCTCCTCCTCCTCCTCGTCGGCCGCCGGCTCGTTGTACTCGGCCGAGTAGGCCTCGTCATCCGGAGGCTGCTGCTTCTCCTCCGGCTCTTCGAGCTGACCAGTGACGTCCTCGTTAGGCGTCGCGTCTTGGAGCTCGGGAATCGCCTCCTCGCGAATGGGCTCGTCCTCCTCCGGCACGAAGGCGTAGTACGGCCGGCCGTCGAACTCCAAGATCTGCCACTTGCGCATCACCAGGGACTCGCGGCCGAACACGAAGATCCCTCGGCCGCTCGTAGAAGCTCTGCCAGACCTGAAACAACAGCAGCGCATGCGGTCAGCGAGGATTCACACTTAAAGCGTGGATTTGTAGTTTTTTAAGATAGTGATATGCGGTGATATCGTGGAAGCTGGGCCTTTACGCGAAAACGATAATTTCGATTTTTGCGAGAGGTAGAAATTCAGTGAGATCACTTTAACGCATATGCATTATCGAAACTCTGTATTTACGATACTACTCAATAGCTTGTTAGAATGCAACTTTTGTGTATTAATTATTTTATACAGAAAAGTCTTACCTAATTTTGGGTTTATGCTTACGAAAAATATTGTACCTTTGTTTTTTTTAGCTGTAAAACAAGGGTGTTTTTATGATGACAAATTGGTATAAGACGAAAAATCAATCGCACTGTTTTTGTTCAATAATATTGTATTGTATAAAAATGGATTTCTATTGTACAGGTTTTAGCTACTATTTTGTGAAAGAGGTCGGCGCTATAAAAACTATTTATCCTTCCAGCGACGTTTAACCTGAAATAAAAGTCGATTACATTATTATATCGTCAAAAAGATTTTTCTCTTACTATTGTAATTACAATTCAAATACTTACGCTAGATATTTTATTAGTTATATTTCTGAAAAATAAAAAATTATTCATTGGGAGGTTTATGCGTGTATCAGAATAAATTACAGACTTTCATCATTAAAAATTCATTTTATTTGCAAACAACAAGTATGTTTTTATTAAGGCTTGTAATAAAATTAGATTTTTCAAATCAAACACAAATACGTTTGTGACAAATATTTACATTAAGTTCGCATAAGTCGACAGCTCATCGAGTCCAAAGTAATATAAAAATTTAGCTTGTGGGTGTACTATGTGAAATTAAACTACATGGACAAAACATACGGTAACACAAAGTAGTTCAATTAAATGAGAAACAAATATAAAAAAAATTACATTTGCAATTGTAAGTTGACGTTTCTTCCTGATAAAATTTGTTCAAGCTCTCCCTTAATCCATTTTAATTACAATAAACTTGTATGAAATAAATTTTATAAGTTTCATTATTCTAATTAGAAAAATACAGCAAAATGTACAGATGATAGTATATTCTTCGCTCATTTTTACATAAATTTATTCAAATTCTTTTTATCCGACTACAGTGAAATATACTGTATGATTTTGGCGTTAAATTTTAAATAACCAATAAATTTATCAAGAGATGAAAATATTTTATATAATTACTACTATTCACACATTTCTTATCGAATTCTACACACTTGCAATTGATCGAAATCTGTTTAATCAACCATTCAATGCTGATTTGGCACCGAACACATTTCAAGCAATTTTAAAAAAAAATTAACGTTAATTCTTAGCAAGACAATCTATTCCTACGTATCAAAATATTAATAATATATTTCTCAAATAATCTGTGAGTATAGGCGCCAAAAAGTAAGTGTCCTTTCCACAATCATGTATTTTCACTGAGAAATAAAAGAAATGTTACTTAATTAAAAGAAAAGTGTCTCTTATTATTCTTCTTCATCACCTTTCTCGAACCTCTTCAATATATGATCAATATAAACCACCGGCAAAGGCGGCTTATCCCCGGGATGCATTTTCCTGTGACATATCAAGCCGGGCTTTTGCGTGAAGGCCTTTCCGCAGATGTCGCAGACGTAGGGCCTCTCGCCCGTGTGAATGAGGAAGTGCTGCCGGAACACCGCCCGCCTGGCGAAGGCTTTCTTGCAGATCGGACAGGTGTGCGGGCGCTCGCCGGTGTGCGTCATGATGTGCTGGCGCAGCTTGTTCGGCTGGTCGAAGACCTTGCCGCACTGGTCGCACATGTGTTTGGTGCGCTCCTCGTGCTGGCGCCTGATGTGCTCGTCGAGGTTCGCTTGGCTGACCACCCGCCTGCCGCAGATGTGGCACTCGAACTCCGGCTTGAAGTGCTCGCGCTTCTGGTGCACGTGCAGGGAGTTGGTGTTGCTGCAGATCTTGCCGCAGACGTCGCAGATCGTCGGCGTCTTGAAGTGCTGGAAGCGGATGTGCGAGGTGAGGTCGCACTTCACCTTGAACTTCTTGCCGCAGTACTCGCAGGTGTAGCGCATCTCGGTGACGTGCTTGCGTTCGATGTGGACCTCGATCTTGCGCCGGCTGCGCGTGCGGAAGTCGCACATGTCGCAGCGCAGGTCGAGGAGGGGCTTGCGCACGGCGGGCGGCACCTCCATGCCCGGGTGCTTGTTGCGCATGTGGCTGACGAGGGTGCCGCGGGTCGTCGACGCGTAATCGCAGTGCTGGCAGGGGAACTCGCGCTTGGCGAGCCCGAGGGCGGAGAGCTGCTCCCGGGACATCGGGTGCTCGTCCTCGCGGCGGCCCGTCGCCTCCAGCCACAGCTGCCGGTGCTTGCGCCTGATGTGGGCGTAGAGGGTCGGCCGCCGCGACGCGGAGTAGTCGCAGTACTTGCAGCGAAACAGCTCCTCCGGCAGCAGGCTGGCCATCGAGTCCGGCCACCTGCCGGTGCGCGGCTGGCTCTCCTCGTTCTCCCGGTTCTCCTCGAAGTCCTCGAAGCCTTCGGCGGGCGCCTCCTCGGCCGTCACCTCGATTTCCTGCACGTAGTGGAGGTCCTCTTCGTTTACGATTTGCGCCTCGTCCAGTACGACTGCGGTGTCCGCGGGATCATCCAACACGATCATCATTTCCTCTTCGCCGTGTTCGAGGCCCGCGGGCAAATCGGTGTCGAGATCGGGCTGGATCGGATCTACCTCTGGATCTGGTGGTATTATTTCAACCTCTTCAATTTCTTCCGGCTCTAAGATAATTTCAACATTATCGTGGAGCTCTTCTTCCGCTTTTTCTACTTCCTGTGCAGGCGCCTCAAACACCTCTTGTGCGTAGTCCTCTTGGTCCGGGTCTAGTACTAGCTCTTGCTCCGGATCTGGTTCTAGTTCCGGTTCTAGTTCCGCTTCTGGTTCCGGTTCTACTTCTGGTTCTGGTTCTGTCGTAAAATCAAACTCCGACTCTACTTCTTCCTTCTTGTCTAGCTCTATCTTAGGCTCCTCTACTTGCTCAAACTGTTCCATATCTTCCGGCAGCATTTCCAGCTCCGGCTCGGTCACGGGCTCTAACTTGTGCTCCTCAACCACCTCGAACTGATCCATATCCACATCTAGATTTTCCTCCGGCTCCTGCTTCGGCTCTACCTTCCCCACTATCGAATCAAAGTCGATGACTTCTTGTTTGGCCACGGGACCGGCAGCAGTCTCGAGGGCCACGGTCACCCTGGGCGTCCTCACCGCCACGGAGCGTACCTTCCTGCCGTGCTCCCTCGCCACATGATTCGCGATTTGCGACCTGCCGTAAGTGCCGAAATTACAGTAGTTGCAGACGTAGCGACCGGAGGAGTTGCGTATGTAGCCCTCGACGCGTTCGCGCAGCTGCTCCAGCAGGCTCTTGCGCTCCCGATGGACCGTCTGCAAGTGACGCCTGAGCATCGGGTACTCCGGGAAGTAGATGTTGCAGGCCTTGCACATGAAGAAGGCCGACTGCTTGTCCTCGGCCGCTGCGGCGACGGAGCTCGACGTATTGGGCGCGCACGACGTACCGTCGATCGACACCTCCTCGAAGTCGTCGTTGCTCGGGATGATGTTCGCCTCCGGCACCTCCATGGCGCAGTACTTGTTCCCGCTGTCGTCGAACACTCTGTCCAGCCACCGCCGGGTTCTTCGCCTGCGCCTGAAAAAAACAGAAAAAGACGATTGGTTAGTTGAGGAACTCGGAGTCCGCTTGCCCATTGACAGGTTAATTTTTCAAGTGAAAAAAATGAACAAGCTTAAAATTCATTTGATTATTTTATTATGTCGTTATTGTAGTCGCATTTGTTACAATACGTTTCTTTTGAGCTTAAGTTATAACATCCACTGTACGTACACTTGAGCAATGACTTTACGTACCTTCGATCGGGAAGCTAAAATCAAAGGGAGTCAGATAAATTGTTTATGCGAGTGCTTGGTGAAAGTGTACAATTGCTTCGGGGTTATTCTTTTAAATAATTTTTATTGTTTTATCGAAAAATTTACAATAACATAGTTTTACATGGGCGCATTGACAAACATACATTTGTTCAACTGCAGCGTTAGTGACATAATCTTTAAATCACTCAAATGTCTTGTATTATGAACAATTTATTATCTAAAATAAATGTTTAATTTTAATAAGTATTTATTTATTTTACATACTTTACAGGAACGCACTAAACTTTTGGGACCCTGAGGTTTTTGTCTTCCAACAGATAGCCTTAGATACCAATTGTTTTAAAAATCTGAGAAGAAAACATTTGTGCCATCGACATTCTTTTGACTAAAAATAATATCAAAATTAAGCAATTACGATGAATAATTTCATTTCAAGTCTTAGTTAAAAATACGAATTTAAGTAAATTTGAATTAACTTGCACGAAACGAGGAAAACTAAGTAATTACGAATAAATAAACTAGTGTAAAAATAGTAAAGGTTTTGATCTAAGCTACTTAACAGCAACTAATTGTATTATTTACTCGTGATCGTATTCAACTTTCGCAATTCTTGACTTAATTAAACTTTGAATATTGAAGATAAATTGTGTAAATTTAATAATAATATTTAGATCAAACCCCCCCACCAATACAAACTATTTTTAAAACACTAAAAATCCAATCAAGTCTTTTTTGGTTGAAATTGATTAAAGGTGTTTAAATCACCTTAAACTAATGATATAACTATGAATAATAAGAGACAGTGCATCGATCACACAATCTAACGATTGCGTACACTAACGAGAACTTACATATCGATGCACCTCTCAATTTTAAGAAAGATCGAATAACACTAAAAACTGACAGTTAAATATCAACGAAATGAAATTGTAATAATCGAGCAAAGAATAAACAAAGAAGTACATCTAAATCTAAGCCTCCTCAGTAAGCAATTCCGATAGCACGTGGTCGATCGTAATCCTCGGCAGCGGAGGATGCGAGCCCGGATGGCTCTTCCTGTGGCTGATCAGGCCCGTCTTCTGCGTGAAGCTCTTCCCGCAGATGTCGCACAGGTAGGGCCGCTGCCCGGTGTGAATGAGCAAGTGCTGCCGCAGGCCGTTTCTCCTCGCGAAGGCCTTGAAGCAGACTTTGCAGGTGTACGGCTTGACGCCCGTGTGTATCCTCATGTGAATCTTGAGGCGCGCCGCTCTCGTGAAACTCTTGCCGCACTCCTCGCACACGACGTCCTCGCGCTGCTCGTGCTGCTTGAGGATGTGCTCGTCGAGGTTCGCCTGGCTCACCATGCGCCGCCGGCAGATGTGACACTCGAAGTCCGGCTTGTAGTGGGCGAACTTCTGGTGCAGGTAGAGCAGGTTGCTGTTGCGGCAGGTCTTGCCGCACACGTCGCAGATGATCGGCTGCTCGCGGTGCTGGAACCTCACGTGGTTCGTCAAATCCGCCTTGATCTTGTACTTCTTGCCGCAGATCTCGCACTCGTGGTTGTACTCCTCGGTGTGGCGGCGTATCACGTGCACCTTCATCAGGTGCTTGTTCTTGCTGGTGTAGTCGCACTGGCCGCAGACGAAGATCTGCTCGTGGGCCTCGGCCTCAGCGCCCTCGCCCTCGCCGTCCCGGTGCTTCCGCCTGATGTGCGAGAACAGCTGGCCCTTTGTCCACGTGGAGAACTCGCAGTCGTTGCAGAAGTAGCTGTAGCCGTCGTTCTCGCCGCCGAACTCGTCCGGCGGGGGTTCGTGCTGCCGCCGGTGCCAGTCCATCAGCTTGGCGTTGCGGCACTGGTAGCCGCACTGGCAGAGGAAGGTGACCGGCTTGGCGGCGGGGTCGCGCTTCGGCTTGTTGTGCTTGATGGAGATGTGCCGCTGCAGGCCCATGCGCGACAGCGTCTCGTACGAGCAGACGTTGCAGGCGAACATGCCCTCGGCGTTCGCCTGCGTCGTGTGGCAGCGCTTCAGGTGCAGCTGCATGCTCTTGCGGGAGCGCGACTTGTAGTCGCACTGGTGGCAGTCGTACTCGGTCACCGGCAGCTCGGCCACAGGCTGTCGCTGACCGGGGTGCTCGCGGTGGGTGTGCGCGCGCATGCTCGCCACCGTCGCCGAGACGAACGTGCAGTAGTGGCAGGCGTAGCCGGTGCAGAGCTGCGCCTTCGGCTGGCGTTTGATGCCGGATTCCCTGGTTCGTCGGCGCGCGACTGCCGAACGGTGCCGGCGGTTCACGTGCATCCGCAACGCGTTCTTGGTGGGCGCCTCGAAGCCGCAGAACGTGCACTTGGGCTTCTCCGTCGGCGCCTCTCCGATCTCGTCCTCGAGCATCACTTCTTCCTGGACTTCGACCTTCATCGCTTCGTCGACGTCCGCGGATTCGATAGGTTCGTGTACTTCTTCCGGCTCCCGTTTTCGTTTGCGGGCTACCGTGAGCTCCTTGCTGGACACGTGTTTCAGCAGCACGTGCTCGTTGATGTCCGAGCGTTTCTCGGCGCGGAAAGAGCAGTGCCGACACTTGAAGTCGAGGCCGGACTCGACCGCGGGGTCCGGCTTCAGCGCGGCGACTTTCTGAGCTATTGTCTTCAACCAGTTCTCTCGGTGCCGCCGCTTCACGTGCGAGTGGTAAGTCGAACTTTTGGTGGTCCGGAACGGGCAGTAGGGGCAGGTGCGCAGTTTCTCGTTTGGATCAGAGGGATCGACCTCTGGCTCGTTCGTCTCCGGATTGTCATCTTCGAGCACCTCGACCGGCCAGAGTTCCTCGTCGTCTACCTCTTCCACGTCGGAGATGTCGAACATCGGTTCAGTGGGATTCTCGTGCACTTCCTCCTCCTCCACCTCCTCCTCCTCCTGTTTTTTTAGCTGCGCGCCCTTGAAGCTTTGGCCGCAGTCCCGGAGCGGATCGGCGTGCTTGCGCCGCGTGTGCGAGGAGATGGTGGAGCGCACCTTCGAGCTGAACGAACAGTAGTCACAGTGGTAGACGCCGAGCTTCGTCAGTCGGTAGCCGTTGTACTGGACGGTCGAGTCCTCCAGCTTCTTGCCCGTGGGCGATTGTCGGCCGGCGTTGTGGACGGTTTCGTTGTGCTCGTCCAGCAAGCGCGGTTGCGGGAAGTACACCTTGCAGAGCTTGCACAAGTAAACCACGACGCTCTCCTTGTTCGGCGAGGAGACCTGGAGCTCGGTGCCGTCGATCGTCACCTCCTCGAACTCGGCGGAGTGCATCTCTGGTTCCATCTTCACGAACACCTGTTCCATCGGCGCCGCCGTCGTCACGCGACCGACCTTCATCCGTGTGTTCGTCGCCATCGGCAGCGGGCGGATCTTGACGAGCTTCTTCTGGAAGACGAAGCGACGATTGCCACCACTGCTAGGCGCTGCTCCTGCTGGCCGTGATGGTGGTGGTTGCGCTGGTGCGGGTGTTGGTGTTGGTGCTGGTACTGCTACTGATGTTGTTACGGGAGTTGTTGATTGTCTGAAATTAAAAGAGAAGGGACTGGTTAGTGATTTGAACGATTTGGTGGCTGGAGAACCGCACAGCGCTGATGGTACTCTGATAGCGTTGTCGATGAAGCGTGGTGTTCGTTTGTGCGAGTTTCGGGGGGTCGGGTGGGGAAATATTACGTTTTATAAACACGTCTCAACAATAGGAAACGGTACATGCTGAAATAGAATAAAGGAGTTAAACATGTTTTAACCTAATACTTTTTTCATGAAGCACGACGAATTTTTACAATGGTGTTTAAGAGATTCACGATATAGAGTACGATCGATGCTGTGTGGTTCATTAACATCGTGCACATTGAATTGCGTACCTAAGTCCGAATGTACAGGACTGATGCGGAGCTTTATTCGCTAATAAACATGAAAAGCTGTTTTCAAGATACTCAGGGTATTATAGAAAGAAATTTCGACTTTATTTTATGTCCTTTTTTTCAACTGCATTTTTATTTAAACACGCAACCTTTTTTTACATACTTCGAGATCTCGCGTTATATGTTCAAAATTGTCGTCGCCTAGGTATTACATTAGTAGTATCGTACAGAAAATTACCTCAAGAATAGCTTTGTACAAAAGTACGTAACTTATGCTAAAATGCCTAGTTTACCACAGCGTTTATATTATCATAGGGATCTTGCTAAAATTTTACACGCATTAAAAAAATAGAAACACAAAGGTTAGATCATCTTAAAAATTGTTACTTCTCGATTCACACTAACGTTTGTTAATGTCAATATATAAACACTGCAATGGAGATAAAAATATACGAATTGAACACCAAACATTATTAAAATAAACGATTATAACAATTTTTTTTTAATGGCGTTCAGTACCAGTTTTCTTAAAATTAGTATTATCGCTCGCTTGTTTATAAGTAGTAATTTATGCACAAACGATTCAATGATGAAATGTAGATGAAAATATTCAGTCTGTAGAGAATAATGTAAGAATTAATTTTTTTTTACATGATTGTTACTAAACCGATTTTAATAAATCTGATTAAAAGTGTTAATCAATTATTTTAAACGAGATCACTTTATCTAGGAATGTATTCAATCAAGAATAACTAATTAGGAAAGACAATACGTTTGAATGTTAGTAACACATTGAAGCAAAATCATTCAGTAATTGAATTTTAAAACTTCACACAATACAATGTGAATTTCGTTTTCATTCTAATGGCTGAACTAAATATCGGCTCCTTAATCTAGCTAACAAATATTTCACAGACTTTTCATTTCGTGATAAGCTCTTCAAACAAAAATAAGCTCTGAACGTTTCTGAACTAACGTAATAAAATACTTAATTTACTCCTTAATAAACAGAAATAGAACATAGAGAAAAAAAATCGATGGCAACTTATTGCAACGTAATTTTTCACTGGCAAAGCGATGACGCATAAAAAAAAAGTTCATTCGTCTTCAGTGAGAAGTTCGGAGAGCACATGATCAATCGTGACTCTGGGCAGTGGTGGGTGTGAGCCGGGATGGCTCTTCCTGTGGCTGATCAGCCCGGGTTTCTGCGTGAAGGCCTTTCCGCAAATATCGCAGACGTAGGGCCGCTGACCTGTGTGTATCAGCAGATGCTGCCTCAGCGCGGTTTTCCTACTGAAGGCTTTTGTGCAAATCTTGCAGGTATACGGCTTCAGGCCCGAGTGTATCCTCATGTGTATCTTCAGTCGGCTCTGCCGGGAGAAGGTCTTGCCGCACTCCTCGCAGACGGCGTCCTCGCGCTGCTCGTGCTGCTTGAGCACGTGCTCGTCGAGGTTCGCCTGGCTCACCATGCGCCGGTGGCAAATCGGGCACTCGAACTCCGCCTTGTAGTGGGCGAACTTCTGGTGCACGTAGAGCGAGTTGCTGTTGCCGCAGGTCTTGCCGCACACGTCGCATATGATCGGCTGCTCGCGGTGCTGGAACCTGATGTGATTCGTCAGGTCGCCCTTGATCTTGTACTTCTTGCCGCAGGTCTCGCACTCGTGGTTGTACTCGTTCGAGTGCTTGCGTATGACGTGCACCTTCATCTCGTAGCGGTTCTTGTTCGTGTACTCGCACTGGTCGCAGCTGTAGAGCTCGGGCCGGTCGGCCGACTGGCGGAAGCCTTTGTCGACGCTGGCGGTCTTGTGCCGCCTCTGGATGTGCATGTACAGCGAGTTCTTCGCGTTCGTCGCGTAGTCGCACTCGTTGCAGAAGTAGCTGAAGCTGGCCGGCTCGCCGTCGGGACGCTCGGCGGCGGTGGCCAGACGGCCCCGGCGGTGCTTGCGTCGGTGCGAGTACAGGGTGTTCTTGTTGCCGCAGCTGAACTCGCACTGGCCGCACTCGTAGACGGTGCCGCTGTCGTCCAAGGGCTTGGGCTTGTGCTTGCGCGTGATGTGGCTCTGCAGGCCCATGCGCGTCAGGCACTCGTACGTGCAGAGGGGGCAGGAGAACAGATGCTGCTTGTCCTCGTCCGGTGGGCAGCTGTGGAAGTCCAGGTCGACTTGGCTGTCGAAGAGGAGGCCGCAGGTCTCGCACTTAAGCTTCGCCGACTCGACCACTTCGCAGTCCTCCTCCGGCTGAACTTCGTTGGCGTCTTCGACGTACTCTTCCATCAAGGTTTCCACATCGCCCTCCTGATTAGGATCTTCGGCCACTTCCTCGTCCGGCTCGCTTTTAAGCTCGCTCTTGCTTGTGATACAGTGGCTACCGGTAAAGTGGCCAATCATGAGGAGGCGGTCGTGCGTCCTGAAGTCGCACTTTGGGCAAATGAACAAAAGCCGCGACTTCAGCGGCTTCGACTCGTCCTTCTTGAAGCCCTCCTCTTTGCCGTTGGTCTTAGCCGCCGATCGCCGTCGTCTCTTCGGAGGCGTGGATTCCTTTGCGGGTGGCGAGGTCAACGACTCCTTGCTTCGGATCCGCAGCGGGTTGTGCGTCGCGCAGTGCCACTTGAGTCGAGTCTCCGTGACGAACTTGAGACCGCACTCGTCGCACGTGTAATCCAGCGACTGTTTCTCGGGAGACTGGGATTTCTTCTTGATTGGCACCAGAGAATACGATGGCACACCGTTCACGTAGGATATCTGGTAGAGCGTCATCGAGGTCAGCGGCAACCTTAAACAAAACGAAAGAAATACGGTTAGGAAGGGAGATATGAGTTATTTTGCAATCGCCGGTTCTTCGCTACTTACTCTGAAATTTTTATTTTTAAAATGGATTTACAGTTTTCCGTATAAGGGTTTCGTTTCTTTTTAATGCGTAAGTAGTTAGGTCTGCTTAATTAATGATTATTGACACGTATGGATACGGTTGGTTAAAGTTATAAGCAAGGCACTGGCGAAGTGATTGCGGCTATTACTGTAAGCTTATGTCACCAGTTACCAGTATTAAATATCGAACTCATGTTTTTTAGCTGTTAGTTAATTTTGCTTGATGAACGTTGCTTAAATGCAAAGTATGCAGTGAAATTTATGAAGTTCAGACTGATTCATAATCAGATTCAGAAGAATGAGTATTATTCTGGATGAAAGTGTCATAAAAATATTGTATGCAAAAGAATTTGCACTTAAATTTACATACATATTTTTGGATGCTCTTCTATCGATGCACATGAAATTTAAAATTAAACATCTGAAATAGTAATAAATTAAACTTAATTATTGGAGGTGTAATGGAAAAAAAAGTTGTATAATAGTCTTACTTCCGATGACAGTACTGAAAATAACATCACATTGATTTAAAAATATAATTGAAACTAATAAAATATAATAATGGAGGTATCATTGTCTAGGGAACAAAAGTTGTCAATAAAATACAAAATACGCTCTAATTACAATTTAAACATTTTATTAAATTTCATCTTACATTTCTTTTGGATATTCAAAAATGTACATTAAAAAAATGAAATTTCATAATAAATCTAAATTATCTACAAACCTATGTTACTTATTTAAAAGAAATTGTAAAAAACAGTATTAAAAAATTCGACCAAAGCTATTTTTTTTATCTTTGAAATAAAGCTGAAAAATAACGTCTAAAATAAATGTATAAAGAAATTGTTTCAATAAAAAACAGTTTCAGATTGAGTAGAAGACATTAATATTATAATAATCGTTGGTTAGCACTTAAATATAAATTTCAATGTCAATTTTAATATAAAAAATATTGATTATTCTTCAATATATATTAAACTTTAATATGCAGTAAAAAATGTTATAAAAAGAAGATAACTTTTTAATTAGATATACTTGTATGTCGGAGTAAGAAAGGTTATTATCATATGGTAGTGAAAAATACGACTTTGGTAAAAACGTGAAAAAAGAAAAAATAAAAATAAAAGATTCTCAAATGATATTTTTCTAATTCTGAATTTGACTTTTTTTTTTTAAATATTTTCAGAGGGACTATTTACATGTTTTTTTACATGTTCCAAAAAAATATAGACCATATCACAATTTGTTATCTTAGATCTCAGACCCGCAATAGAATTTAATTCTATTAATTTTGCTCTTAAGTAAATTAATCTTAAAGAAAAACCTGTTTCTTTCCTCGTATAAAGCTTTCTCAGCAGAGTAACGGTAGACTTTAGCCAAACCGTTGAAGAGTATTTACAAGCCATTGTCACTCGAGTTGTTCTTCTCGGCGATTTTATCGACTTCAGTTTCTATGGAATCAAAGAAATTGGTAAGTATTACTGGTGGAGGTGGCTCCTCTGCATCCGGATGTTTTCGCTTCCAGTGCAGCATCATCGAAGATCGCTGGGTGAAGCTGTATCCGCACACGTTGCACAGATAAGGCTTAATCTTCACGTGAGTCAGGTAGTGCACCCTGAGCGTCGCCATGCAGACGAACGCCTTGCCGCACACGCGGCACAGATTCGTCTTCTCAACCTTGTGCACACGTTTCTTGTGCCGCGTCACGTAGTACTTCTTGGTGAACTTGAGGTCGCACTCATCGCAGCTGTGCATCTTTTTGTGCGACTCCAGGTGACTCTTGTAGTTCGCCTCCGTCAGTAGCTTTTGGTGGCAGATATCGCACTGGAATTTGTAGTCATTCAAGTGGACCACGCGCCGGTGTTTCTGGAGCGAGTCCTGGCTCGAGTACATGCGGCCGCAGGCGTCGCACATATGCTGCGAGGTTCCGTGGGTGCCCAGGTGGAACTTTAGGTCCATCTTCATTTTGAATCGTTTGTCGCAGTGAGCGCACTCGAATTTGTACTCGGTAGTGTGCTTGCGAATCACGTGGGTTTTTAGGTAGTGCTTAGACTTGGCGCGGTAGTCGCATTTATCGCAACAGAAAAGATAGTCGCTACTGTTCTCGCGATGCTGATTCGCGTGCGCGTTCAATTGGTATTTGGACTTGAATTTTTTGCCGCAGTCGGCGCAAGTGATTACCTCGCGCGGCTCGTGCTTCAACTTCACGTGCTGCTTCACCTTGTAACGGTGGCTGAATTTCTGGAAGCAGTGTGTACAACCAAAACCACCCCCTTTTAACTTTTTAAAATCGAACTTTTCTTCTTCTTCTTTTGGTTGACTTTCTTGCTTTGGAATATCGACGACTTTTGCTTTTTTAGCTGGAGGTGCAGAAACGCTGGCAGTCGCTTCCTCCTGTCGTTTAGCTATTGAAGTCGAGTTTTTTCTCTTGGAGGTGACTTGTTTAGTTTTTTTAGGCATGGTCTTTGCCGCTTTTTTTAAAACTCTGGGCGATGACGATCTTGTTCCCAAGACTGGTGGAGGATTGGTAAGTTCTGACGTTGTGCGCACTCTTATCCGGGACTTGGAACTGTTATTCCTCAAACGAGAATTGTATTTCCTAAAACATAAATTAGAGTTGTTAATTCAGTGTCAATTTCTAGCGCATTCTATTAGTAAGGATCATTAACTACAGAAGAAACTAAATTATCAATGCTAGAGAACAGTCGAATAATTTATTATTCTTTTTTTTTCCTTAAATCTACAAAGGTAACTGAAACTGTGGAATGAACGTAGTACACAAAACAATGAACTGAATTAAGTATTATATCTCAGATAATTGAGAAAAAGAATTGGAACAAAAACACAATTGTAACATTGAACAGCAACTAATCTCGCTTAAATATACGAGGCACAAGGCGGTTATCGGTTCGTTTGGCGACATCAAGCGCGCGTCTTCGCAGACTGCCGAGCGAATCTGAAACAGACAGAAATAGACCAGAGCGCGTCATTCCAGATGTCGACCCCACCACGGCTTCTCACTACTCACATGGAGAGCAGCTGGCCGTTCGCGTCGAAGTACTGGTGGATTTCGACGGGCGGCGGCGGCGGCATGCCCTTGTGCTTGCTCTTCCAGTGTATCATGAGGGCCGACCGCTGCGAGTAGTTGAAACGGCATATCTCGCAGACGTAAGGCTTGATGCCGCAGTGCGAGAGCGCGTGGATGCGCATGGTGTTGCGCAGGGCGAAGGTCTGGCCGCACTCCGGGCAGGGGTAGGGTCGCTCGCCGCTGTGGACGCGCGCGTGCTTCTTCAGGTGGTCCTTGCTCGACAGCCGCTTGCCGCACTCGCTGCACAGGAAGCCCTCCACCTCGTTGCCCTCGGCCGGGCTGTCCTGGCAGGGCGCGTGCTCGTGGAAGGACTTCTTCGAGACGAATATTTTGCTGCATATCAGACACTTGTACTGCAGCTTCGACGACCTCTGGCAAAACCAAAGAGGTTAGCGTTAAATTTTTTTATACTTCTCAGGCAACTTGCCCTTTGCCGCGATACCTACGTAGATCATGCGGAAGTGGCAGCCGGAATGCACGTCTTTAATGTGCCTCTCCAGGTCGTCTTTAGTCTTGGTTACGATCTGGCACCTGTCGCACTCGAACTTGGTCTTTGGTTTGTTCCGGAAGCCGGCGAGGCGCTCGTGCTCGCTCTTGGCCGCCGAGGTCCTGAAGCACTTGCCGCAGCAGCCGCAGACGTACCGGCAGACGGCCACGTGCTTCCTGAGCACGTGGAGCCGGAGCAGCGTCTCGTCCTTGCTGCGGTGCGAGCACCTCGCGCAGTCGACGTACCGCTGGAGCTTCTCGGTCTTGTGCAGCGCGTCGACGTGGCTCGCCAGCCACGACTCCCGCTTGAAGCTGCTCGGGCAGCTGGGGCACTCGTGGGCATGGCTGAAGCCGTGGGATCGGATTACGTGGCGCACGACGTGCGGCTTGTCCTGCAGCACGTTCACGCCCTCCGAGCTCTCGCACAGCTGACACACGAAGCCGCCGTCCGGTAGTTCCTTGTACATCGCCAGCAGCGTCATCAGCTCGTCCACGTCGTCGGGCACCTCCGCGCCCCCCTGCTCTCCCTTCGCTGCATCTTTCGACGACGTACCTCGCAGAAAGTACTTCTTCGCGACCGACGCGGTTTCGGGAGTCGCGGCATCCGGGGTACACTTACGCTGGGGATTTGGCTTCTTCGCTGTTGGCTCGTCTTCCGGTGTTGGATTACTCTTGTCCAGTGATTCCCTGTAAGGTGTCGTTTTACATTAATGAAAATGTTTAAGTTTTAGAGAAAAAGTTCCTACTTACTTTGATTCGTTTAAACAAATAAGTTTCAGTTGAAATTTTAATGTCGAAACAATTATTTATAACTAATAATTGTTGTAAAATAATTTGAATTTATGTTTTCTTTAACTGAATAGATCAAGGCATTTGACAAGAAAAAATAAAAATTGCAGGTTCAAAAATGTAAGCTATTGATAAACATAATCACCTGAAACGAATTTTAGCAGATCTGGTTACAGGAGCAGAATCGGATGCAGGTTCCTCGCCTTCGCAGCCGTTCCCTCGTACTGTCGAGATGGTCGCCGAGCTGCTCGGCTTGACCTCGCGAGGTAGCATCTTCGATCTAATTGCATTAGCCGAGGTAGCAGCGGTGCCTTTCTCTGTTAACCGAACCGCAAATGAGGCTTCGCTGCCTGCAAGGGAGAGCGAAAGGTGGGACAAGAGGTTCGGGTGTCCGAAAACCGGACGAGCCAATTCTTTCATTTGTACGGATACGATAACGTTGCAATATATCGGACGTGTACGAATGTTAAAAGAAGAAGTAAACAATGTTTTTTATTATCAAATTATGTTTATTTACCATTGTTTCAAAAATATCCCATTACCTCTTTGACATAACCGCAAGTGTATTACATTTGATAAACCATTTTTTAAAATGTAAAAATATGGCGTAAATCTCCGTTTTGTGTAATATTTGGTAAAAGTTTATAAAAATACGACTAACTAACCTCTTGTTCTCCTCATGGTCTATAAATGCGTAAAACAAACAACGCAAATATTACACAGTACCCGCAATCTAGAATTTTTCTATAATTTCTTCTATAACTTCTTCTATAATTGAACTAAAATATATTTTACTACAACAAACAGATTGCACTTCTGCTTAATATTGCAGGACAATTTCGTCGCTTGTTACTTGTGACGCCAAAAGAAAGTCGACTTTCTTCAACTGTTTAGTAGCGACGCCTACTAATGTGCCATTCTTCGAAACCAATGACAACAAAAGGAACTAAAGAAAATAAATTTATTCTCTATGTAATTTTGATTATTGTTAACTTAAATTTAATTTGAGTAAATTTTTAAAATAATTTTGATTAATACTGTGTTAATATCAAATTTTTCACTAGTAAAAAAAACTTAAATGATTTTAAGTACTTAAGCAACCAATCACCAAACACCAATTATCAACTATTAATTATTAATTAAAGCAAATTAATTAAATTCTTTATAATGCAGCTTTTAGTGAGATTCTTTAATTATATCTTATAATTAAATTTCCTTATAAAATTAATCGAAAGTCGACTTCCCGTAAACACGTTCAACGACTAGATAATTTTCTCTAATATACCTAGGAATGGCTCGGTTACGACTATTGCGCCATCAAACGCTTTAAAAATTAGTAGATATAATATAAACGCAGATATATGTAACGGAAAAGTATATAAAATAAAAGTTTCATCTTTGAGCAAATTTCTTTTTGGAAAACCACTTTAAAAGATTTGATTATAAAACTTAAGATATAACTTCAATAAATTTGATAAAATATCAATCAATAATATCAATCTCTGCATATAATACTTATGTAGTAAATAAAATCTAAATAAAAAAATGATGTCTATCACACTCTCTAAATTGGTAAAACTCATAAAATAAATTTTTTCTACCTTTGCACGTCACCGCTTAAAAAATTGTGAAAATTCTCATAAAAAAATTGTAAAAAAATATCAATATTACGTATAAATATCATGTACTGGCACGGTGCGTTTCTCAGTTTGCTCCCACATCAAGTTTACACAATAAAAAAGGCACTTGGTGAAATTCTTAATAAAATTATTATCATGCATTTTTCCCGCTGCACCAGATACTTAATTATTAGATTGCTAAAAATTGCTAAAAATCGCTAAAAATCGTTAAAGATAGCTAAAAATCGCTAAAAAGTGCTAAAAATTCTTCTTGGCTCTCATCCTGCGCTCCAAAATCCTCTCCTCGGCTTTCTTGAACAGCGGCTTCAGGTGGACTTTCGGTGGCGGCTTAGTCTCGTCGGCGCTAGGATGCAGTTTCCAGTGGTTCATCATCGGGGTCCGCTGAGAATATCGCATGCCACATATGTTGCACTGGTAGGGCTTTATACCGGCATGTTTGAGCAAGTGCATCTTCAGCATTATTTCCTCGGAGAACTCCTTGTCGCACTCGGAACAGGGATAGGTGCGCTGGCGCTTCCTGCGGTGCTTCTCCAGGTGCTTCGTCAGCCAGTAGAAGGTGCTCAAGACCTTGTCGCAGTCGGGGCACTTGAATTTTTGCTTGTGCTTTGCCAGGTGCTTTCTCAGGCTGTCGGAGGTCGCCATGGTGCGCTTGCATACGCTGCACGGATACCCGAAGTCGACCGTGGGGTGCGCCGTTCTGTAGTGAGCTTGCAAGTGCCGCTTGCTGCGGCACGACTCCTCGCAGATTCTGCAGATGAAGGTCTCGGTGTGGCACTTGACCACGTGGTCCTTAAGCTCACGCTTACTCCCGAAGCACTTGCAACACTCGTTGCAGACGAATTTCTCGCGGTGACTGTCGATCAAGTGGGCCTGAAGCTCGCTCTTCATCTCGAAATCCTTGCCGCACACTTCGCAGTCGAAGTGCAAGCTGTGGTTGTAGGATAGGTGGCCTTGGAGTTCGCTCTTTAGATCGAACCTCATGCTGCATATGCCACATATATATTCTGCGCTGTGTTTTTGCTTGCGGTGATAATCCAAGAGCTGTTGACTTGTTGTTTCGACGTTGCATTGGTCGCACGCGAACACCATTTCATTCCTTCGGTGCTTTGCCATGTGAGCTTTGTAGTCACGTACACCTCTAAATCTCTCATTGCAAATTTTGCACCTGACTTCGTGTACGTTTCTAATATGTTGCACTATATGACGACGATGGATATGTACGGTCTTGCAAAATCTGCACTGGAAGCTGCCGTTATCCATCTGTCGACAGACATCATCTATATCCATTGATTTCATATTATCGCAGTGTTCGTCGTTTGGAATTGTTGGAAGGATACTTGAATCATCGAATGAGTTGTGGAATATTAGAAACTCTGATACCTGTTCTTCATTTTCCTGCAACAGATCCCTTTCAAGTTCTAGTTCCCTAAACTCTTGTAAAATATACTCCTCTTCCAAATCCTCTGGAATACTGTGGATTATCTTTTGAACTGGTTCATTGGTTGCTAAATCTACTGACATTTGAGCGCTATCGATGTTCATTGCTTGCATGTTTTCAAAAAACAAAGTTTGCTGTTCTTCGAGATCAAGCGGAGGTTCTAAAGCATACTGTAATTCAGAATGTTCGATTGGAACTTGATTGAGAGAAATCAAATCGCTTTGTGCAGATTCAGGATGTGCACTCAATTGTGATTGTAATGGAGAATGAGATCTAGTGACCGACGGCGGTTGGGGTTCAAAGAAACACTCCATGTCGGACTGCAAAGGAGGTACAGTTATCATGACGACATGCTGCTGCAGTGAATCCTGATGAGGCTCAACTGAATTCTGCGGTTGATTTTCAGATTCGTTTGAAAGCTGCTCTTGCGGTTGTACTACAATTTCTTTCGAATTCGACTTCTTTGACTGCGAGTCCGGTTGCTGTAATACTTGCTGCTCCGATGGATGTTTAACTTCAATCAAAATCCGCGGCTGTGGCGAGGGCTGCGGTTGTATTTCAGTTTCCATCAAATTCTGCTCTTGTGATGGTGCCTGCGGTAGCTGTAACACCTGCTCCTGCGATGGACGTCTAACTTCAATCAAAATTCGCGGTTCCACATCAGGCTCAGGCTGCTCTAAAACATTTTGTCGCGGCCGGGTTTCAGATTCAGTATAAACCTGTACTTGCGGTTGGGAATCAGGTGAAAGCTGAGGTAATGACGGTGTTGCCTGTTTCTTTTGTACAGGTTCAGGATTAGGTACAAGCTGCGTAGGCGATGACTGCTGTGGGTTATCTTTAGGAGCAAGCAAAATTTGCGCTGTACACCCCTGGCTTTGTGCTTCATGATTGCATTCTACTGGAGGCTGCGTAGCTTGGGTTTGCGACTTTGGATCAGGTTCAGATTGGGTGTTGTTAGCTTGCGATTGCGTTTGCGTTTGCGGTTGAGGCTGAGGTTGAGGTTGCGTTAGAGGAAACACGATAAGCTGACCTGGCACCTGCGGTTGCTGCAGCAGCATTAACTGCTTCAGCAGCTTAATCATATGCTGCTGCGACTGACCCTGATTGTGCAACAACAAATCTGCTTGTTGCGCAAGCTGTTTCTGAAGAGTATTCACTACAAGGAGCGGTTGCTGTATTTTTGGAAGATTTTCTTTCGACCCTATATCGCTTTCTATTTTGACGGTTATGATTTTCTTGTTGGGTCCTCGTATATAGTATGTCTGATCCCTAAAACACAAATTTGCTTTTATTAGTTCGGAATTGATGTATGGCGAATTATTTTTTGAAAATATTTACGTACTATTTTATTGTTGTTAGACGTGTGGTTTAAAATAAATTAATTTTGAATAGTGATTTAGTTACAACTAAACAAAATAATAATAATAATAATGTAATAATAATTAATTTAAGTGCCAATTAGCCAATTCGATGATTGAGAAAATAATTTTTTTAAGAAAGAAAAGAAAGAGTTAAAGAAAAAGTAGAAGAGTTCCAAGATCCCAAAGACTGCATCATGGTGCAACCGCTTGATTCTTCATTTCTGTTTGAAAACATATTAGTAAGGACAGAAAATAAGATAACATAGCATTACAAATAATTTCCATTTTATTAGAAAAATGTTCCTCTCGATGGAAGACATAAATCTGTTTTAAAAATAATTTCATCTCCCGTTTACTAATATACAGTCATTGGCGATTATTCACAAATGATTTTTACAAAATCAAATCTAGTCACAGTTTTTAAAAATTCTTTTAAAAATGATCATTGATTGCCAGTGCTTTTAAAACTTAAGTTTTCGAAAAAGTCAAAATAAAATAAAAAGTGTCATATTGCGGTATTCCCTATTGAATACTCCATAACTTTTACTTATTAATAAAGCTTCTTTAAGATATATCACATATATACTCAAAGTTATACGTCTTACAAATTAAAGGAAAAAAAAGTTTAACGTCAGTTTTTGTTTAAAAATAAAATAAATAAAACTGCTAAAAATTAATCAACGATAAAGTTAGGACAAACGATCGTAATCGTCATCGAGGTCTAGTGCCGAATTTACACTGGCCGCGTCATTGAATAACTCCTCCTCCTCGTAAGGATCGAGCTTAACCTTGTGCGACATCACCAATTTCGCTGGGAGTTTGTAGTTCGTGTGTGTCTCTTTGTGATTTACCAGAGACAGAATTTGTTTATACGACATGCTGCACTCGTCGCACTGGAACGGCGCCTTTCGGTTCCTGAAGTGCTCCTGAAAGTGAACCTTCAGGGCGTTGCGATTCTTCACGAACTCGCTGCACTGTCCGCAGTAATAGTACGGGTGGTCTTTGATCACGTGGTGAACGAGCAGCTGACCGCACTGGAACATGCACTGGCACTCGCCGCACGGGTACCAGAACGTGAGCCGGCGCAGCCGCGATTTCGCGCAGACGCCTCTGCGAGTGTTTTTCCGACGCGAGCGCGAGTCTTTTTCGCGCTTGATTTTGTTCAGCGGCTGCCAGGTAAAGTCCTCGGTCGGCATCTCGCAGAACAAGGCCGGCAGAGGCTCGTCGAACTCCTGCTTTACCCTCACCGGTGGCACCACTGCGTTCTCCTTGTCGCTCAGGCGCAGAGGATCCCGGCACCTTCTCGTGCGCCTCCTCTTCATCCCGTGGAAGGGATTTCTCTTCTTCAAATTCGAGTAGCTGTTGCCATTGTGTGGGTTGAGGTAGATTGTGTAGAACTTGGGCAGTGTTTTCGGACCCTCCTCGGGCTCGCTTTTCATGAGCTCCTGATGGTACGTGAAGACGTTCGCGATCTTAATGTCGCTCGTGCAGCTAGACATGATACTTTGGACGCTTAGCTTGCTGTCCTCTTCGTACCTGAAACACAAACACCTCGTTAGCGCGACCAGCCTGCAAGGTTAAATTCGGCACGAGACATCACTTACATGTTTCATTGATAGAGATAAAGTTACCTTTGCGAAAACGGTCGATCGTATAGAATGGCGGGGGACGGAGTGGTTGGTAATAAGACGCATTGTTTGGTTCCGTAATAAGAACATTTTATTGGTTTTCTTTCAAATCACGATTTTAATTGAAAAAAATCGTCGCAGTTTTCTACTAAATAATTGTAAAAGGTACAAAAATCTATCGCAGTAAAACAAAAATAGTTTTTGGTAAGTTTACTTAAACTTTAGGTAGGTAAAATCGTAGTAAAAAATAAGAAAAACAACGTGGCACTGACTGACGGGCATTTTTACTATTTCAGTTTTGCTTCACTTTTGCTTTATACGCCAATGTAATTTCGTTTAATAAAAATCAATTATTTGAGTAAAATAAATAAAAAAATTCGTTTTTTAAATCTTAAAATTAAGTTTAATCCTTGAAAAAAAAAATTGTTTTTTAATCTTTAATTTATAAAAGTGTCCACATTAAATATGAATTGTTGAATGCCCTTATTCATCGTTTAAAATCACAGAACACAATTCTTTTCTTTACATGCACTTCCGTTTCAGAAAATTTAATTTCTGTTCAACAATCATTTACTTAAGTTTTTTTTGCTAATCTTCAAATTGTCATTACCTAAACAACACTTTCGCTCTTACTCTCAACATCTCCATTTTCAATCAAGGCTCTGATTTATAATTGACTACGCAATATACAAAAGACTAGCTCTCTTGGCAGTGTAATATCAATGAAGTGATTTCAAACGATGCATGCGATGAGTACTTATTGGACGAGTAAATTGTATAAAAATCCTTGCATGCTAATATAACGAGACAAAAAGAAAAACATTAACAAAAACACGTCGAGTCTACATACACGAGTAGAAATTTAAAACACAGTGATGAGTTCGCAACTAAAGTACGACGTTGACGCCGTTCTTCGCGAATCTCCGAATGACATCTACGGCGCGCTTCCTTAGGTCGCGCGCGTCGACCTTCGGAAGGCGAAGGTCGTTATTAAAATGGCACTTTATCGCGTGATCCTTGAGGGCCTTCCAGGTCTCGTGGAGCTTGCCGCACTCGTCGCAGCGGTGCGACATGATGTCGCTGTGCCGGATGATGTGCCGATAGAGCGAGCGCAGCCCGTTGAACAGCTCCGAGCAGAGCGGGCAGGCGAGGATGGGCAGTGCCAGCTGGTGCTGCTGCCGCTTTCTGCAGTAGTGAAAGCGCACGTACTCGAGGCTCGGCAGTGCGCGCTCGCAGCTCTCGCAGTACAGGTTCTCCTTCAGGAGGCTGAGGCAGTTGTCGTAGGGCAGTCGGAGCCTGCGGCAGCAGCCCAGGCAGAGCGGCTTCTTCGGCGGCTCGGCCGGCTCGACCCCGGCGTCGCGGTCCCCGCAGCCACGGCAGAACTCCAGGAGCTCGTGGTAGCCGCGGTGGTGGTCCATGAACTCGGCGGTGCTGCTCAGCCGGTGCGAGCAGTAGCGGCAGTAGACGTCGCTGCCGCTGTGCACCGCCCGGTGGTGCTTGAGCAGGTCGTCCGGGTCGTGGTAGATCTGGCCGTTGACGCAGGTAGCGCACGAGTACTCGTTCTCCTCGACGCTGCTGAAGGTGAAGTCCTCGAGCTCGCGCTTCACCACGACGAGGGCCTTGCCGCGCCGCGCCTTGGGCTTGAGCCGTGGGTGCCGCTCGCGCTTGCGGTGCTCCCGCAGCAGCTCTGCCGAGATGAACTTGCCGCGGCACACGTCGCACGCGTACAGCCGGTCGTACTCGTACTCCACGTCCGTGGCGTCCGAGAGGTCGGTCTCCTCGCCGCGGGGGCAGCCGGCCGCGCAGCCGAGGTACCGACGGTGCTCGAAGATCTCCTGGGTCGTCGAGAAGGAGAGCTTGCAGTCCTTGCAGCTGACGAGAGGCCGCCACTCGAACTTCTCGTCCGATGGGTCCTCCTTGTCTTCCTTACTTTCCTTATCCTCCTTATCCTCCTTATCCTCCTTATTCTCCTTATCCTCGTTAACCTCCTTATTCTCGTAATTCTCTTTATTTTCCTTATCCTCGTTATAGTCCTCCGCCTCGGATTCTTGCTTTTCTTCCTTTGGCACCACCGGCGGCTCCTCCTTCGCGGAGTGGCGCAGTTGCCGGTGGGCCGTCAGCGCTGGGTAGTTTTTGAAGTACCGATGGCAGCTGCGACAGTAAGGGTTGCGCGCGTACCGGCCCCGGCGACGCTTGCGTCGCACCCGGGGTTTACGCTCCACCTCCTTGTTGTAGTTGTTGTAGTTGTTGTTCTCCTCGCGTATCCAGCAGTACTCGCGCAGCTGGCTCTTCAGCATTTCGATCTCCAGGCGCGTCCAGCGCGCCAGCGACACCCGCGCCACTTTAGCGCCGAGCAGGCGCTTTCTGCAACAGGCAAGAAGGACAGAGTTCGTAAATGGCATCGACGTGAGGGGTTTAGATTTTTTTGTTTCTTTACTTTGCATTCCTTGGTGGGGGGTTACCGCGACCGCAAGAGAAAGAGAGAGAAAAAGAGTTATGCGGGTATGCAGAGAAGAGGCTTTATTGAAAATCATCAGCGTGGTACAAACGATACATAGAATTAGTGATACTTAATTTCTAATGGTAATCGATTTAAAGGAGATTAAGTACGTATAGAAAAGTTGTTATTTAATGTTTCAGTTAATTAAAGGATATAGATAGTGATGTTTTATTATTCACGTAGATTAGCATTAATTAAATCGTAGATGTAGTTTGCTAGACTATAAAAAATTCGTATACAAAATTGGCAGTTATTGTAATAAAAATAGATTTAAAAATATTTTTAAAAAATACGCTTTAGAGAAGTACATCTTTACTGGCTCATTTAAAAATACACTGGCATAAATTTTTTTTTTAAAAATACTACTAACGGTTTATAGTCACATTTTATGTGATTACTAATGTAAATTTTATATTTTTATGAGTATTAAAATTTATATAAAAGAGTAAATATAAATCTAACGTTGAGTATTGCTTATAATATCATTTCAGTAACGTATGAACTTTGTCTACATGAGTAGATAAATTACAAATAATTTTGTTGTAATCATTTGATCACAATTTAAGGCACTATATTTTGGCACAATAAAGCTATGCTTTCTTATCTTAAAGTCTAATTTATTTAAAAGCTCATTACCCTGTTTTCGTTTTCATATTAAATGCAATGCTTGAAGCATAAATACATTTATTTTATTTAGGCACATATTTTTTCGATGTCATTTCTTACAAAAGTAATTTTACAGCTAGAATACTAGAAATGCATATTAAACATAATTAATGCAAATTCGTTAATTTGTTTTGATTATTGCTCTTTCTATAAAAATAGACAAAATTCATACTAAATATTCAGATTTCCATGTCATATAAAATAATGAATTATGGATCTTAGAAGAAAAGGATATAATGATTTATTGCATTGTGGAATTATCTGCAGTGAGTAAAGCATAAAACGTCTTGTGATTATAAGCTTCATATTTGTTGGGAAGACAAGGCATGGTAGGCACGTGGAATTCGTTGAATCTTCGTTTCATTTGGTTCGACGATGGAGAGTACATACTCGTACTCAGTTTTGCTCACAAAAGCACGTCGGAAGACTGGTAATAAGGCAGTATAAAAAAGTATCTTTTTCTTAAGTCTCAAGTCCCTCTGTAAATTCTTCCGGACGGGGTAAGTACATTGAGATAAAGAGATTGCTGAGGTATCAATTGGCAGCGGTGATGTCGTTGAGGCTCTTGAGCACCTGCCGGGCGAGGTCGGCGATGGGCACCTGAGCGAGGGGAGTGAACTTGGAGCCGGGATGAGTCTTCCTGTGGCGCACGAGGGTCGAGCGCTGAGTAAAGTGCTCCTTGCATATGTCGCACGCGTAAGGCCTGATCTTGGCGTGCATGAGCACGTGCTGATAGTAGTTGCTCTTCGAAGTAAAAATCTTGTCGCAGACGACGCAGCTCACGGTGGGTCGGTGCTTGGACCTGTGGTTCATCAGCTGGCCGGGCCCCGGGAAGGTCTCGCCGCACACCCGGCACTCGTACCTCTGCACGTGCTTCATCAGGTGATTCTCCAGCTTGGTCTCGCTCAGGAACTTCTTGAAGCAGAGCCGGCAGGGGAAGAGCCGGTCCTCGGAGCGGTCCTCGAGCTTCTGCTGGTGGTGCCACTCGTGCGCCTTGACGTTCTTCACCTCCTTGCCGCAGAAGCGGCACACCTGGTAGGTGCACATGTGCACCTGGCTGATGTGCAGCAGCAGGTCCTGCTTGAGCTTGTAGCGCTTGCCGCAGTGGTCGCAGCCGAAGTTCGCCTTGACGTTGCTGTGGACGCGCACGGTGTGGCTTTGCAGGGTCTCCTCGCGCTTGTACTTGAGGTGGCAGACCGAGCACTCGAAGTGCGAGTCGGTGTTGTGGGTCTTGCGGTGCTGGGCGAGGGCCTCCTGGCTGAAGTACTGCCGGCGGCACAGGTCGCACTTGAACGGCTTGCGGTGGACGTTGCGCACGTGCATGGCGACGCGCCGGTCGTCCTCGAAGCGCTTGTCGCAGAACGGGCAGGTGCCGCGCAGGCTCTCGAAGTCGGTGACGCTGTCGCGCAGCCAGCCGGGCTTGCGGCGCACCCGGCTGCCTCCGCCGTTGGCGACCTTGTCGGGCTCGTCGGCGTGCTGGCCGGCGCGGCGCTTGCTGCGTCTCCGCGCTCTGAAACAAGGCCAGTGCGGCGATCGCACGTCATTAGTGGTTTCGCCCCGGCGACTAGCGGACGACTCTTTTTTCTCTCAAAGTACTGGGGTGTACTACCTACGAGGTCCGAAGGAGCTACTGGCTTTGTACTTGGTTACTTGGTTACTTTGGCCGTGGTGGGTTAGTTGCCTGTGTTGTCGTGTTTGTGAGCTTATACAACTGTCTTGATGATACTTCTTTTTGGTACTGAGCTGGTGGTTAATTAAGCGGTTACTGGGAAGCTAAAGAGTTACAGCGGGTTAAAGCAAGCGTAATCACTGACGTATCTCGTAAAATGAATAAATTGTTAAATAAAGTAAACTAGCGAAGACAAATTAATCTGTCGAGTTTCGCTGGTTGTAAATAAATTTTGGTTAAAATAAATGATTAATGTAGAAAAATAAGGGGTTGAAATATCAGAGCGGGCGAGCAAGGCTTTCAATGTTTTTTTCTTCTTTTTGTTATTAAGCCTGAAAACAGATTATAATTTTGCACATGTAGGGACATTAATTCCACAGTTATTCATAAAACACAGCTTTTCAGAACTTACCTATTATTCAGCTGTAAATGCAAAGAATTACAAAAATACTTAAAGTAAATAATTATTTGAAATAAGATAAAAAATTCATCAATGAGAAATTATATAATTATACAGTATAAAAGTTGCAAAGAAAAGTAGGAAACTGCAAGCTACAATAGATAACCATTTTTTTTAAATGTATAAAATGTATTTATTTATTTTTTAATGTGTTCAATGATATACATGTTGAGTATGCATAAATGCACATTATAACAAAACGCGTAATAATATCGCACTGGCTTCAATATTTATTCGTTTTTAACGAGTGTACTCATTTTTATCTTTCATTCTTTATAATCTAAGCAACATCACATTTATCCATCACTGAAGCGCAAATTGCGACACATTTTTAATGGGCATTCACACTTATGAAATCAATGATTTCGTTTAACGAAACACAGCGTGCGACTTTCTGAGACTGCACACAACACATTTAAAATATTCCTTACGCTGTATTAAAAACAATAAAAAATATTATATACAATTATAGCAAAAATATTCTTAAAGTAAGTAGTGCAGATCGTAAAAATTTGTAAGGAATTTTTTTCAAATTCGGAATTGAATTATCATTCGAATCTTATGGCATCGCAATTAGTCTCGAGACTCGCTGTCAATGTTTTAGGAACAAACTACTTTTATCAATCAAGAAAATTAATTTCAATACTGAACAATGCTTAAAATTGTAATAAAATACCTTGTTAATCTCCAAAGAATACTTGTTTCAGGTTATTAAAACTTAAAAAACCTTAAAAAATAAAGATTTATAAGTTGTTACAAATATTTGTATAAAAAGTAAGATGAAACAATGGTCAATATTACATCTCTTCGAAAATCGTCTAAGAAATGAAGTAGACATGCAGTTGTTTTTTAAAACTGACCAGTTAATCCCTTCACCGATTATATAAAAATAAAACGAAAAGAATTCGTTCTGGCACTCTTATACGCAGGTGGACTTCTGATGGGCGGTAAGATTGCCCTGGCAAGAGAATCCGCGGTGGCAGATCTGGCAGACGTAAGGTCTCTCACCGGTGTGCCCCCTCCTGTGAATAGTAAGAGTGGAGCGCTGGCTGAAAGCTTTGGGACACTGGTCGCACTTGTAAGGCTTCTCGCCGGTGTGTACCCGACGGTGCATCCTGAGGTTTTCCGAATCGGTGAAGCCTTTGCCGCAGATGTCGCAGACGTAGGGCTTCTCCCCGGTATGTATCCTTCGGTGTTTCTTCAGGTGCTCGGCGCTGCTGAGGCTCTTCCCGCAAAAATCGCAGAGGTACAGCTTCGTTGGATTGTGACTCTCCTTGTGGCGGAAGAGCGAGCGCTTCGTGGCAAGGACACGGCCGCAAATGTCGCAGGCGGTGCTCGTAACCTTCTGCGCTTTCAGCTCCGGGTGCAGGCGTCGGCAGTGCGCCGAGAGCTGGCGCCTCAGGTGGAAGGCGGCGGAGCACACCTTGCAGGCGAACGGCTTCTCGCCCGAGTGTATGTTGTAGTGCTCCTGGAGCTCGGTGGCCTTGCGGAAACATTTCCCGCAGTCGTGGCATTTGTACGGCATCTCGGCCTTGTCGGTGTGCCTGGTCATGTGGATGCTGAGGGCGGCTAGCACCGTCGTCTCGTAGTCGCACTCGTTACACACGTAGCTCGGCAGGAAGTGCGTCT
The DNA here is from genome assembly GCA_900480045.1 of Eurytoma adleriae. NCBI lineage: Eukaryota > Metazoa > Arthropoda > Insecta > Hymenoptera > Eurytomidae > Eurytoma > Eurytoma adleriae. The sequence goes on from UXGC01000129.1 coordinate 123,970, forward strand.
TCTCGTGGCGCGTGAGGTCGCGGAACAGCCGGAACTTCTTGGGACAGTGCTTGCAGGCGAGGTCGCCGACGGTGTGGCGCAGCATGTGCTTGTGGTAGTTGCTCCGGTGACGGAATTCCTTGTCACAGCTGGCGCAGCTGAAGTGAGGCTCGCGCCGCGACGGCAGCGGCTGCTTATCGCCGTCCTCGGCCTTGTGCCGCTTGGTGTGCTGGCGCAGGCTCGCGAGGCTGCGGCAGACGCGGCCGCACTGCGCGCACTCGGTGCGGCCCCGCGGCTTGTGCTGGGAGGCGACGTGCGCGTCCAAGAGCTCCTGCGAGGCGAACGGCACTACGCAGGGCTTGCAGATGTAGGCCAGTGGCAGGTCCTCGAAGTCGGCGACGCTGCTCGGCTCCGCCTTCGGCACTATGATCTTCATCGCGAGCGACGACTCGCTCTCGAGCTTCCGCATCTGCTGCTTCTTCTTCGTGATTATCGCGGGACTCGGCGGGCTGGCCGCTTCGGTCAATCTGAAATGTGAAAGAAAGCCGGCTTTGAGTCGAAGTGGCTTCTTCGGTCGGCACTTTTGTTTTAGCGTCTTTTATTGTGTTTTGTTACGATAAGTCTGCAAAGTTGTTACGTCTCTACTTCTCTGGTTAAATTCCTGTGTGTAAGCGGCAGTACTTGAGGTTAGAGGTATAAAGCGAGTGTTTGTAACAGTCGTGACATACAAAGTTGGCAGTAGACTAAATTAAGATTAGCAAAGTAATTATTTTTAAAAAATGCGATGTATATTTTTTTAAAAATGACGGTTCACTGGTAAAAAAAGAAAAAACGCTTCGAGAACTGTAAAAAATACTTGCGCTTCTGATAAAATACATAAAATCTCGATTCGCAAAATTCGCTCGCCGCGATAAGCGCCAGTAAAAAAACAGCTTGAAACGAGCCTGCAACTCACTCGGGATTCTACAAGCGATTACCGCCGTCGGCGAACTACCGGGCGCGACTGTTCACGCGCTCGCGTGCACCTTGGCGTGTCCATTGAGCACGGCCCTCGAAACGAAGGACTTGCCGCACTGGGCGCACTGGTACGGCCTCTGGCCGGTGTGGTACCGGCGGTGTATCACGAGGGTGGAGTGCTGCGTGAACGCCTTGCCGCAGATGTCGCAGCCGTAGGGCTTCTCGCCGGTGTGCGTGCGCCGGTGTACCACCAGGGTCGTCCTCTTGTGGAAGGCCTTGCCGCAGACCTCGCAGACGAGGCTCTTCTCGGCGCCGTGCAGCCGCTGGTGGTCCTGCAGCGAGGCCTTGGAGGCCAGCGCCTTGCCGCAGGTGGGACACTCGTGCCTGTTCTCGCCGGTGTGCGACTTGGCGTGCGCCACCAGGGAGTTCCGGAAGGCGAATGTCTTGCCGCAGACCTCGCACTGGTGCTTGGCCGGCCGGAAGTCCGGGTCGTGGGAACGGGCGTGGCGGGCGAGGGCGTGGCGCGTCGGGCAGGGCCGCGCGCATACCGGGCACACGTGCTCGCGGGCGCCGTGGCGCGCGTTCATGTGGCCGCGCAGCTCCGCCTGGGTGACGAAGCCCTTGCCGCACTGGGCGCAGCGGCCCGCGTAGCGCTCGAGGTGGCGGCGCCGGTGGGTGCCGAGCTGCGACGCCTGGACGAAGGCCCGGCCGCACAGGTCGCAGACGTGACGCCGGTCCAGCGTGTGAATGCGCCGGTGCACCGCCAGGGTGTTGCTGCGCTTGAAGCGCTTGTCGCAGATTTCGCAGCGGTGGGGGCGAGCGTCGCTGTGGGATATCAGGTGACCCTCGAACAGGCTCTTCGACTTGAAGCGGCGCGAGCAGTGAGGACATTCGATACCGTCCTGCCCCGGGGGGACGGGCATCGGATCCTTTTGCGGGGACTTTCGAGCGCTGGAGCGTAAAGTTTCTGCGCCGATGGCGGACCTGAAAATAGAAGATCGCTGGGCGTTAGTGAGGATTGCCTGGCGGATTTCGATGCCACCTTTTTGTTCCATTTCTCTTAAAGGCGTGGTTGTTGGGAGTACGTTGCAAGCGGTTGATTCAGAATTTTTTTGTTGGTACTTTTTTTAGGGCTCGTTTCGATGAAAAGTCGAATAACTTACCTTATAATTAGTGTTACAGCAGTAAAAGCAATGGTATCATTAACTCAATGAGTATGTTATTACTGTTCGCAAACTTACTGCTTTACATATCTAAAGAAAAATTAATGGTTTCTACAGAATTGATCAAAATTTCATACTTTTAAATTTTTCAATATTTAACAGTATCTTTTCCTACCCTGTTCTACATTTTGTTTGTATAGCTTAATTCCTTTACTTACCACACAACTTTATATACTTCATAAAAATATTAAAGAATCAAATAAAATTCAATTTTCAGAGATCAAAATTTATTAAAAAATATCCTCTATCTTTACATTAAACAAAACAAATAGTTATAACTTCGATTAAACAATAAATTGACGTTTTTAGCCTACGTTTCATTTACGTGTAACATTGTACATCAGTCCGACGGGATTGTAATGCGGGCGCAGTAAAATTATTACGTATTACTTTGGTATTAAAAATGAAACTGAAAGATTCGCATTTATGATAATTTGTAAATTTATCTCATAGACTTTAAAATGTTGCTAAGAGTTTGTTAAATAATAAAATAATTTGGCAATGCAATGCCACTATTTCATCGCGGATAAAGGCCCATCACCTTTATACACTTGCAAAATCAGACTAATAGATAAAAATTACGAAGATTCCACGGTTTCTTCGTAACTGACATGAAAGGTTTCGTCAACAAGATCCTCTTCGACTATTTCGAAGTTACTTTCAATCGGATCGTCAATTTCATCACCTGCGTTAACCCGCGCAGTTTCTTCGCCAGTACCATCGCCATCCTTCCCCTGCTCATCCTTAACGAAGACTTCAGCGGCCAGACTCGAGTTTGCCTCGTCGTCGACCTGCTCACCCTTTTTCTTGCCCGTGATCGGACACTTGCCGCTCTCGGCCTCCTTCGGATGGTGCTTTCGAAAGTGCAGCGTGAGCGTACCCCTCTGCGTGTACTTCCGACCGCACAGTTTGCACTGGTAGGGTTTCTCGCCGGTGTGCGTGACTTGGTGCTTGGTGAGGTACTTCCTCGCGGTGAAGCTCTTGCCGCAGTACTCGCAGATCTCGGGTTTCTCCCCGGTGTGTATCCGCGTGTGTATCCTGAAGTACGCCTTGCGCATGCGCTTGCCGCACACCTCGCACTCGACTACGTCCTCGCCCGTGTGCTTGTACATGTGCTCGCGGAACGAGTTCTTGTAGGTGGTGGAGTAGCCGCAGGTCTCGCAGGTGAACGCCGCCTTGCGGTCCTGGCCCTCGACGTGCACCTGGTGCACGTGCTTGCGCAGGTAGACCTCGTGGCGGAATCGCTTGGCGCAGAGCTCACACTCCCAGGTCTGGGAGTCGCGGGCGTGCGACGCCACGTGCACCTTGAGCGACTGGCGCGAGTGGAAGCCCTTGTGGCAGACCTCGCAGACCTCGGAGTAGTCGCCGGAGTGCCGCTCGGCCATGTGCTGCCGCAGCTTGCCCGCGGCGTCGAAGCGCTCGTCGCACAGGAGGCACGCGTGCTCCTCCGCGTGCGCCAGCATCTGGTGCGCCTTCAGGTACTTGAGCTTCTTGAAGAGCTTGCCGCACTCGTCGCAGGTGACGGGAGCCTCGGTGAGGGTGGTGCCGCTGGCGCCGTGCTCTTGCGCGGCTTTTTTTATGCAGCGGCGCCGGCGGATCGGAGGCCGCACTTCGGAGTCGTTGGACGAGCTGCAGGTCCGATAGTGGAGCGCAAGCGAGCCCTTGCGCGCGAACAGCCGTTTGCACAGGTCGCACTCGTACCCGAGCTCAGGTTCGCGAAGCGCGTCCCGCGTGCGCATGATCGACTTCTCCGTCTTGTGAATGATCAGAGAGGAACGGTTGTCGAAGGACTCGTTGCACGAGTCGCAGTCGAACACATTTTGAAGCTCGTCTTGGCTCGATTCAACTTCCGACAGATCTTCTTTAATGGTCTCGTCCGCGTCGTCCTCAAATTCGATGAATTCTCTGTTGTAGTTGAGCGATTTCACCAAGATCACGTCCTTTCGCAGAATCGTGTGTATGGAGGTCTGACCAGCATCAATCACGGGTACGATTGTTTCTTGCAATTCAGGTGTAGCAGCACGTCGGCTGCGCTGCAGGATGACAGGGACTTTAGACCGCTTGCGCTTTTGCCTGAAATAGACAACGAGACTGGAATTAGTCGGATCTGACTTAGCAAGCGTTTACCATGATTTTAATGGCATAGATTATATGTGTATGATCTTTTTGCGTTTTTTTTAATCTCGTTGTCTACAAAATTGCACGGCGCGCTTTTACAATGCGTAATGGATTACTTACTCCCAGATTTTGACGATCAGGTTGTTATAATATGGCAATTTAAATGAATTCGACAAATCGAGGTTGGGTTTATCGGTGTATTCTTTTATATAAAAGTTTCTCGTACAAATGAGCGTCTAATTATCACTAGTCACGTGTGTTCTTTTAGCCGAATAACGAGATAATTTACATAACGACGGTCATCTAGCATAAAACTGCAAGATTAAATACAAGGTTTAATTTACATAATAATCTTACAAAGTCTTTTATAAAATGATTCGAATTTTTTGGACAGAAAATAAAAAGCAAAAAATAATAACTTATGCATGACTTTGTTTGAATATTTAAAATATTGGCGTATGGAAAAATGAAGTTACCATTTGCATAAAAAATACTTAGAGCATAGAAATAATTAATTTCACGGCTTTCCACCTCAACGTGCAAATCAAACGAAGTTCTAAATAATAAATAATGAAAACTAAAGATTAATATTTCTATTTTAACTTAATTTGAAGGTTAAAAAGTATGAACAAGTTTTTTTTAATTTGAACCACTTCGAAACATTTGAAAACACGCAATCCTCAAAGAATCTGTCGCTCAAAAACTACGAGTTGGAAGGGTTGCATTTGTGCTTCCGGAGCCAGACATTTTGAGTGAAGCTCTTGTGGCAGTTCGCGCACGCGTAAGGTTTGACTTTGACCTTGCTGTGAGTCCTCTGGTGCACGACCAGATTCTTCATCTGGCGAAAACCCTTGGAGCACACGTCGCAGGTGAAGGGCTTCTCGTCGCTGTGTATCCTCTTGTGTATCTTGAGGTAGTAATTGCTCGCGACGGCCTGGCCGCACTCATCGCAGATGACTTTGAGGCCGGTATGCACCTTCATGTGCGTCTTGACGGCGTTCTTCCAGAAGCTGGAGTAGTCGCACTGATCGCACGTGTATTTCTTGGGCCGACCCGCCGGATCGTGCAGGGTCGCGTGCAGCTGCAGACTCCGTTTGTCGGCGTAGCAGGCGTTGCAAATCTGGCAGATGTAGGGCTTCTCGCCGGTGTGACTCAACATGTGCCGCTCGAGCATCGACTTGCTGGAGAAGCCGCGCTCGCAGTGCTCGCACCTGATCTCGAAGTCGTTGAAGTGGTTGCGCTCGTGCTTCTTGATGTAGCTGCTGCTGGCGGTCCTGAAGTCGCAGTACCGGCACTGGTGGTTGCGCCGCGGCGGCTGATTCTTATGCTTCACCTGGATGTGGTTTTCGCAGCCGTATTTGGTGCGGAAGAGCTTCTGGCAGGTCTTGCAGCGGTAGGCGACGCGGTACTTGCGGCTGCGCGGGTGGACGGTGCTTATGTGCTGCACGCACTGCTTCACCGTGGCGAACACCTGCTCGCACATGCTGCACTGGTAGATGTGCTTGAGGATGCCGGACTCTAGGCGAACCAGCAAACTGCGGATCGGCTCGGTCGGCGACGTCGAGCACGACTCGCTTACCTGGGCTGCGCCGTCGTCGTCGTCGGCCATCGCCTCGAGATCCTCCTTCTGGTCGATGGCGGTGTCCGGCTCGTCGAGCTCCTCCAACCGCTCGTAATCGATCACACCGATATTGTCGTTGATCTCGTCCAATTCTTCATCGTCCACCGCCTCCGCGAGCATCTCGATTTCATCCAGCTTAGTCTCTCTGCACAGACAATCAAGCAATTTATGGGTCTTTTTGTAAAGTGCGTTCTGGCCGGATGTAATTCGAACTCTTACGCTCGATCTATCGCTAGCGGATTTATTTTTACTAATTTTTTTTATAAAAAAGATGAGACGAGATCGGTGGTTTTGTTCGTGTAACGTACTAGCGCTTTTACGGACTTTTACTTAAATATGTGATCAATATTTTTTATTTGCTTACATCGTCCATGGGTACCTTCGTTGTAATTGGATGCTACGATGAGGATTTTAAAATGAGTTCAAAATTTCTGGTACTAAGCTGTAGACTTGATTTATATTGAAAAAATTTTTAAATTATACTCACTATAAGGAAATGTAAATAATACTAATAAACATAAGAAAAAAACGCTTAAAAGTAATAGTAAAAAAAGTATACTTATGCAAATAACGTAAGTTTTTCTATAAATACCTATACTAATTGAAATTAATTCCCTTGAAATATTATTTATATATTTTATAAATATTGAAATGTGTTTGTAGTTTAAAAAGACATTTACACAGCCTACGATAAGAACTGAAAATTCAATGATTATATTATCATTGTTGAACCTTCCTTGGAGTAATGCAATTTTTTAGTACTGTACAAAATCTTCTGATATTATTATTATTATTATTATTATTATTCATATTATTTGAAAAAAATTTAGAAAAATTGAAAGTAACTCTAAACTTCAAGAGACAGTTCTTACAATATTGGAAAAGTATCGCATATTTATTAAAGTGTTTATATTTATGACAACAATTCTAAATTTGGTTCTAAAAAGTAAAAATAACGTATCAAAAAATAAGATAGAAAATCTATAATTTAATGATAAGAATATTGGCAAATAAAATTACAAAACCAATCAAATAAACAGTAAATTTGTTTATAAAAAGAAAAAAATAGAATAAAAATGTCATGTATTCTTTCAGTATTTTTCTCTTCAGGATTTATGAAGGTTTATTGTAGGTAAAAAAATGGAAACGTTTTTAGGATTGTTACTTTATTAAATAAAAAAACGATAAAATATACAACTACAATATAAAGCATTTAAATAAAGTATTTAATTTCTTATTTCAAGAGAAAGATAAGACTTTACAAGCTTCTTTCACTAAAACGAGAAGCGATTTATCGGAATGAAAAAAAGAAAAAAAACGTTTTAATGCCAAATGCACCATTCAAAGAATGATATTCGTAGGCAGATTAATAGTTCAAAAAATAAAAGAAAATTGAAAATTAATTGTAATCGAAGATTTTCGACAGTGTGCTTATAATATACGAATCAATCACAAACTGTGTGCTTTACAAGCTAAAAACGTTTTTTAAAAACTGTGCGCAGTAATTTTCAGGTGTTATTTTTCGTTAATAATTTATCTTTAATATATACTTTTTATTTCGTTTTTTATAAAATAGACCTAATTTTCAACTATGACTACACAAGTCAGTGACTTCACGGAATGCGTAGGTTCGCATCGTACATTCGATGTACGAATTATATTTTTTTGCGTGTGACTTCTAACACCTCAAACAATAAAAAAAAAATTAGAAAGTTGGAAAATATCGGTGGGACGTTTCTTTTTTTGACAGGTCAATGAAACTTTAATCTATTTATTAAAATTAGACTTAACTGTTAATAATTTTAAAAAATACTTCAAAAATATACTTTCAGAATGTTAGAAGTCAGTTACTTGATTCAAGTGCATAAAACAGTGAGTATCAAACAACATTCTCAAAAAATCACAATAAACGCAGTGCAGCGTTATAAAAAAATATTAAAAATGTTATAAGTCTGTGTATTGAGGCATCGGTACAAAGTACACTAATTGCAGTTATTTTCTTTTCTAAGTCTTATAGAAATTATAGTTGTCAAACACCTTGCGATAGGAACTAAGGCACAAGATCATAGGTTCTTTCATTATTGCCGTTTCCCCTTAGATTTCAAACGAACCTCACTGTAATAGACAAACAGAGCTATCTGTGGCTAGTTAAACATTTCAATTTTAATATTTTTATTATCACTTTTTCGTTGTTTGTAAGAAAAAATAATTTCTTTGCTTCCTTTATTTTTGAGTTTTATTTTTAACTTTTAAATCATACGAATATTTGTATCTAATAAAACACAATACTGTGTTAATTTGAATCAGTTAAAAAAATAAAATAAAAAAATGCAGTTCCATAAAAAGATTAGAAGACTTTAAATTATTACAGTAAGATTAGTTCTTTAAAACATATCGGAGGAGAATATGTTAATTGTAATTAATATAAAATAAGTATCAAAGCGACAACTACACGCAGAAAAGTTGAATAAACATGTTAATATCGAACAATACGGACGGTCTGGATGTGTTTGTTTTGTATATAAGATAGTACCTAAAATCTAAGTCACAGAATCGTTTAACGAGAACATTTTTAATGTCTCTGACGCATTTAAGATAAATAAAAAAATTATCATATATAATTTCACGTATAAAAAGGTAACGTAATATTGAGCGTCTGTGTAATCGATTAATGCAAAAGTTATCTGTTAAATTATATTATCTGAAGATTCAAACCTCTTTTTATTCAATCACCTTTTGTCAAACATTTAACTCTTAAAATTAGAACAATACAAACAGCTTATTTATATTTATAACTTTTTTAGCTTATATGTTCCAATCACGAATTTTTTTTAATTCTTTGCATTGATTGCAAATCTGCACTGTTTATACTTTTTTTTGCTTTTTTTTAATTTATTCTGACAAAGTACTTTTTTTTTATTGTCGTAAACAGACATTGCACTTACGGCGGGGTTAGTATTTTCATATTAAAACGAGAGATCTTTCATTAAATTACTTATAGCCGCAGAAACCAACTTTGAAGCAAGACATCACCGAGTTAATTGCAATGCAATTTCATAATCAATACTATTTTTAATAAAAATGTATCACTGGTTTAAATCACGGAACACTGCTTATGTTTAGAAGCTTAAAATTCGTATTTCATTGCATTGCAATTAACGAATATTATGTATTTATTTCAATCATTTTACACACATTTTTCTTATACAATATACACGTATAAAAAAAGCAAAAGAAAAATCAGTCTAGCGACAAATTTATCAAGTAGCTTATGAATAAGCTTTTCAAAATGATTTAAGCTATCAAACACTCACATCTAAGGCTTCAAACTTTTTTTAAAAGACCGACTTATTAGCAACGCAGCTGCAAGATTATTTCTAAAAATGCCTGGAATAAGTTTAATACCACCTCTTAGAATATAAGAGATCTTTATTATTGTTCGAGTGTGCTTTTTAATGATTAAATAAATTCATTTGTTAAACTCATATTGTACAATTTTACAAAAAAGTAAACAAATTTATAAACTTACGTAAATAATCTAATAATTAAACAGATAATACGTAAAGTAAGCACCAAATAAAACCTTATAGTATAAAATTAAAGTCGGTTTTAATAGACTCTACAGTTTTACTGTACCGACATTTATAATCTTTCTATGTTTCATAAAAAAACTTATGATTTTGTAAAATACTGCTTTTTTAAGAATTATATATAAACTAATCTTGTCATGATTCAAAGTTTCTTTTTATATTGAATACTTTGTTTTTTTCTTAAATTATTATTATTACTTTTATATTCATGATTCTTCAGTGGACCCTCAGTTATCGATTCTGGTTTTAAAGTATTTCGAAAAAATATTTCTCTTCGATGTAGCATATAACGTTTGATTTCTGCACAATGATTAAGTGAAAGCAACGTTTATATAATATATATTAATCAACTAATACGAAGTCATCGTCTTAAATGCAGCTGTAAATCTCACTCGGTCTCGGTGCGGAACGAGAAAAAACGGCAAATCCACAACGAACAAGTGCAGCTGCGCTACCATCACACAACCCCTGAGCGAACAGTTCACGCCTCGAAGGCTTAACTCAGGACACTGCTGCTATCCGGTTCTACCACAGCCACTTGTTGCTGTTGCTGCTCGTCCTCCGGCGACATCAGCAAATTCTGCTGCTGCAGGTGAAGCGTCGTCTCCTGCTCCTGCTGAGCCCGGGCATTCTGCTTGGCGTGTGTTTTCAGATGCGAATTCAGCATCGTCTTGGAGGCGAAGCTCTTATGACAGCACGTACAGGGATAAGGTCGATCGCCCGTGTGGCTCCTCAAATGAACCACCAAAGTCGTTCTCTGCGTGAAGCGTTTGTTGCAGTGAGTGCACTGATGGGGCCGTTCGCCCGTATGCGTTCGTCGGTGCACGCTCAGGTAGTTCTGGGATATAAAGCCCTTGCCGCACAGGTCGCATACGTGGGGCTTCTCACCGGTGTGCTTCCTCACGTGCACCGTGAGGTACGTCTTGCTCGACACGGACTTGCCGCAGACGTGGCACACGTACTCGTTCTGCGGCGCCACGTTGCCGTGCGTCCTCATGTGCACCAGCAGCACCTGCTTGCGGCAGAAGCGCTTGTTGCAGACCTCGCAGCAGTGCTTCTTCTGCGGCGGCACGTAGTCCGGCTGGTGGAGCTTCGCGTGCAGCCTCAGGCCCTGTCTGTAGCGGAACGTCGCATTGCAGATCTCGCACTGGAAGGGTTTCTCGCGAGAGTGCACACTCAGGTGCTCCTGGTACTTGTTACGCGCGTAGAAACCCGCTCCGCAAATCTCGCAGTGGTACTTGTACTCGAGGTTGTGGCGGCGCTGGTGCGTCTCCAGGTTCTGTCGGTGGTCGGTTCCGTAACCGCAGAGCTCGCAGGTGTACAGCTTGCCGGTGACGACGGGGGCACCGGCCTCGGCGACCTCCGCCTCGTGGCTCAACTGGTGCTTCTGATATGCCGCCTCGTTCTCGTAGGCACTACCGCACTGTTCGCACGCGTACAGCATCAGGGTGGCGTCCTCGCCCGTGCAGATCACCTCCTCTTGATGCTGATGCTGCGGCACCGCGTCCGCCTCGTGGCTCTTCAGGTGAAACTCGAGGTTACCTTCGTCCACGAAGCCCTCACCGCAGAGGTTGCACTGGAGGATCGCCTCAGGCGGCATCACCACCAGACCGTTCGGCTTCACATCCTCGAGGCTCTGGGCCGCGATCAGCAGGGACGCTGCCTCGCAGGCCTCGCTGTCGGACACGACGTCCTGTGACGCTGATGCCGCAGCAGACGTCGGCGACAGCACGGTGAGCTTCGTCACGAAATATCTGGAAAGCAAAGCAACGAGATACTATGTGAATCGGGACGGTCAGGTGGTTTGTTTGGTTTTTTTAAGCTTTCGTTGTCGGGCGATTTTTTTCCCAAACGCTTTTTTTACTATTCGCCGGTCGATAACGAGCGGTTATTCTTGTTAAAAGCCACGGTTACGTAATCGCTTACTAATACAATTGTTTGGGAGACAATTTGTTCGCATACATATTTTTTCCGCGCCAATTCTATTTCTACGCATTTTAGTTGTTAACTGCTATTGTGAGCACTTGCCAGCCTATTTTTTATTTTAAAAAATTTTTACTATTTTTATTTTTAAAAATTCACGCGGAATATCTGACGTCAGCTTTAATTTTTCTTTTTTTATCGATTTACGTACTAAAAACTTCTCTATTTTTTCTCGTAATAATGTAAACGCAATTTTTAAACTTTCTTTCTTTTCGTTTCTGATAATGAATAACTTGATTATAAATCAATGTTTTTTATAATTTGAAGAGACAACACCTACCTTAAATTAATGAACTGGCGAATTTCACTGCACAGCTGTTGACATTTCTTTTTAAAAAACGTTTTCAAAATCATAAAAAAATAAATGAAAATATTTCTGATTCATTATTTTGTTTTACTTAATGACCGGAGACGTTATATCAAAAATAAAATTAAACAAAAAGTATTAAAAAAATTAGTTAAAATAAAACAAATGTGAGTAGAACAAATAAATAACCATAAAAATACAAAAGTTAAATTAAAAAAAAACTTATATAAACAGTGTATTCCCACTTGTTTATGTAAATTTTTATTAGGAATTAGAATTAATATTTATGAAATTTGTTTTTAATACTTTTATTAGTTTTAACACTTGATAATACATATCGATTACAACAAAATATCTCTTACCTGAAGTATTAAAATGGCACCCCGTTCTTCAAATCGATTTATAAATGAAAGAGTTACGTTTAAGTAACACTTCACAAATTTTCAACTCAAATATAGCCGTATAAAACTTAATAGAAATTATCATGACTCTCGTGAGTCTAATACTTTTTGTACAGACTGCGAATAAACTACATTCTTCTGATTCGTTCGATAAAAATTTACTTTTGATTTGATATTTTAACTTTTTATTCGTATTCGTAAACCTAACACCGACTATTGTAAGTACTTATTATTCTGTACAACGTTAAACTAAGAAGTTGACTAGTATGTTTCGCTTATTATGATTAATAATCATATAACAAATTTTGTTACTGTTGCAAGTGTTAAAATATCTTACTACTTTGTAGGAACCATCCTGATTTCTATAAAAACATAAAATTGCTTCCTTGAAAAAAAAAATGAACATTCGTAGTTGACGTGTACACGCTATACAGTTAATAGTTAATTTAGACTGTTTATTTTTCAAGAAAGCAATTGGCTTATGTTATAGAAACTACATTTTTTCTTTAATATTAGTAAAAAATTAACTGAAAAATCGCATCAAATTCCATGAATAAATTTTTAACCGTCATATTTTAATTATAGTAAAAAACAACAATTATTTGCAACAGTGTCGATAATAGGCCAAGGAATAGCACTTTTATCAGTGTTTGTCTTACATAATCACTAGAAGCTAACTATCCATTAACTTTATGTAAATATATACGTAAAAACGTTTAAGCGTAAATTTTCTTTTTTAATCTATAAATATTGATATTCCTTCTTTGTATTTTAAGCATAATTTGATTTCTCTAAGTCACATATTCTATGGTAAAAGGCATTTACCACCACAATTAAATAATTTGCGTAAAAATTTCATATCTAGAACTTGAGCCTTTAATACTAAAATTTATTATCTAACTTCGCGTTACAACCCAATAGGGGTTTGATGGCACTTTCTAAAATTTATTGTAAGTTCAAAATTGAGCACTGCTGTATCACTTCTAGCGTACTTTGATCAAAGGCACCGTAGAAAACCTTGATAAATTGTTTTCTTTTGTTAAAAAATGTATTTACTACTTTAATAATCCTAAGCAAATCGTTTAAACTTTAGATCGAATTCCGTTTTCTTATTTTAACCAACATTATAAATTTTCATCGCGATCTACCTGCCTAACTTAAGTTAGTAGCACATATATAAACGTAGAAACGATAGTATATATATCACAGTGATTACATTCGACGATATGTTTTGTTTTTATCCTTTACTTTTGCATAATAAATCCGAGCATCCGATTTGACACATCGAAAATACCTACTGGCTACGTTTATTACTTTTTGTACCCTTTCCTAGTTAAATTTGGCTTCTACGGTTCGATTCATTTTAATCGTATACATTGAATTATCACGAGGCGTCTCTCCCCTTCACTTTTTCATTGCGAGTTCCAGCGCTCGGCCGTTCCCGGCGGAGTCGTTGAACCGTCGCGTGACCGCCGCAACGGGCGACTGCGTGCGCCGCGAATCGCACTGTTTACCCAAGCGCCGCAGAGCCAACAGAGGCGCGCCGGCTAATTGCGGCGCTCAGTGTTTCTTCATGTGATTGAGCATGATGGTGCGGGTGACGAAACCCTTGCCGCAGAGCGTGCAGGTGTAGGGCCGCTCGCCGGTGTGGTAGCGCCGGTGCACCGTGAGCGTCGAGGCCTGCGTAAAGGACTTGCCGCACATGGCGCAGAGGTAGGGCCGCTCGCCGGTATGTATCCGCTGGTGAACGACGTAGTACTTGCGGTGGGTGAAGCCCTTGCCGCAGACGTCGCAGATGAGGGGCCGCGAGCGGTGCACGGCCTTGTGCGAGGTCAGCGACTCGATGCTGTGGAACTCCTTGGCGCAGGTCTCACAGGGGTAGGTGTCGTTCGTCTTGTTGTAGAGTACCCCCGCGCCGTCCTTGCCGGCGGCGGAGCCGCTCGCCGCGACGCTGGTCACCGTCGTCGTCGTCGCGTTCGACCGCTCCGACTGGGTGACGAGAGGCTTGTGGGTCTTGGCGTGGTGGTTGTACAGGTTGCGCGTCTCGAAGCGCATGAGACAGCGAGGGCAGGAGTACGGCTTGTCCTGACCTGCGGCCATGTCGTGCATCTTCTTGTGCTTCTCGAGAAGCGTGCGGTAGCGGAAGCTCGCCTGGCATCGGTCGCACGAGAAGTTCTTGTCCTGAGCCTGGTGACCGGTGGTAACTTGGCCACCGCTGGTCTGGTAATGCTGCTGGCCGCCGGGATGGTTGGTCTGCTGCATCCTCGGCGATATGTGAACGAGTTGCTGCTGGGGAGGGGGAGGCGGAGGCGGGGGCGGCGGTTGCGGCGGCTGCTCGTTCTGTAGCTTCATGTGGCTCTGGGCGAGAAAGGTGCGGGAGCAGCCGTGGCAGGTGAATCGCAGCAGCTGCGTCTCGCCAGCGTCCAGAAGCTGATCCACCTGATCGCGGTGGGAGTGCGTCGTCCTCACGTGGTAGGTGAGCTTGAGACCGCAGCTCGGACACGGGTGCGTCTCCGTAAGGATCTGCACGTGCTCGTGGTAATTTGGCTGCTGTTGCTGCTGCTGCTGTTGTTGCTGCTGCTCTTGCAGCGTGACCAGGTGATGGTGACTGAGAGGCGGCGGCGGCGGCATTTGCAGGGTCGACGAGAGGACGGACGCGTGGGCGTTGAAGAGGGAGGACTGATGCTGCGGTTGCTGGAGGACACTGAAGCAACCGCCCGTGACGTTGAGTTCGTCGCTCTCGGACGTAGGCGAGAGAATCTGACGTAGCATGCCCGAAAGGCCGCCGAAGGTCTCGTCTCTGCAAAGCGACACATAACGCGTTGGCCAAGTCAGGCTTACGCGACAACATTTTACCGCGAACAGACGTACGAATGAGTATCCAGAAGCCACAAGGTGCAGCGACGCACTCAGAGATTTTTACGTAATCTGCTTAATCGTAGTTTTTTTCTATTCTATTCTAACAGTTACTTTTTATCGATTATTCCGATATCGAGAAATTTAAATGTTAATACCCTTCTATTTTATGACTATAAGATAATTGGCCGTTATTAACTCCCCCACTTTTGTAAGTAGATGTTTAATTAGAACACTTTAAATTGTAACATCAGTCAGTGACGTAGTAAATTAATCAGCTGACGCTCTAAGTTTGTTACAATTAAGCAGTCTCTGAGCGTGATTTAGTGATAGTGTGCAAAATTATTAGTGACTTTTGTTCTTGACACTGAGAAAAATGAATCAATTAAATTTTTTTTTTAATTTTTATAGTTAAAAATTTCCTTTTTTGCTTTTTATTCAGCAATTAAACCAATTAAAATTATTTGAGAAATTTTAAGCAGAAATAATTATTCAGCAACCTCAGAAGCTTAAAATTACTACTCATGCCGAGGACAAGTGAAAATCTATTTATTAATTAATTTATCACCGGCACTTTACCCTCACTGGTAATTTAGTACGTTCATGTAAGTGACAGGTGGCTAGAGTCTACATTTTTTTATCAAATTATTATTTTTGAGAATGTGAAAATTTGCTTGTAAAAGTTTTTTTAGTAGCTTTAACGATTTTTGCACTCAAAATATTAATCCGAATTGTTAATAACTGTTAATATAAAATCTTATATGAAAAAAATTTAGCATTTGTTAAAAAATTAAGAAAAACAAATGTGATATTTGAAAAATGACTACTTACACCGTTGGCTCCATTTTCGTAAATCCAGTTCACTTTATTGTACTAACCACTTAATTTTCTCACAGAATTGTAACTATTGTCAATTTTCTCAGTGTAAAAAAATTAATTTTTTAAAACTTAGAAAACTACGATATACAACGTAGCGACGAAATAAAAAAAATACTTAATTCATCCATGATTCAAATATACGTAACTTCCACGATGTGCGAATAAGGGATTAACGATATCATGCATTTCTTTTTAAATCTAGATGAAGCTTTGCGATATCCACAACGAATTTAATCGACAAAACAAAAGACGAAATACGTAATACAGGCAACACGTAGTGCCATGTAGCCTTGTCGCGAAAGCGCGATTGTCGATCGGACTGCAATTCACAATAACAGTGTGCGTATTTAATAATACTTCTTGTCTTACGTACTACATTTACGAAAAAAAAAAAATTATATTTAAACATATATATATATAGATAGATAGCGTTGCTTGTGAATTTTGCGCAGTGCAAAGTGCTTTGGCATTGCTTATTATCAATAGTCTTGGATTATTCAACCTTAATTTTAACCACTTGATTTAAGAAGGATTTAACGAATTAATTTTCATCATGTTTATAGCGTCGTTTTAGTCATCGTCACGGTCATTCGTTTTTTTAAGTAATAAAGACTGTTTCGATTTTACCTTTTTTGACGAAGTGAGAAAAGAAATTCAAATAAATAATAATTTCGAAAATGAATCTTGGTAAAAATTTACTTATTCTAAGTTTCAGAAGTTAGAAGAAAGTATCCTCACCTTTTTTATTTTTTTTTAAAGCCGTCGAAATTTTAAGCCTTCTTAGATGAAGTGATGACTGGTACTCGATTGACGTTTCCTCGATGGCAGTGTTGAAGTACAGCATCCCGAAGAAATCCTCCTTTGATGATCATGAAATTTTTCACTGCACTCGCGTAATTCGTAAAAATTCGATCGTTGATTTGAACGGCTTATATAAATTTTTGTTTCATTATAAACGTAAAAGTTTATAAAGTTTTTTAAAAAAATGTAAACCTCGCGAACTTACGCTTGAAAACTCTCGACCAGCTTTTTGTACAAAATGTACACAAAATAAGAGCTGCGAACGAGACAAGCGCAATAACGAGCGGGATAAATCCGAGGGGCGTTTAAAAATCGCGACGCCTTCGATACAGAAATTCTAATTGACTAAAGAAAGTCAGTATAATTAAGAATCGACCGATTAAAATAATAAATTTAATAAAAACAATAAATGTAATGTAAATAAACAAAATGTTGGAAATAGCGTTTGCATGTTTTTGAGTACGCCTTATGAATTACGTTTGTTGTTTTTGTTTTGTACTAAAAGAAAGGAAATACTCGCCTTTAAATAGTTAAAGTTGACCAAGCTCCGACGATCTTCTTAGTGGGTGTATTTCTTCTATGCGGCTGCTTCTTGCTTCTATCATTCCTTCTCTTCGATTTTGAAATTTTTATCGAAATTCACACATATTTCTCTGCCAATATTTGGCAGTCAGCAAAATTGCGTCAAAACGCACGCGAAACATTTTGCTTCGTATCGATTCATGTCGATTTTTCTTTTGTTGGTTGTATTACATTTTTTTGTTAATTTCATTATATTTTATTAAATTTATCCGATAGTCCTGACGTCAGAGAGAACAATCATTCATGTTTTTTAGCGAGTAGTTTTATAATTACTCATTGAACAAAAAAAATTAAAATAAAGTTCTACGTCGTCTGACGATTTTACGGGCATGTAGCCGAATACCGGCATTTAAGATTCATATTAATAACGCATCGCGTATCAAAGCTTACATATATTAATAAATAACAGCGATTTTATAAACCTATCGATCGTCAGTGATGTCTTTTGACCAAATTTGGCCAAGTGCGGCATTAGTGCCTTTACGTAAGCGTGGGAATGTTATATCGACAACATGTAAACATTATCTTTTAGTCTGAACAGAGGGATTTTAAACATTTCGCATTGTTATTTAAATATAACTTTTTGTAACTTAATGTGTTAATAAAAAAATAAATTTGGAAGAAAGAGAAAAATCGCTCTGTTCATGTGTACATGTAATAATTAATGTGATCTTCATTTCAATGAAAATTTGGTTTTTTTAATTAGTTCAAATAACAGAACATGTTACTTATTACGTGAAAATTATTTCATTGTAATGTACATCACACACATGCTACTTTATGTGTACACATACACAATTAAAAGTATACAGTAATTTGTTGTTAAACAATCAATGCATAAAAATATTTTAAAATTACAATTATACTCTTCAAAGATCTTTAAGAAAATTTTAGTGATTTTAAAGCCAAATTACTGAATACTTGGAGTCAAAGATGGTTGTGGAGCTAAGTGTGTGCACTTACCTTGTGCGATTTTGCACCACGTCATGCAAATGATGGTGACTAACTCTCAAAATATTAATCCAAAGAATAAAAAGAAAAAGATGATTAAAAATGATAATACCCGTATCATTGCCATAACTTTGTATGAATTTGTCTCAAATGAAAAATTAAAGTAGAAGAAGAATGAGTTTTTAAATTTTGGAAATTTTCTAGTTTGTTTGTGTATATCCACAACAATGCACCTTTGACTCTCATTTATTTAGGCATAAGTTACAAACTTACCCAGTTTTAGCATCACCATCGGCTGTTTGTTGCATTGCTATTTCAGAAATCTCTGAAATTTTCTGCTGTTGGAGCCCAGATGGACCAGCTTCATCGCAAGGTAGAGTTACAAATGATGATGATTCCAGGGTTTGATTATTTTGATCTTCCTCAGTTTCTGCTTTAACTGGTAAACCTGAATAAATATGAAAAATTCGATAATATATAAACATGTTTGGCATTTTAGAAAATGAAATGAAATGAAAGATTCTTACTTTCTTCGTTATCACACCCATCATCGGAGTCATCTTCTTGACTTTCTTCTTCCTCCTCTACTAGGTGTGTAACTGACTGATCATGTGTTTGTGAACTTGGCCCTGGAACTGCTTGGACTGTTTGTACTGTACCACTGGTGTCCATAGGAACTGAGCTGAATTGTTCACTTCCAGCAGGCATGGTTATGATAGACATATTGTCAATCATGCCCATGTCCATATTATTTTGATGCCCACTAACTTGCATCACAGTACCATCTAATCTATTATCACTACTCTGCTCCTGTTTCATCACATTCTGTAAATAAAAACAAAAAATATTACAAACATGAAATTTAAAATTATTAATTTTCTTCCTTGTTATAAATTTCAAATTAAAATTTTTAATAATTACAAGGCTTTAACTTTGTAAAATATTTAATACAATTGTATAATTAATAATTTGATACTTACTGAATCGAGGACTTCTGTTACATAACCCTGTTTGTCCTCTAGGCCAACTTCGCCAAGCCATTGCAGGAGCTGTTTTTCGGCACTTGCTGTCGTATTCCAAAATTGATAAAATAATTCTACTTTATACACACAATCATCGCATATTTTCTTAGGTAATTTGTCCTCTCTTGAAACCTGTAACAAATTAAAAATTATAATTAGAAGTTTTATAATTTGTTAATAATGAATTAATTAACAGTAAATGAAAAGTTTTTTGGATGTATTGGAAACAATCCAATTTAAATATTAAATTACTAATTTCACTCTTATATTTAACAATAAAAATCTTTATAACTCTAAATTACTAATTAATTAGAAAACCTAAGCTTCATTTCATTATGCATTCAAAAGTTTGATATATGTATTTCATAAATCAGTGAAGTATTACAAAAATTACTACCCATTCTAACATTTCATAATATGTAATTTTTAATGTCACAACATCTGTACAATACAAATTATATAATTGCGTCTACTCTCCCATCAATTAAATGAAAACGCGTTGAAACTGAACTTAACAAGTGATGTAAAAGAAAAAAAAAATACTGGCAACCCTTTTTTAGCGTTAAAAATTTGCAGCGATAAAAAAGAATAACGCTCTCGCAATTGCGTTCGATAAACCGCTGAATAACTAATTCCAGGCGGGCTGGCGACTCCAGCCTTCGCGGCCCGTGGAAAAACGCCGTTTGCTTTTCCTGCCGGGCGTGCATAATACATGAGCCCGAGGCGAGCGAAGCGGAGCCGCGAGAGGCGGCGAAACCGCGCGCAACGCGAAATGGTGGCAGGGTATCGCCGCCGCCGCCACTGCCGCGCGTACAAGTGTACCCACACGCGCGCGAGCCCGTACGCGGGCACCGCGGCGGATCGATTCCCCCTGCGCCGACTGGGAATCGATGCGCGCGCGTACGCGGCTATAGCCCTGCCGAGGCGTGCGCTAGGAGGTAAAACGGAGCTACGTCAAGCGGCGGAACGGACGCTTTTTCGGCCGTGCGACGCCTCCCGCAGGCACACAGCCGGTCAACACGTGTTCGCCGGCTTGGCTTTTCACGAAAGGCACGGGCTCCGCGCGTCGTTACGGGACATCAGGCATCACGCTGCGTGGCGGCCGGAAAATGCCGGGGACGCGCGTCACGCAAAGCTGAGGCCCAGCTCGCGTGGGATTGTGGAATGTTGCTTTCAAGAGCTCAATGCGAATTCACGGGAATTCACTTTTTTTCCTTTTTACTACTTCCTTTTCCTTGGGATGAATGAGTCGTTTACTTTTCATGCTTGACCGGCCGATATTACGTTTATTGTTATTGTTGTTTGTAAGATTATTGACAGGCATTTGTATAACAAAAAAAAACTTGGGAGGAAAAAAGAGTAATTTCATCTTTTTACGAGAATATGAAAAATACTTTCTCTTCATTCGCGATAGTAGTAGAGATTCTCCAAATATGGTCACAAAAGAGCGGCCGGTCTCCAGATGAGATCCAAGTATCATGCACAGTGTAGCGGAATTTTACAGAATGAATAAAAAGAAAAAAAACGGTTATTGGTAGCGTCAAGGTCCTTGGAAGGAGACAAAGGGTCGTCGCGAGTCGCGGGGCAGGGAAAGGGAGAGGGACACGCAGGGAATTCGCAGGCCAAAGGCCCGGCGTGTCCCCTCGTATCTTTATCTCTCTCGCACCTGCATGGCGTCCATCTCAGCGTTAGACAAAGACGCCGCGCGGCGAAAAACTGCGCATCGCGCTAGCGACACCGATTCCCTGGGAAAAGTTCCCGCGATCAGCCTTACCGAGTAATCACGTTGATCCTTTCATGCGCGGAAGCCTTAATAAATGAGCACGCGGTTCGCAAAACCTCCCCCTTCTCGGCTACCCGCGTTCGAATAAACGCGTGCCCGCGTCGACGCGTGGTGCGTGCTAAAAGCGACCCCACCGCTCTTGACGGGCTCGTCGAGGAAAAAAAATGTCGCGAGACGCAATAGAAAACTCGGGCGTCGCAGCGCACGTTCGTAACAATAACAAAAAAAAAGTAAATAAAAAAAAACGAGATGTTCGCGGTCGCGAACGCGGACGTTCGCAAAGATGGCGGCTGCTTGGCAGCGGTGCATTACCTTGACCGGTAGGCAGGCGGTGATCTTGAGAAATATTTGCCGGACGTCGCCCTCATCCTCGAAGATCGGCACCGATACGCGGTCCTTAACCAGGCACAGCCTGCAGAGGTCCAGGTAGTCGAGGGACGACATCTCGCTGGCCCGCGGCGACGGTGCCCCAGCTCCGCCAGCTTCTCGTCACCTCTTTCCCTCTCTCTCACTCGCCTCTCCCGCACACCGTATCGGCCGCGCCCGAGAGAGAGAGCCGCCGCACGCGCTCTCAGTGTGACCCGCTCGATAGACTCCGCGGCCGCAATGGGACGCCGAGCCGAGCCGAGCCGCGACCGAGTGAGGAGGGCCGCCCCGCCACGGCAGCGCCACCTCGCCGAGGCGTCGCTGCGACGTTGCCGGAGTGCGGGTTCCGGCCGGCGGTGTCTGTTGCGCGGCGGGGAGGAAGATCGCCCGAGCTCTCGCTCGCTCTCGCACGCCGCCGCGATGGGGATCCTTCCGGTCGCGAGACGGACAGGGACGCCGAATGCTCTCTCGTTCTATCGATCGCCTTCGCTGGAGCGCGGCTACCGAAGCGCCGTTGCCAAGTCGCGTCAACTCTTTCCGGCCTCGACTTTGTGGCGCGGTTTTCGAATTTATCGAACTCTTCCTTGAGTTAGAAAACGCTATTTTAGTTTACTATAAAGAAAAATATGAAGCTGTTTTTTTCTAATGCTTAACATTTAGGTACTATAAAAGAATAAGAAAATGGAAGGTCTGAAATAGATTCTGAATTAGTCAACTTCCGCATACTAATGCAGTAATAAAAGATGAGTCACACGTGACTCGTGAATTTCGTTTACACAAGGGTCCATTTACTTTTCTTTCGCTTGAAATTAAATGGAATTAAATTTTGTCATTTTTATTATTTGTTGCATTTCTTAACAGTTACAAATTACTACGATTTTAAATAAAAGATAATTTACGAATCATAGAATTAAAAATAAAATTCTGCTCATTCAGTTATTAATAAATTAAAAATATTAACTTCTATTTTATTAAAGTAGTTTTAAAAATGAACGTATCTGTTTAAAAATAAATAAATAAGATAAGTTATAGATATAATACAGTAATTAATATTGCAACAACATTATGTGGAAAGATAATTGGTTAAATAAGTGAACACCAACGCAGGGTAGTTTAAAAAAACTGCTTTATTGTGGCAGAACACATGTATTATCATATACCAGCATATAATTAGGAAGTCCATTAGGTAATTTACAAATTACGATCCAATCAAAAAAGGTGTGTCGTTTACACAAGTGAAGCTGCTCGCTTCCCTCGTCCCTCGCGAGCGCTCGCATACCTAACTGCACTCCGCGCGACGCGTCTCGACGATCTCGCGGGCGACCCTATAAAGCCGCACGCACCGCCGGCGGTGCACGTATTACTCGCGCGTCGTGTCTCCGTTGATAGGCAGCTTTTACTTATCTTCTTCCTGCTCACTTTGCTTCCTTAAGGAAAAAAGAAAAACGGCGGCGATCACCGCGTTTTCTCTTCCACTTCGGCTCGATGTCTCTGCGTTGCTTTTTTATTTTTTACTTTATTTATTTTTAATACACTTCGATTTTTCAAAAAACAAAAGGATATGTGCTGTCGTAGGTTATTACTTTAGTTTTTTATTGATTCTTTCTTTTTTGTTTGCTTGCTTTTTAATATAATATACTTTTCCGTCGCGTGTGCGAATCTTTCGATTTTTTGGTTCTTCCGGGAGTTACTTTTCTCAGGCTCTAAATCCTTAAAAACGCAATACGATGCGAGTTAATTTTTAATTGAGTTTTAATGGTGAATTGCAAGTGTAAACTGACGCACGTTTATTCGATGCTTGATTTGCGCTTAGGTTCTTACGCGATGTTTTCTTTTCGCCGTGCTGTGGTCGTTTTTTTATTTATATTACAAGTACGGTAAAAGCGTAAAGACGCTGTCATTATTCAAAGGAAAGAAGACCAAACAAACTCGATTTACTTTGTCATTAATTTTTTTGCAATAGATTTTCGATAACAGTGCTGACAACAAAAGTTTGTTCGATTTATCTGTAAAGAGTCTAAAAAAATCACGCCAAAACCTAGTCGACCAATTAATCTATTATTTAATCATTAATTTTGTATTTTCATTGATTTTCCGTTTGTACACACCCTTACGCACTATAACAGTAATACCAAAGTGTGTTGGCTTCTTCATTATACCGTATATAGATTTTTCTCCTTATGACACCGAATTATCTTCGCGAGGGCGGAGGTGGCTCGGTCGGTAGAGTGTCGGACTCGCAATCGGGAGTTTCCCGGTTTGAGCACGGCCTGTGCCGATCGCACATTGGGACACCACTGGATTTTTCCAAGTGTCTTAACACCAAAGCTTCCGTGGTTCGGATCCCATCTTAAACAGTAGGGCCAGTTGTGGTGTGTACACGTCTTGCACGGGTGCTGTAACAGGCATTCCGCGAGGGGGTGGACACATCATAACTATAGGGATCTTCTTAAAAAATTATTAACTAAGGTCCTACATGGCATAATGTGAATGGTGGCGTATAGGAGTCGCAGTTAAGCGACCCGCGGCCAATAAAACAAGAAGAAGAAGAATTATCATCGCGTCGCACAAAAGATATACAGCTATTACAAATATTATACTCATTGTTATACGTACATGCGCCACCTTTTTTCGGTACATCATAATTTATCTTTATAATAATTGTACGTGTATATAATACTAATACAAAGTTAAAAACGCGGGAAGTTCGAAATGCACGCTCTATTACAGATACGATCTTTTATTATATTAATTTGTATTTTGTTGCTGCGACGTACTTAAAATCTGTTTTCATTTTATTGCGTGCAGCGCTTGTTCTTCCTCAAACATCACAACTTATGCTCTCCGTGAGAGCGAAATTCGTTGATTCTGGATTTTTATTTTGGATCTTTCTGGTGAGTTAAGCGCTCGAGTGAGGCACGCTTAGAAAGCAATTTTTTAAAGTTTCATCTCGCTTCATTTAAACCTTTCGACTGTTACTATAATTGTTCAAATAACAACAAATCTGAAGACATTTCAATTTGTCTACAAGATTCTCTTCTTGCAATCAAGTTCTTTTTTATTTGTTTGCAGGGACATCTCTTTCGCTGTAAATAAAAGGTGACTTAATTTAAAAGATGAAGCATACAAGTCAAAGAGATTTCGCATATACAATCGCAGTTCTCCTTTAAGAATAATGAACGCCTCGCTACAACAAGAATCGAGCCGAATGACCGAAGTTCGATGGCACCGTAAGATACACAGCAGAGCGCATTAGACGCGCCGTGTCACGAAGGAATGAAGGTTGCGCGCGAAAAGCACCGAGAGAAACAATCGCGATGTGCCCTTTTACCTGCGTAAATGTACGTCTGAATGTGTGCGTGTATTGTAAGTATGTGTATACCTGTACTCGCGACTAATTAAGAAAACGCGCGAGTGCGTTCTTGTACATCAGTGGTGAGTGTGAATTGGCGCGTGTGTCGGATCTCCCCTTCTTATATAGCTAGCTAAACGATAATACATCAATCAACCGATGTCGCAAAAATTGTATGGATTCTACATCGCCAGCGGTTCGCAAAAAGCGTACATTAGTCAATTCTCGCAGCGACGTCGAAAGGCTCTCCCACATTTCCTTCCTCTTTCCCCCCCATCGCTCCGCTTTTTGTCTTCGCACCTCCTTCTCCCTTTATTTTCTTCCTTCTGCTCGCTTCGTGCTTTCTTCCTCCTCTTCCATTTTGCGTTACGCAACTTTTTTCTTTTAATCTTCTTATATGCCATTTGGTTAGTGGATGAAAGTTCGAAAATATCACGACGAACGAGTGTGAATCTGTTGTTCGCGGTTTCGGAGTCGTCAGCGTGGCTACTCGTTTGTTATGTACAAATCAAGCGATCATTTTTTTTCGTTGGAAAATCGGTATAGGAGGGTTTTCTGCTGTTGATGGAAATCCGGAGAGACGTAGAATTGATTTTTTTTTTTAAGTTTAATCTACAACTTCATTGTTTTTACAAAGAGTTAATACTTTAATTCTTCTCAAAAATTTAGGCGAAAAAACAACGCTACTTAGGATCAATGAGAAATGGAGTATACAGTTCGTTAAGGATTTCCTCTTTATTTATATAAGTATACGAAGAATTAGAAAAATTTAACAAAGCACACTTCGTCTCCTGGCGAAGCAATGAAAAAATCTCCACAAGCAAAAATGACGAAAGCAACAAAACAATATAGTTATTTCCGCTCTGGCTTTATAGTACAATATCAAACGCCGTCGCTCTTTAAAAAAAACTATCGGAGCGTCGAGGTTTAACTTCTTTCTTCCAAACGGTACAACATCAACAGATCTTTAACCCGACATTCAAATTTAGTATACGCCGTGTTCAATCAATTGGCACATTAAATTCATAAGTCGCATACACCGAAATAACCGTCGGGTGAAAAATTCTTACAAACAATAAAAGAATAAAATAAATAATTAAAATGCAAGATTAGAATGCATCTATACAGTGTAACGTCGTACATTGGCACCGATCGAGCGGCCGACTCCGCAAACGGTCCGTCCGGTGGCCCCCCGTCAGGGGGTAGGAGAAGCCACCTCCGCGCTCCCTCCACCTGTGTAATGTACAGCTTCGCCGCCGGGAAGAAGGTTGCGCAACGCGCGAGTGCCTTAGGACTTCTCCGGTGACGGCCCGCCTTTCTCGCGGCGCAACTCTATCCCGGCCGCGGTCCGGATTAAGCGCGAGCTCTCGCAATTCGACACTCTGTCGGCCTTTAATTTTTTTTCTCCATTTCGCGCGTTTCTCCCCCTCCCTCCTCCCGACCGGTCGATCGAGTATTAATTACCCGCCGGCCTCCTCGGCTCTCCCTTCGGTTCGACGTTTCTCACCGTTTTTTTCGGAGCCGCGGCGATCGGATTGGCTGCGGACGAATGTTTCATTGATGAGCTTCGATCGTTCGCGAAAAATACGACGGGACCTTCACGAATCGCCGGCCGCGTTGACTTTTTTTTTTGTTTCAGCGAAGTTGACTGCTTTTGCTCATCACGAGTGGCTTTTCCGCGCGGATCTGCGCGAAGGTGGAGACGCGCGATTGAAAGCGAAGATTTGGCAGGTGGGTGTTTTTTGGCTGCAGGTTCTTCGAGGTACTTTTTGAAAGAATTAAGCGGAATTTTTTCGATGATTGATTTACCCTGTACAATAAAAGCAATTCGTATTTCAAATGAAATCGATGTACGTGTTGTTTTAAATTCTTTGTTTAGCTTTTCTACTTTTTTGGAAGGAAGAAGACGGAGAGGAATTTCATGGTATTATATACGATTTACTCGCCACTAAGTTGGCAGTATTAGCTCTCATTTATTTCAAATTTTTCTTTCAGTAATATCGTTATTCTATTGAATAAATAGTCGAGTTTAGATCAGTCAGTTGATCCATATATCAATCCCGCGGTAATTACTGGTCAGCGCGCTGAAACATTTCGACACGTCCGGTATAGCAATGATCGGTGCAACGCAAAATTCAACTCAGACTGGCTTATTTAAGATCGATTATTTATTTAATAAAGTGATAAAACTAGATAAATACAATCGTTCAACAAAAATATCGCTTCCATTTCGTTCGTCGGTACTTTTGCCTGTTCGTCCCATATCGCACTGTGGAATTGACGAGCTTCGAAGGTATCGTTTTTTTTAAGTAATGAAAAAAAAACTGAAAAAATTTATGCATGTTCAATTTCGCATGTGACCAAAGATCGGTTAGCGACTACACGTATGCACCTCCACAAAATGTTTTAATACTTTCAATAAGTTATCATTATTATAGTACACTGTCATACGATACTAATCATGCATGGTTACTTGTACGCGTGAACATGAATAAATTCCCTCGAATCAGCGAACTGGAAAGTAAAGAGTCGAGGAAGCCAAAGCGAAGAGAACAGAGAGAAACGAAATCGGCGGTGTTATTATTATTTTTTTTTAATAAACATGTGCGCGTATATCGCTGATACTTGTTACTCTTATCTTCCTTTTTGTTTTAAGGAGCTCGAGTGTTTATCCATTTTCTTTTTTATTTTACACTCTTCGTGCTTTATCAGCGACGTTCCTTTTAAATGCGCCTTTCTATCATTCCTTTCTTTAAAATCCATAATAATTCTTTGGCACGAAAGAAGCTGCGTTTCTCTATTTAATTATATTTATATATCACATCGACGATGTTCTCGTAAAATCATATACACGATTTCCCACTCCCGCTCTCCTCCCATATAGAATCTCTATGTATTATCTAGTATATTACAGTGGAAGTTTCGTTTTTTTTTGTTTGCTTAACAATAAATTTGTGACTATGAGATGTAGACACACGATAGTAAAGCTAGCTTTTCTTCCCGTGTCCGCGCACGCCGGCGTCGACGCTTATTTACCATTAATTTTTTTCAATCTCCGATCGGGCGACTTACACGTTATGGCATTTTTTTTGTTTTCTTAGTCTTAAGTAGTTCTAAGGGTGCGCGACTGGTGTGGCGAATAATAATCGTAATTACGGAAGATCGAAAAAACTAATTTCGTCGTACTTTCTTGCGTTGGATTTCACTTTTTGTTACTTCGTCGCCGTTTGCGTGCCCGCGCTCTCTTTCGTCCGGCGAAACCCGCACTCGTCACTTCGAAGCAATTTTTTTTAAGAGCTTATTTTTTTTTTGCTGAAGAAGAAGAGAAGAAATAAAAAATTTCGATATTCTGTAATTATACTTCGTTACGATTCTCACTTGTTCCTAATTTTCTTCCTATTTAAGTACGATAATGATGGGAAAAATTTTTTAATGGTAATATTCATAATTTATTTAATTAGTTTTTTTGTTAATCGAAAGGATTATAAATGACGCATCGAGAAACGATTTCCTCATGGTTAAATGTTTGAAAAATCTATGTAAATTTAACGCTCGCTAAACGAGACCTCGTTCTTTCGTTACTTTAAAATACTTTTTATCATGAACGATGAGAGTGAAAAGCAAAAACGGCGGCCCGTCGAAACCATTACAATTGGTATACTTAAATTTCACGCGTTCAACGGCGAATGTACACATTTTGGCTTTATTTTCGTTAACGCAAAATCGGTTCGTCGAGAATTTTTCGAAAATTCAAAACTCACACTTATATTTGACACGTAACAGATCGAACATTGACAGAAGAATTACGAGGTAAGAAAAAGACGCACTTTTTTTATTGAAAAAACGATACCTCTTTTTTGTTATTCGTTTCAAAGCAACCGTTTATTTACTCACTCGTTTCACTCTATCCTTAAGAATTCGATTTTTTATTTATTTGTAATCGATTTTTTTCTGCTGCGATAGGCTGGATACTAGCTACGATCTCTCGTTTCTCTTTAATTAATTTAATTAATTTAATTTAATTTATCCTCTGTTTTAAGTTTACTTTCACTATGTGATCTTTGTCGATAAATTTTCGAACAGTATGCGAAACGCATTTCGATCTCGTTTAAACTTACGTTTTTTTTCATTGAATATTCTTTATTTTCGTCGTTAAATGTAAGAAGTGAAAAATTGAAGAATGTTTTTTTTTCTTTGGGAATTATAATGTTGCATCGCATCCCACATAATGAAGTGCCTTAGCTTTTTTCATCATCTCTACGTTCGCCTCGTATATATGGGGACGTCGCGTCGCTGAGCATTACTCGTTTACCTTCTTCTCTCTCACCTTTTACTTAAATGTATAATTTTTTTAATCATTAGTTACTAATCGTAATAATTATTAATATAATATTTATCTGTAGTTCATATGTACAAATTGTAAAATGTCTTATTTAATGTAAAAGTTGTTCATTTGTTTTTTTTTTCATTCAAATAGCAGTGTAATGTAGGTATAATTAATCTCTTTTTTTTTGTTTCTTTAAATCTATGGTTTCCACATGCACTCGAGCGCTCGTGCACTTATACTTTTTTTTCGTTCTCTATATATACTTTCTCACCTCGCTCTTTCGCACAGCGTTTCGACTCGTGCTGCGGAACACATGGTCTCTTATAATTTTTTTTTCGTAATTCTTTGGTAGCACGGCAATTGTATATATAATTGTTTTGTACATGAGTTTTGTTTATCTCAAGATATAATAAAGCCTACCGCGCGAAGAGTTGTATGTGAGTTTGGAACAAGTTTTCAGAGGGATGATTGTGGTAATATTCGTATCGTTTTAAAATTAGCTATTTATTCGTTATATACCTAGAATATTGAAATTTTAATTATGAATTAAAATTTATCTGAATTTTTTTTTCACTACTCTACACTTATACGAAATCAAGCGATCGTTTTAAATTTTACCACAATCACCTCTTAGGATACGAAATACTGAAATCTTGGTTATTCGCTTAAATAACCAACAATTGAGATGATTTACACTCTACACGATTTCTATTGGAAAGATTCGACATTGGCACTTTGTCAGCTTTAAATTGAAATATAGACGGCAAAAAATAGAATTTTTTCTATAAGAAAATTAATTTATATTTGCTGGGAATTGACGTGGTTAATTCAACGTGAATTAATTTGTCATGCGTCACGAAACCATATAATACTGCCACTTTGCATCAAAAATACTTTTTTCAGCGTAAACGACCCTCAACGCATCTATAATATACGTACGTATTTCAGTATTTCATGCCCTCAACTTTTTTTAGTTTATTGTTCATCAAATGTGTAAGGACGAGGCGATTTTTTATTCTCTGTCACGCACACTCACACGCGCTCTCTCCTTACCGACATAATTATCTTTATCCTCTTAAATCTCAGCTTCGTCTCTCGCACTTCACACTTTCTACATTATATCAGAAGACAAGTTTGCGCTTTGCTGCGGCTCTCTTCGATTGTTTTCTCGAGTCTCTGCTAAAATTACCATTATCGTTAATATTTTTTTTGTTAATTAATATTAATAATTCATCTTATTCACATGAAGAAGGAAGAGCTTAAATCGTGTCACCTCCTTCCTATTTCGTGGAACATCTTTAGGGGAAAAGGCGATTTTTCACGTAATTAAATTTTCTCTTTCTCTTATTACTTCTCACTCTTAATCTCAATCATTTTTTTTAATATCCTCTTTCAATGCGTTAATTTTTTTGTTCGATATATAATGTTTACATAAGCTCGTCCGGTTCGTGGCCGAAACGATCGATCGATCGATGATATTACTTTATCTTATTTTTTTATTATCGAAAGGAGGAAAAAAAATTGAAAAAGAAAACCTAGTATCATTCTACCATATATGTAAGTACTAGTTACGAACTTTGGTGAGGCACCACAGGGGAGACTATATAATAACTATACAGAAAAAGTCGCTCCGATCGTCGTGCGTTACATTTCTTTTAATTTTTTTCCCTCGTGGATGCCGACTAAGCGCCGCGATTGGCAAAGTGTCGCGCAACTAGCCGGCTAAGAAATTCTCTTTCTCCGCGTTTACTTTTTCTCCGCGCACGCCCTGACGCATCTCTTCGTCTAATAAAACTTTATCGTCGTTAGTCTTCGTCTCAACTCGTATTTTTTTTCTTAAATATCCTCCGATTAGCACGTGCGATTCTCGTATATTCGTTAGTTCATTTCCTATCTACTCTTTTGTTTTAACTAGTTTACCGTCGACTCGGAAAAAATCGTTTCTCGTTTCGCTTCTTTTCACCTCGAGGAAGAGGAAAGAGTGACTCGCTCGTTGTTGCTCCTCTCCGAACTGACGATGCAAGCTGCGACTTCTTAAAGTATTGGTGTCCGTTCGTTAACCTCAGGAGAATATCGTAGCTATGTATGTAGATTTCCATTAAGATTACTCGCTAACGTCTGAAATTTACTCGATCGTTCTAGATTGGCCTCGAGGGTCCGCTACTTGAAGGTGAATTACTTTAAAAAATGTCGATCGTTACGAATTGCAAAAGGTCTAGACGCATACACAGTTACGGTGTTCCCTCGGATTGTTCCATTGTAATGGGGCAGTATGTGATCGACGGCGCTTCGGCGCGCGTCAGGCCAGCTCCGGTAATTCGCTCCGGTAATTCGCCCCGGTAATTCGCTCCGGTAATTCGGCGGCCGGTGTCACTCTTTCGTCTTCCCGGCGGGGGAGACGGCGGAGCGAGGCGCTAGAGCGAGGCGCTAGAGCGAGGCGGTTCGGTCCCGGGCGCCGGGCGATCAGATGCTGGCCCGGTGCTGGTAGATCGGCGGCAGCTGGAGGAGGGGCGCGAGCGAGGGCGGCCTCATGACGTACTCGTGGTGCGGCAGCTCGAGGATCTCCGAGTCGCGGCGGTAGTGGTGCTGCAGGTGCGTGGAGGAGACGGAGGCGCCGGGCAGGGCCGTCGGGCACTGGGGGGCCCCCTGCAGCAGCTGCAGCTGGTGCGGATGCTGGAGGAAGTGCTGGTGGTGCGGCTGGAACTCGATGTCCGGCGTGTCGTCGTCGATCGAGCTGCCGGCCGTGGCGAGGGGCTGCAGCGGCAGCAGGTGCGATATCTTGCCCGGCGAGCGGCGCACCGTGAACCGCGGCCTCCGGCGCTTCTTGTAGAAGCCGCTGCACCGGCAGCTGCACACCGACGCGTCGTCGTCCAGCGATATCGTGTCGCCCTGGGTGCCCAGCTGGCCCGACAGGATCGAGCCGTTCGCCGTTATCACGTCGCCCTCCAGTCTGACCGCCCCTTGCGCCGCCTAAAAGCACAAAGCAATGCATTAGCAAAACATTTAAGGCTGCTTTTTCTTTACGTACACCATTAGGACACGAGTAAGTACCTGAAGAGCTTCAGCCTCGTCTCGCCTCTCATCCTCGGTGTTCATAGTGACGAATCTGAGGACGAGAAGATTGAGGGAGGCGGCGACGATCGCCAGGCCGAAGAGGATGAAGATCAGGGCGAACATGACGTACTCGGGCTTGTTGTCGAGGGCGTTGTCCTTCTGCAGGGCGACCATGTCGCCGAACCCGATCGTCGTCAGCGTGATGAAGCAGTAGTAGACGGAGTCGAAGTAGGACCAGCCCTCGTACCGGGAGAACGCCGCGGCGCCACCCGCGATCGTCAGGATCGACAGGGTCGTCACCACGCATATTAGGTTGATTTCCGAGGCCTGTCACACATTTGCGCCATTAGCATCGCCTCGATTAACGGGCAAACAGGGGAATCAAAAGAAAAATTAAAAAACGAGCGGAAAAAAGCATGTGTACCATCGATTAATAATTACACTGCTTTTAACGGAGCTTTTAGCAATTTCTCATTTCCGGGATTATTAATCAGCGTAAAGAGGTTCCGTCCTTAGCGCGCCGCTCTGGAGAATGACGCAACAGCTTCGCTGCATAATTCAGGTTATCCGGGGCGCCGGCGTATTTTATTCAGCGGCTCGTGACAATTTCCCCCCGAACGGTACCCATACCGACAAAGCCCGCGGGCCGCCGGGGAGCGCGTCGATTTTTCGGGGGTGAGCCATCGGCTGCAGCCTTACCTGAATGTCCTTGCAGTTGAGGAGGCGCTTTACGTTTCGTATGACGACCGAGGAGAACTTGTTCAGCCGCTCGCCTATGCTCTGGAACATGACCAGGCCCAGCGGGATGCCGACGATCGCGTAGAACATGGTGAACAGCTTGCCGCTTATCGTGTTCGGCGTCGAGTGCCCGTAGCCTGTTTGCACGAGAGTCTCGCATTATAACCCGAGCGGGCTTTATTAATTTTCACGGGGCCGTAAATTCACTTTGAGGCCGCTTGCTCGGGCTTCTGTTCGCGCGTTACCCTAACTACCTCCATTTTTTAGCTACCGGATTTTCCATTGAATATACGAGCTAATTATATTTCTGTACTAAGAAACAATAACTTAATTCTCTAGAAGAGGACGTAAGTCGAGGCTCTCATATCACAGTAAGATTTAATATCCACAATTTTTAAAGCCACAGCTTTTCAAAGATTTGTTTTATTGATCTGGACTAAAATTTTACATTATATTTTTCAACAAAAAGAATAGATAACGCTAAAGATTTCGTACTGTTTAGTGATATTGGTACCTCAAACGATTTACGGACACCCATAATTAAATTATGTTTTGAGAGGTTTTCTTTATTAATTTCTAACAAGTGACAAGCTTTTTTACCAATAGTTGTGAGTACGGTGGTGGCATAATAAAATGCCCCGGCGAACTTCCACTGCTGGCCGGCCTTGTGGGGCTCCGTCTTCAGCACCACCGTTTCCATGATCTTGAAGTCGTCCTCGCTTATGTTGTACTTGCGTATGACCATTCTTTCAATGGCTAGATTAAAAGAAACAACAGAATTGTCACCAACATTCTATTAAATCACATTTTTTATAAAATAAAATTTAAAAAACCAAACGTTAGAACTCCACCAACTCAATTAAAACCTCGGCATTTTTCGAACATCCCAGGACGAGTAAACAAAAGTCAACCGTGACTCGCTCCGCTGATTTCGGAATAAATTTTCCCCGGTTAAGTTTGGAAAAACAGTACCGCTAGCGCAGTAACTCCGAAGCTTTCGCCCGCCTTTGGACTCTCATTTAAAAACTATTTAATTATGCATTACATTCCCCGAACCAAAAACTTTTGCCGTAAAGAACAGGGCCCCGGAATTCCCGGAAAATCTCCATTTAGCTCTGCAATTAGCGCTCGTACCTCAAGCGGCCCCCGCGAACTACACTCCGCCGGGATTATTTGTAAATAAAAGTGTCTTTGTTAAGAGAAGTGGATTAACGGGGTACTCCCGAAAAGCACCCGGAATGCCGATGCGGCGCGCTCGTCCAATTGAAAAACATACAAAATGATGAGTCTCGTCGAGTTTCGAGGCTCGTAACGAGAATTTTGGCCGGCAGCCATCGGCTCCTCCCCCGCTCCTTCCCACCCCGATGAATTCTGTCGAGTGTTCTTCCGGTAGCTTTTTTTTTCTCGAATTTTCACTCGAAGTAAGTATTTATTAGAGCGTGCCGGTGACTATACGAATATTTCAAATGTTTATATTTATTTAATATCAGAACTTTTCGGAGATTAAAAATCTATGTGAAAAAAGTACACAGATTTGTAAATAGGAAGGAAATACATAGTGACATTCAAATGATTTTTTAGTAATATTATAAAAAATTTTTAATTTATATAATTATTATTCAATCAAATATAATTTTTGAAAAATATTTTATTAAGAAAAAAAAACTGTAATAATTCGTATAGGTTTAAGAGTGAAAAGTTTATCCTCACCGTCCAGAGCTTCCTTGCGTCGTTTCTCCGTCTCGGACTCGAGGACGTCGAAGATAGCTGCGCCAACGAGGAGATAGGTAAACGTGCAGACGATCAACGATAAAGTCCGGACGTTTTGCTTCTTCATTCTCTAGTGAGCCACATGCTCACTAGCTGGGCCTCGGCCCCAACTACGCGCATCTCATCAGTGGTACACAAGTGGATGGGGTCGAGGGCCCATGATGACCGCCACGGCGCCCAAGACCGACGTCCGCCAAGCCAATCGAGACCGGCCCGACCGGACCCTCGCGCTTCTTCCCTTTTCTCCTGATGCTGATGCGTCTTCTGCTTCTGCTGCTGCTGCCCGCCTGATTCCGCGTCGCTCCTGCCCCCCGCAGCCGATTCCTTCATCTGTCGTCGAGAAATTTTAATTAATCACAGCTGACTGATTACCGTGCCTATACCTAAGGGTAGTATATACGACCAGTTTTATTTATGGCTAACTTTAGATAGTTTTACTTTTTTTTCATTGAAGTTGACAAATTTTCTCAAGAATTGCAACCTTTTATAAAGTATTATAAATTGTGAAATTTATTAGATAATTTAAGAAGTCCTCTCCTTAAAAACGCGTAACAAAAGCTCTCGACTCTAGTGCCCCACTCAAAAAGTTAAAAAAAACCACGTCTGAAAATTTTGTTGAACAACCCTCTTGAAATAAAAGTAAAAAAAATCTCAATTAAGAAGATTATATACACGGCGCGAGTTTCGCGCTCGGGTCAAACGTGCCACGGTGTGGGAGGCACAAAGTCGCTAGGTGGGTTAGGGGCTACGTCACTTACTCGCAACCTGTCTCGCTGTCTCCTCGGCGTGCGTCAAGAGCCCGAGCAGAAAGTTATGGCAGTGCTCTCGCTGCTCCCACTGCCACGAGGCCTCCATTCCTCGGCTTAACTGCGGCCCGCGCCTTCGTAGCTCACTGCAAGCGCCAAGAACATCGAATTAAGACGCGTCGCTTTGTCGTGGCCCGGCTACGTGGAATGCGTTTTAAGGACCAAGGGCTCCTTGAGTCGAGGCACTCGGGGGACGGCCTTCCTGAGAGGGCAAGGCTTTACGGAAGGGATCGCGAGATTGACGGTGAGCCGGACGGGAGGATGGGGTGTCGGATGATGACGAATGAATTTTGAGACGAGGGTGAAGGGTTGGATGTCGCCTTTGCGTTGATTGTTGACCTTTTCTTTTGTAAAGCGATTGGGGTGGAGATCAAGTTACCGTGTTGAGTTTAATTAATTTTTTTTCTCGCTGTACTATTCGAGAGTGACGATGCAAGAAGTCTTTCATTAAAAAAAGGTCAGGACCGGTCAGTTTCGAGTGAGAAATTAAAAAACGGAGTTTTTTTATAGGAAACAAGTTGATTAAGGGTCGATTAATTCCTGCTCGAAATAAAAAAAAATGAACCTCGTTTAAAAACAACTTTTTGAAGGAAAATACAGCGTAGTCTGCGATAAATAAACTCATCGGCATAAATTTCTGCGTCGAAAAATTCTCAGGAGCCGAATGAAAACGGTGGCATTTATATTCACGGGCGCACAATCTTAAATCCGACCAAAAATTTTATTTCCCCTCCGATTATTAATATTTTCCTGCTACTCCAGGAACGACTCGCAATATATCAAGGAAAATGAAGCGTCCGGCAGGAGCAGCTGATAATCCGAGCCCCGCAAAATAAACCTCGGATCCGTCAAAATCGACTCTCTCTCCCGGCGGCCCCTGCGCCCCGGGGTAGCGCAGTCACGCGCAGCTCGCGCGGACCGGGCATAAATCATCGCTCCTCGGGACCGCTAAAAACGTCGCCGACACTTTCGAATGCCGGGGCGCGCGGCGATAAATCAAGCCCCCGGGGCCACCCGGGCAAAAAGATACAGCGCCGCGTGCCCCCCTCCTGAAAGAACTCGGAAAAATCGCATCGGGCGCGCGCGCCTACGCGCGGGCTTTCTTTCCCCGGCTGCGCGCGGCCCTTCCCCGGCCATAAATTCGCGTATTAGCGCACGCGTCATCTTTTATTCATCGGCCCGTTTAATAATCCCCCGCCGAGCTCCGTTTTCCGCGTGTCCGCGAGGGATCGCGGCTTGCCGCCGGCGCGCTTTGTGTCAGGCGATCGCGAGTGGCGCTTATCGCGCGTTGCGAGTTACAACTGCGTGCTTTGCTACTCGACGCCCGAGTAGTACAAGCGTTTGTTTTATCGACGATGGAGCTTGAGGCTTTTTACGACATTTTTATTCACGTGTATTTTGATTTTAAGGATGCATACACTTGATTACAGCTTCTTTTTTTTATTTGGACAAATCTGACAATCGGTTCTAGTCGCTGCAGTTAAAGTGGTATTGGCATGAAAATCGTTAATGTCTTGAAAAAAAAATACTTCGTTATAATCGTCGAAACGGTGTCGCGATCAAATACTATCGTTGATAAAGGATTTTCCCTTTGAAATTATATTCCGCGTGGTTCGAAATCTCGACTGCACAAAGCGAGCGAAGGGGAGGTGAAAAAAATGCGATTCCGACAAAGGGCCTCGTGTGCTTCACGAGTGCGTCTAGAGAGAGCCCGGTGTAACGGCAGCCGACATCCGACCGCAAAGGCTGTCAGCGCGGCACTCCGAGCGCGTGCGCGGAGTGCACGGTGCGTGCACGCGGCTAGACGTCAAAATCAATCGCGACGCGTACCTTTATCGGAGGAGACGAGAGATTTTCCCATGAATAATGCATCGCTCGGGCCGCGTGTACACGTCGCGCGACGTTCATTACCGCCCCACCTACCGACCTACCCGTCGCTCCATTAAAGCTCCCGAAGTCTGAGTACGTCGAGAGTTCGGGACGAGTTTTGCTCGTGAGAGCTCCTTTTGATATGCTAAGGCTGGTAAGTGAAACTCGTATTTACACTGCAACCGGAATTTCGGAAGCGCGATGGGTTTTTAAAAGTTGCACGTCGAGCGGGGGCTTTATTGTTGTTGGACTTTAGTCGATAGAAAGTAGAAATAAGGAGCTTGCGCGAAATAGCACATGAATTAAGAAAAAAAATTCGAATGAAGTTTTATGCAATTCAGAATTTCATTTTATTAATCCAAATTAGTTTAAATGGAGCAAACTAATATTAATTAACAAGATTTCTTACGAAAATAAAAATTTCTTTAAATTTATTTTTAATTATCTGCGTAAATATTGTGCATAAGATTAAAAATAAATTAATATGTACATTAATAATGTCCACATTATTAAATAATACTATGAAGATATTAATAAACGAATATGCACACCGAAATTCAACTCACAATTCGAGACCCCGGAAAATTCGCGCAGCCCACGATACACGTACCTCGGAAAATCGAGGAATTTCTCGATCAGAGCCTCAACTACCTATACACAAGCAGTACGTATCCCGTGGGGTTTCGATTCGATCAGCCCGGGAATCACACGCACTTAAATTGCCAAGACGAGTTTTTCGCAACGCATTCGCGGAACATGATCAGCCCCTCGCGTCGAATCGCGTCCGCGTATCCACCGAAAACCCCGCGGAAATCCCGGCATTGACGTCACTCCGCTCTCGTCGAAAATACAAGCAGTAAAAGAAACAGGTTAATTATTCGCCAACGTTTCGTCGCGCGCTCCGGATTACCGTATGCCGCTGCTCGCTCGAAAAGAGCAATCGCGATAGCGTTCGAATTATCGGCCTTTTTTTTTCGCTCCCCCCCTCGAATTGGGAAAATGCAACCGCGCGTACACGACGCCGCGCGAAATCGCGTTATCTCGCGCGACGCGCAATTTCCTGGCGGGGGGAAGCACACGCGTAAATCCGATAGTCCGGAGAAATAAAAGTGACAGCCGAGCGCCTGGGAGAAGGAATTCGGAGGAAAATCCTGCAAACGGCGAAAGTGTATTACGCGCGTCGGAGACAGCTTATGCGAAACTTTGATCTCGGGCCAAGGAAGACTCCTAGCGCTCGCCTTTTTTTCCTGTGCCGGCTTCCGTTGCGCATATTCGCCCTGTTGACGTCGACGATCGACCGGATGAGTTTCGACTTTTCTTAGGTCGTTCCGGTGTTCACGCCTTTTTTAGCGAAGCTTCGCGCGATCGTTAGCGCTTTACTTTTACACCGTGAATTAATGTATTTTTCGGAACACGATAAAAGAGGGGTCGTTGAAATACCGGCGTCTCTCCCTAAATCTGCTAAATATTCAAAGGCAAATTGTATCCGCGTTAAATGCGTCGATTATATAAAGGCTAGGGAAATAAAATTTGAATAGATCGAAGGTAATTTTTTCTGAGGAAAGTTTCTTATTATTTTTTTTATCCTCCCACGTTTCGCGGCAAATTTAAAGGTGGTTAAGCCACGCTGTAAGAGCACCAGGACAATAAATATCACACGCTAAAAAGTTATCTCGTAAACAAAGTTCCATTTTTAACGAGGCACGACTACTTATTTTAATTTTATCGCTTGACGAAAATTTTTTAACGTCTAACTTTTAACGGCATCGATTTAATGTAGAATTAACTCGCTTTTACGATCGTTTCGCCTGCAGTTAATTTAAATATTCAAAGGACAAATTTATCTCGTGCTTAAAACAGAGCGACTTTTAACAATTTTAACAACTCATTGAGTACTCTCCTGAAGACTTGGACGAAACTCTTCATCGGTCTTATGTCCCGCCGAATTTTACCGTGATATTAATCGCGACGAAAATTGCGAGTCCCGACGTCTGTTTCTGTTTAATAGATTCATCCGCGTGGAAGGAAGAAATGAAAACGGTCGGCGTTTTATATACGGACGCTGCTTCGTTTCTCCGGATACAGCGCCGGCGGTAAAATAGTATCGGATAACGCGCGGCGGAAAAAGCTTGGATGAAAAGAAAAAGATGACAAACGAGCGAAAAATGAAAAATAATTTGGCTGGAGAGCCGGTCGCGAAAAAAAAGTCGCCGCAAAGTTTCGGCCGTTTCGAGAAGTTCGGCCTATATTTCGAGATACTTCGCGCTAATTGTTCCACTGCGAACTCCGTACCCTTTGACTGCCTGGCGTAATTCAAGTTTGAACGTAATTCCTTCGCTGCAGCTTGCAAATTTACATAATTGCACTTGTTTCTCATCCGCCGAATGTCTCGGGCACATCTCCCGACGTAAAAGCTCCTAATTAAAAATCCGGCTGCTCGCGAGCTTGCGCGAAACTTATCGGGCGTAAGGAAGAGCCGTGTTTTTTTTAGCTTCCCTGGCGAATATTTGCCAGCTGCACTCGATCGAAAAATTAAATTGTCGCGCATACAGGGACGCGGGGGTGGAAGCTCGCATGATCGCGCTCGCTCGGCCGTCAGTGGATAGAGCCCTGTTGGTAGTTGGCGGTTAGGCGGCCGTCTCGTAAATCCCGACGCGCATTAAACCCCCTCTGCCCCTCCGGTGCGCACCGCGGCGCGGCACGAGCTGCGAAATCCCGACGGCTCGTCCATTCTGGCTCGCTAAGGAGGAGTTTCGTGGTATGCGCACTGCTACCTGTTTATCGAAGGGTACGCTAGACTGAGGCTTCCAACGTGTTTCGTCAAAGTTGGTGTGGTACACGGTTTCAATCGTATTCCTGTTTGTCATTTGATTCCTAAAAGCTCTCGAATCAACGATGTAACATTTTATATATAAACGTTTGTTTGGTTCGCTTTTCAAAATAAACGCGTTGATTATTGAGCTTGTTTTTTTATTGATTTAAAGGGACG
The DNA here is from genome assembly GCA_900480045.1 of Eurytoma adleriae. Lineage (NCBI taxonomy): Eukaryota > Metazoa > Arthropoda > Insecta > Hymenoptera > Eurytomidae > Eurytoma > Eurytoma adleriae. Next base: position 164,294 of record UXGC01000129.1, read on the forward strand.
CGTCACTTTTACGTCAGTAAATGACATTATCCGATGCATTAAGAGCGAAAGGCAGGCATCGCTCATCCGCGAAGAATTTACATATTACATTCCATTATTTTTACACGCACGAATCGCGCTGAAAACTGCGTTATTGCTGTTTGATAAGCAAATCCCGCGATGCATTATGTAATATTTATCGCTGGATTTGCGTCACTGCTGCGCTCGCGCCCGACCACCCCACGCAAAATAAAATAAAATCGTCCGGGCCGAACGAACGATACGTCGCAACAAAAAAAGGGACATTAACTTTTAACAACTCGTTCTCTTCCATTACTCCGTCAGCCGTGCGCGGCATAAATTTGATGAAAAATGCAGGCGCGCGCGTCGGGGAGCAGAAAAATCTCGCGAAAACACGGCCTAGTCGGGGCGCGGGATGCGCCAGTAATCGGTAAGAAGGATACGGTCGCGCCGGTAGGTGTGCGACTATATCCTCGTAATGCGTCTCTAATAACCGTCTCGTCTATTAACCCACTTCGGCGAGATCCCCTCGGGGGGATAGGATCTTCTCGACTTGCGCGTGTCCAGACTGCAGCTCCACGGTGGATACGCTGTCCTCTGCCCGCGGGGCGAGATGCTCTCGCGCGGCCGCTCGATTGTTTATGCGAACGTGCATATGCCCTCGTTGCTTCGTATGGAGTGGGTGGATCTTTTGTTATCGCTTCGGTATATATTGCGCGATACGAGAAACTTTGTTAATGATTAGTAAGTATAGTTTCCTTCATAACGGTAGATTTAAATCTTTTGGATGCATTATTAAACTTTAGCAATGCAGAATTATCGTATCGATTTATTATTTATAACTATAACGAATTTGTTATTTTATACCGAAGTATTATATTCAAGTTATCAATATTTTTTAATAATTGATTAATATGAAATAAATTAAATCGCGCAGAATGCATTTTCAATATTGGAATTATTTATTAGCTATAATGATATATCCACAGGAGAAGTCACGTTATTGAACCTGTGTGTAGTATTTTTAAATTAAATTCGTATGTGGAATTAATGGAAGAAGTATTAACATATTTCCAATGAGAATTAATTGAAAATTTATTGGATTATGACTTTATTTTTTTGTGCTGTGAAAAGCACAGAATTTGATAAAATATTTATTTGTTAAAAATAATAAATTTTATGAATTATTGGTGTGAAGTTTACTTCTCTCCAAGAATTTTAAATTAGATCCCCACTGCAGCTAGCTTCGAAGAACCCGAGCACCTCCCCAAAGTGAGGAGTGAAAATAGCAAAATTGGTCCCTTAATTCGCAAAAGATAGCAATGATAAGGGGATCATTTTGTCGAATGCGTGCGCGGAGCGTTACGGGAGCGTTAGCGCGGCCGAGATGAGAGACAGGCGAGGGAGATTTTCTGCAGGCGGAGCGGTAAGTACGCAAGCGCGCGGCGCCCCTCCTCGAATCGCGGAAATGACGATTCTCCCTATCTCGCGTGCCGAGCGGGCCAGATATTCGCCGGAAGCCCGGGGAGATGTTATGCGCGAGGCGAATTTTCCTCGGATGTCTGTACTTTTCGGGGGATGGAGGCATTCTCGTTTGCTCGCTAGCGCGCCGGCCGTTTCGACGCCGGATTATTGGACGAACGGAGGTGCTTTTTAATAATACCGAATTTTACAGAAATAAAAGCTTCCCTGTATTGGATAGTTCTAGTCTTTGGAACAGTGAATGTCTTACCTAGATTTTTTTGTACGTTTCTTTTTTCGGGTAAAATTTTATTTTTCAATTTTTTTTTTAATATGAGGTTGAGTTTTATTGAAAACAAAATCCTCCTTTATGATTGCAGGACTTTATAGTCATAACATTAATGTGTTACTGAAAAGTTTATTGATCAATTTTAGTAGATCTGATTTTTCTTTCGTAAATAGTGTAAATATATGATGTTTTAAAATTTTTTACGCTGCATTTTACATAAAAAAGATGACCGCGCTTAGAAATTGATAAGTTCTAACATATAGACATCTTTCTGTGTTTCGAATTCTCAAATGCGTAGAAACGTCTGCATGCATTTGTGGAGTAGCCTTTGTCCTAGTTTAGTGCGCAGTATACTCTAAAAGTAAGGCAGCCGCAACGCCACAAGGCGCTTCCGCGCTTGTGGTAGTACTATGTCAAAGGTAAGGTACTCCCTTCTATTCCCTCATCAAAGCTACTTTACTAAAATTGTTTCCCAAAATGAATGAATCTTTGTTTATGTAACAAAATCACCTTTTTTATATAATCAAACATAGGTAATTTCACCAACTTACAAAAAACAGACTAGTGATCTCGATTAAAATCCCGCGACGTCGAGTGAGAAGTACACGCGCGGCGAAATTAAACGCGCCAGCAACAATAGCGGTCGAAACGGCGCGCAGAGAATCGATGCTCGACTGGCCGGGCTTCCGAAACTCCGGCATCGGTCCTGCTAACGAAATTTTGCGCGTCAAAACGGCGAACCCCCGGAGCAAAGTTACACCGTGTCCCTTCGGTCGACGCGTATGTAATTAGCCTCGAAACCGAGCCCGACGGGCCACATCAAAGCTCCCGGCGCCCTTCATCGCTCGTGCAGCTTACTCTCTTCTTTTTTCGAAAATTGATCGCCGAACTCGCCGCGCCGCGAGTTATCAAATATCGATGTATGCTCGTGGTGCGCGCGCGCCGCCCGACAAGCAAACACATTACGCCGAGTCGCGTGATTTTCGCGGTCGGTTTCGCGAGTTCGCGAGCCGTCGGGCATGCTCGCGCCGTTTTAACGGAATGCCCGGGAGTTTCGGCCGAATGGAATATTCGCTGCAAGTATAGGACTTGCAATTTCCATATAAGCGAGTTTCCTCTCCAGTAGGTCCTACCCAACTCGTTTCGTTTCTCGCCTCTGGTAAGATAATAGTCGTTGATTCGCGCAGTTAGTTTAATTAATTTTGGAGAATTTAAAATTAATCTTACGGTTAATTCAAGCGTTTTCGTAATTATTACGCGAGGTTAATAATTCAATTGTCAAAACTTTCCCGGCGCGATTATTTAAGTGCGTGGCGGGCGAATGCTAATTTAACTTTTAGTCGCGGCGAGGGAAAAAAGGAAGAAAATAAAGGGTGGAAATGAGACCGGTAGCCAGAAAAAGAACGTTATCTCGCTTTGGCGGTTACTTTCTTACGTGTCTAAGTTTCCTCCGAGTCAGCGCCTCGCTACAAATGATCTTCTAAGCCTGCCCGACTAAAACGAACATCTTGTCACGTTACATTTTTTTTTTCGCTTTGTAGCTCCGCTAAATTAGCTCAAGCAGCGCAATTTCACTTTCACCGCGCGGTGTGGAACCAAAAGTAAATTTTTTTCACTCGCTGTATTTTATCAGCGGGAAAAATTTTTCAAATAAAAAAAAGGAAGCGAGGTCGAACAATTTACAGCTCTGATTATATTTTGACGCTATCATGTATCCATTGCGCGCGTTTATTTTTCGGCGAGTTAAAAAAAAAGTCAACCAAAAATTCATTCTCCCAACTCGCACGTTATACCCCAATTTTTAACACCCCTTCCCCCAAAGAGGTAACATGCGCCAGTGAACAATTGCGCTTTAATTAAAATTAAAACAAAGCGAAGGGCCGCGGAAAAAATATCAGCTCGGTCCTCGAGCTCGAGTAAATTCTCACTCGGTCCACGAGAGAAATAAAAGAATCAGTTGACGCATCGATGATCCCGAGGGGATGAGCGGCTCTCGCCTATCCTGCGTCATTTGCTCGTTTTTCGGCATTTTTTGCGACACGTTTTACCTCCGGGACGATTTCTTGTTTTTCGCCCCGGAGCACGACCCGTAAATAAGCTTGTTTTTTTCCGCGGAGCCCGCCCCAGCTTATTTTCGGCTGATATTAAACGCGTTTGTTTATTTTGTACATCTTCAAATTTTTCGAAATGGTGTCGTTTCTCTTCATTTCACAGCTTATTTTTCTCTATGAATTTTTGAAACTCAAGTGAAAAAGAATTAACGGGAAAATAAAAAACTCGAATAAAATTCTCCTGTCCCTCTAAAATATCTTCTATTTTATACATTTAACCTCCTCTCAAAACATTAACTTACCAATTTAAAATTGACCGGCTAAGCTAATACGAAAAAACTTAATAAAGCAGGTGCTCGAAGATCGTAGCCGCGTAAAAACTTTTTCGATGCATTTCCGATTCGCTGAAGTGAAATCTCGAGGCTCGGTGTGCTCTTTTATTAAAATTTCCTCAACTCGAGGTGGGGGGCGCGTTTCGAGCGCCTCGGCGCCTCTGAAAAAGACCTCCTCAGCAGAGGCGCCGCGAGACTAGGGCAGGCCGTTTCTTGCCCCCATCACGTACAGTCGTTTAGTCCGCTCGTTATCGAGCCTCCTTTTCCCCGGCGCGCAATATCTTACCGGACTCGATCGCTACCTCGGTATGTGCCTTTTCTCCCCGACGTCGACGGCATTTCGAAAAAGCGTACCGCGCCGGAGAACAATAGTCTGTCGGGGAGATATAAGCCGAACTTTCGATGTACACGCAATGCATGCGCCGATAAAAAAAAGGAACTTTTAGAACAATTGTAACGATTTTGGATCTGCGATACAAAATGGTGCATTTTAAAGTCATATTTAATATGTCTTTTCAGTTACTTTTTTAAAATTAACAGATACAAATTTTAGTTCAAAAATTGAAAATTTTTTTTTATGCATAAGATGATTATTTAATGAGCAATTGACATTTTCAGCGGTAATTATGAGCTCCATGTAATTAAAACTATACATTTAATTTTGCAAGCTTACCTGTTCTAAATTTAAATTAATGAGACATACAAACAAGAAAGACGGAAAACGCTCAGGATATCTTATTGAATTTCTAATAAATGGTTTTTAAAACTTTCCCGCTTTAAGCTCGTTAGGTTACCACGTGACATTAAGGCTTCCATTAAAATTGGTTGGGATTCGTGGAAAATGCGACGGAACGACGAGGGGTGGAGGTGCAAACGCGACACCTGATAATTACGCGCAGGATGTAATTTTGAAAATTTTTAACGACCTGCTGTAATGGTACAGAAAAGTATTTTTATTTTCAATTTCTTTGAATTTTCTTGTTGGCAAATTATTTATTTAATAAGTGGATTTAATGTTGGAATTTCACGTAAATAAAAAATATTTTTTAATAAAAGAATAGTAGTAAGTAAATAAAGGATATTTTTTAATAAACTAAAAATATTTTACCTATCTACAGAAGTTTTTAATTCGTTTTAATACTTATTTTTTTTTTAACAGAGCTTTAACTCTTCACAATTAATAACTTACAATTAAGAATTACTTTTGTAAAAATAAATCGACCACCTGCACCTTGCAATGATAATAAATGCACTCAAAAAAACGATTCGTCCCCCTCTTTTTCGAAAAACAATCTACCAATTAATCAATAGTAGAAAAAGCCACGGTGCACATTCTCCCTCAACATATCGCGCCCAAACAATCCCACATTACGAATAAATCCCGTTCGCGGAAAAAGGCGCAGCGCAAGGAAAATACAGGGGGGAGGTCTAATGGCCAGCCCAGTCCCGGTGACTTGCAGCTTGCGTATAAATAAAGCAGGAGGGGTGGGCGAGCGGTGAGACAATAGGGGGTCGTTAGGATGCCGAGCGCTGCGCGCGCGGTTAAGGTCGCCGATCGCCGCGCACCCACCGTTCCGTAAATCTTGGCCGGACGCATACGCGCAGCGTCGACTCGCGACCACCTTCCTCCTCTTTCACGCGCCGATGCGACTGTCGTCATTAAATTTGAAGAATTATTACTTTTTCAGTAATGCAGAAACTGCTTTTTAATACTGATTGACCGAAGTAAATAATAACGTGGCTTCGAGTACAGAAATATCCCCTCCTCTCTCCAAAGTCCATCGAAAAAAATCAAAACAACCGGCTTTCAAACGGGTCTGAATAATAAAACGTTACGAACGAACGCAAAAGGGGCTTGTGCACAAAAACCGAGAAAGAAAAATTCGGCAGCGAAACGCTCGATTTGCCGATCGTGCAGAGCCATCAATCAAAGAGCTCGGCGCGAATCCCCGCGCGTCCGATCATAAACAGGCATGACGAATCGCCGCTTTTTACTTCCTCGATACGCAAAGCATCTCGCGAGTTCGAGCTCCATAAATAACACCGACCTCTTCTCTCCGCTCGGGTCTCGCGCGGCCCTCCGTGATTTATGCGACGCGGGCGTCGATACGCGCGAGGTGCGGTCGCGTAAGCGCGCGCCGCTGCAACTCCGGGGTGAGAGGCTGCAGGTCTCCGAGGACGACGTCGGCGGATCGTGCCGCAACTGGGGGACAAAGAGATCGCTCCGCGTGCTCGAGACGTTTCCCGGTGGGGAAAAATTGCTTTATGGCTGTTCATTACCCTAAGCTAGTTCAAGGTGTCCAAGTTGATTTAGACTTTTTCTTTTAAATAGATTCTTTTTTTTAGAGAGTTTGGAAGACGTTGCTAATAAATAGAGATTGAAACTTTGTGATGGATGGAGTTTTTTTATAAAGTTCTTTTCTGAATCAATAAAAACCGTAATATTGAATTAAAAAGAGTTATTTAGACCATCAAGCACAATTTTGGTAGTTTTTGTAAATCGAAATTTTTTAACGATTGAAAATACTTTGGAAACCAGTTTCACGATATTGCATCTATCAAATTTTGCTTTGTGAAAAATATTGCGTTACAGAAAAATCTTTTACTTCAAAGGATTAATTCATTTTTCATTTCAACGTAAATATCCGCACTGTATCCCAACGCGGCGCGCAACGTTTTGCTTTATAAGGAATACATTTTATTAAAATTTTATTTTTCAAAGAGGCAATCAGCGTAGTCGGCGGCATCAAAACGAAAAAAAAAATTTTAAATTAAAATGCTTGCTTAAACGACTCGATATCAGCTCTTTGAAGTAATCCAGCAAGTAATATATCTGATCGCTCGAAGAGCCGAGCGTCCAAAATGCACCGCGATGCACCGTGTCGGTTGGTCCCCCGGCGCGGCCTTGCTCCCAGCGCGGCGTCGCGTCAAACATCAGCAAAACCGTATCGCGCTCTCGTACTACACCGCGCGCTATGCGCTGTGTGCCCTGAATATTTATATTTTTTAGCGAGCGCGTTTTTACCCGGAACGGCGAGCTCGCTTTTTTTTCGTCGACGGGCGTTACGCTATCAGCCGATCGTTGCCGGCCTTTCAGCGCTATTTAATTGCCATTGGAATTTTATGGCCGGTGCTTTTCCGCGGCATTTTTTTTTGTTATTGTCCCGATTGCTCTTTGGCACCGCTGAAATATTTCGTTAATGTTTCATCGATATTTCGAGAATTTTTTTGATATCTCTCCGGAACGCGTGGAAGTTTCATTGTTGCTGAAAAGTGAGCGAGGGCGATTTAAACGATTCATCAGCAAGTGGAAACATCAGTTTTAGGTCAGACGCCGGGTAAATAAGGGGAATTATCAGGTTGATAAGTATTTTCTAGCGAAATATTGTTTTTCCTTGTGCATTCGGATGTTCTTATCTTCTAATCAAAATGGAAAAAAGTTACACGTGGCACTGCTTGACTGTGACCTCTGGCTTCGAGAAAGAGCGCTAGTGCTTGCCATTGGATTTGCTCGCTCTTTTCATTTTTTTCCCTTTTTGGGGCTGCAAAAGGATACTTCTTTTACGAGAGAAAAATCCGCGTACAAACGATTCGATTAGTCCTGCCACGTGCGTGTCGGCGTTGGATGGCTGCCTGGAGTTAACGACTCTCGCTTGAGCCGCGTTAGCTATTGACGACGAACTGAGCGCGCACCTTTTAATTAACAGTCTAAGTCACTGGTATTTGAACTGGAGCAGTTTATTATAGCTATTTTGTTTTGCATATAATTAATTTAAACATGTTACCTCCGTAGGTACATTATGTGCAAGTATATTTTATAAAAAATTATTTTCCCAGTTTTATTTATTGTTTCCTGAATTGACCTTCGTTTATAGCCGTAATGTGAACATTTATAAAAAAACATGTTTGCATTAATCGACAGCCTTCAATTACCTTATTAAAATACAATTCGGAAAACGATTCGAAGCATAAAGCTTTCAATAATCGTAAAAGCGGATCCAATTAAACGCGTCGTCGTATCGTCCATCGAGTAAAACGCTCAATGGCTCGTAACGCGAATTCGGAGATGTCCGTCACATCTCGCTTATTTATATAGTCGTCGACCGAAGGCAATAATCGGTAAGCCTCTCGCCAAATTGACGAAGGCAAATCCCCGCCGTATACCGTACTAACTTCGTAACTATACCTGCGTTCTCTACACCCTATACACCTTCACAGGTAGAACGCGAGGCTGCAATATTGCGGCCGACGCTGCGAGGTAGCTGATACGCGTTCGGTTCCATTTTTCCTCTTTTTTGATAAACAACTTTCTCCGCGTAGGTTTTTTCCAAAAGTGCAGGAAAAAAATGAAGGGGGAGTCAATCGAGAAAAAGCATCGAATATCGACGCATCACCTTAGCACGGGGAATGCTCGCACTCCCGCGCCGCGTGATGGATTGCCGCGCGCGAAAATGAAAGCTCGCTATTTTGATTTATCGCCGCGCGTCCAGTTTTTCCAGCTTAATGCATTTATACGAACAGGCCGATCGGGAAATATGGGATGGATCGTGAGAAATTGAATATCAAAGGATATTTCTTCAGACCGATATCAAATAGTTTGCGATAATTTGACAGATCGTTCAATTGCAACTTGCAGCGTACTTCGAATTTTTCGGCAATTAATAATTGCGGCTCTCGGTAAAATGCTGAATGAACATCGCTGATAATATTATATTTAAAAATCCAGAATATAATATAATTTAATTAATAATTTAACATTTGCTAATAATTGTTATGCGAAAGCGATTGTTTGATTATTATAATGATTATGATAAAGCATTTTCAGCTTTTACGTATAATACACTCATTTCAAAGGTATTTATTAATAGATACAATTTCAATAACTTCCAGTCATTTAGCTTCTACGGATAATGCATAATTCGCAATATTTAATAAATTAATTCTTCACTACTTGTACATCACAAGAAAATCTTGCTGCCAGCACTTTACAATCTCCCGGGAGATCCTGAAAAACTTAATTCCCTCTTTCAGTGAATCCGGATACAAACGGAGCTAATCCCGACGAACGATCTACGTCCATTCAGGGGAACCAGCAGCTAATCGGCACTCGGAAGGAGCGGCCCTTATCGCGCCCGCCCGCCGCAGTGGGTCAGTCTGTCGATCCATGGGGGGGAGGGGGAAAGGGGGGAGGCTGGACATCGGTGGCCGCGTAAGAGGACTGCAAGCTGACGAGACGTCGGCCAACGATAAGGTTTATACGCCGACGAGCGGCTGCGAATCGTCGTTTCTCGTAAATTCATCGCACGCGCGGGGATTAACGCGCCACCGTTTACCACCTGCGCGCTTTACGCGCTCGCGCGGCCTGCGTGACTATGCTGGCAATTGAATGTGTCCGCGCTGCTTTCCCTACGTGCGCGAAATTCGTGAGAATTTCTCAGCCGATTGTACGAAGCTTTTTATTTCTTATTTTTGTGGATATCGAGATAGCACAAAGGAAACGTTTTATCTTCTCGGGATACGGAAATGCATTTATCTTGTTGTTTTAGTACTTGCATTGTTTTAACGATGTCAGTAAGAATCGAATAAATGTTAAATTCGAATATTTAGGAAAAAGTATACTCATTTTTGAACATTTTTGATTTTAGTATTAAATAATAGTTACAAAGAAATTGATAACAATTACAACAATGCGTAAAATAAGAAATTATTTATTAAATAAAAATAAGCGCAATTTAAAATTCAATATACATTTATATTAAAAATTTTAAAAGAAACAACAGTGCATCAACAGAATCATAAAAGCACCGAAACTGCGGCATCTATCGTCCGCACGACGCGGCCGCCTCTTCGAAAGGTATATTCTCCTTCTGCAATCGCGGGAAGCTCTCCGGCGCGTGCAGCGTACGTAAGAACCATTCAATAACTCGCGGACTTTATCGAGGCTAAAAATAGAAACTCGCAGCGGGAGAGACGTTCGCCCGGTGCTTTATACACAAACGCCGGCGACTATTGTTTTCGCAGCGATGGCGATTCCCGGGCGCGGAAGACACGGGGAGCCCGGCCGCGGATTTATGGAAACGGCCGCTCGGAGGATTTTCGGCGCGGGGTTATGGCCCCGGTTCGCCGCCGGGGGATAGAAATCGCGCGCCTGATGGATCGTTACTGCTCCCCCGGACGGACTTTAGCGGCAACTCCGGACTCTCGCTCGATCGCACTGTCTTTCCCTCCGTCGGCCAAAGACGTTTTCCACTTCGCTCGTGGTTAATTTGATCGATAGCGACGGCCATCACCCCTTTGCATGCGATTCGACCTCGGGTCGTTTCATCGAAACTGCAAGTTTGCGGCTGTCCATTCAAATTCAGTGTACGACCCTTAATATTAATTTTCGCTCTTTTAATTTACTGTTCGAAATAGTAAAAAAATAATGGAAGTCATCATTATTATTATGATAGGACCGATTAAGTAACAAAGTTTTTCAATTAAAATTTTCGAAGGTAAGGCTCGACTTAAAGGCGAAGTGGTCGCCACTGCGAGATAAAGCAAAAGAAGCGCCTTGGCCCGCGAAACCATAAACTTGTCATAACTCAGGGGAAACGGCAAGGATTCATGCCGGAATTCGGCGCAAAATGCGATGGCCTGCCGCCGATACGTACACAACGCGACGACGCCGTCGTCGAAGCAGCGATGCCGTCGCGTTTTTGCACTTGGCGAAAGTTTTATCGGGCGAGCCGCGCCGACGTCGGCCCTTCCTGCGCGCGTCCGCAAACTTTTTTCATCCTGCCCCGCTCCTTTGACTTTTTGATCGGCAAACTTTCGACGCGCCCCGGAATGCCCGTTTCCTCCGTTTTAAATTTTCATGAGATTGGTGAAGGGATCGAACGCCGGCGTACTCCCCCGCGGGCTACATTTTTATTTCACAATTACGATTTACGCAATGAAGTTTTAATAAATCGATGGAGGAATTTTATACTCGACCCACGCGGATTGAGCATACCTGTAACTTCCGAAATCACGCTCAGAGTATCCCCCTGGGAGCGCCGATTTGTCTTAAACCTGCGAGCGGACGACGACGAAGTCCGACATTGCTCGGAGCGTATACCTATGCGTGCAGTTTCGATCGAGACCCAGAAGTTTTGCGCGGGGCTAAATGACACGGCGTATAAGAGAAACGAGCGGGCGGTCAGTGCAAGGGGCGCGGGGAGGGTTGGACGGGCTCCAAAACTCGTCGTTGCGCTGACCGCGTCCGCGAAAACAGCGCCGAGTTAATTACCTATCTCGCTTCGGCTCGGGGGCATTTTCGAGTCGCGCGTGTTCGTCCGCGCGATTAACGCGATAAGGGTACAACCTTGTCCGGCGTCTGCGCGCCACCCGGGCAGCTTGTAAATTTCGCGCGTGCCAGTGTAAATGCTCACGGCGGAATGGAATGAGCTGCTTACGCTTTTATTTCGCACATTACGGTTCAAAGAGTTACGTGTTTAGTCCATTGTTTTCATTTAAGATGCAAACATGTAATATTCGAAGGAACGGAGTATGATGAAAAGAGGATTTTCGTTTTGTATTGTGTTTTAATGAAAATGTAACATGACTGATTACAAAATAAATAGATAAAAGATAATGAAAATAATAATAAAAATGTGTTTATGATTTTACGGCTTGAAGGAAAAAGGAAGAAGACTCACCACACCAACCGAAGTGATTTTAAATCTTTAAAGTGGATCCAATCTCACCTGAAACAAAAATAAAGGATTTATCGTTATTGTATTGGGCATGTTTGCAGAAATTAAATTTTAATCGAAGAAATTAAATTGCACTACGAAAGCATTAAAGTGTAATCAATTATACACCGCCCAATTATTATTTCGCTGTCGCAAAGGTAATTTATAATCGATACCATATTACATCCGACGCTGTAACCATCGAAATAAACATAAGAACAAACGAGACACTCCAATCGGTATAAAACGCAAGCAAATTGGGTTAATTCGAAACCTCAGCCCATTAGAGATAATGGCTCCAATTACACGGAAACACGTGTAGACAGCCGCGCGCCAGCGCCACGAGCCATCCGCTTTACAAACACTGATTTAAAACGCTCGAACCAACGCTTAACTTTTTCTCTCTCTCTTTCTCTCTTTTCAAACGCCTTCTCAACAAAAAAAAAGCAAATAAAAGTGAAATCGCATTAAACAGCTATTCGACAGTTATACCGGGCTGAGGAATTAAATCGACAAGGGGTTGACTTGGTCGACTCGAAAAAATTCCATTACCGGGAAGTCGCGTGAAGAGGCCGTGTCGCTGGAGCTTCGCGAAGTTCCGTGGGGATGCATTCGCGCCTTTCAGCGAGCTTCCGCGAGGCCTGCCTCGAAAGTGCCGTGTCGAGGGTTTTTATCCGAGGGCAGGCAGGCGTGAGGGAGCCTCGCGCCTTATATACGTGTCTCGCGACGATTTCAAGTAATTTACATGAGACTCCGCAGCGCTTTCGAAAACATGTTTTTTAAAAATAGTTGATAACAAATTAAAACATTTTGAAAATTTTCGAGGGCTGACCGTGTGTAGGCTTTACTACTTACGCGGTTAACGCCACGATTTTAAATGCTTATTTTATTTTTATAAAACTAAAAATAAGCACTATGGGGACAATTAAAACACAGCACAGCATATACTCGTAATTTTTTCTTTCTTTTTCTTTAATTAATCTACTAAATTTAAATTTCAACAAAAAGGAAAATAGTCGATTTTCAATATTGTAGATATTTTATTCTTCTTTTAAAATGCCTTTAAATGTTTATAGTTTTTTGAATAAAATTGCTAAAACTGCGATATCTAACAATCTGCGCCGTAAATCAATTTTCAGTCGTAAAAATAGTTATAAATTTTTGCATACAGTTCCGCTGCATCTCTCGTCGTAACGACGAAATAAAACTCCCGACGTCGCAGGCGAAAGCCAATCGAAATAAACGCCAGCGCCGAGCCATCATTCACCTTAGCTCGCGCTCGTCACGCCCGTCCGTTCGTGCATCCCCGCGCCGTGAAAAAAGCCTCGGTCTCCGAAAAAAGGACCATAAAGCAGGGCTCGACAAAGTCGCTCGCTACGAAAGGGGACGGCGGAGGATGCGCGATGCGGAAGCGCCACCGCAGCGTCGGGTACTCCCTCGCACTGCGCAACTCCCCCTCCTCGCGAGCGCACCTACGCGCTTCTCTCGACGTCCCCCCTCATCGCGTCGCCCGCCTTTTTCCTTTCAGCCCGCTAAATTGTTTCGGGCTACTTTATTGCTCGCCCGTTTCGCATTTTATGGTTTTGTTTTATATCGACTCTATTTTCCGCCTTCGACGATTTAATTTTCTTACTTTTAGGAGACTATAGGAGCGGAGGGGGAGGGATGAAGCTCGTCCTTGGGGGTGTACCAGGTGGATAGATGAGGCTGGTGGAAAAAAGAGAAGGAGCAGCTGAGATGTCTGCTTATGAACGGGAGGACATGTTGCATCTCGTCCTAGCGTGTCGCCTGTGCCTACGCAATTCCATGTACTTTTGTACTTTAAAGCTTACGCGAAACTCCTTTTTTTATAGCCCCGCTTTATTGCGAACCTTCGGAAGTAAAATGAGAGATCATAATTCTTACTAGCTCATAATTCTTACTAGCTCCCGCATGCATAAGCGAGTTTGAAATAAAACCAAATTAGATAGGGCACAATGCAATTAGTAATAAATATTCCGTAAACGTGCGTGCCCAAAAAGAAGACAAAACGTTCGTTCGACTTAACATCCGAAAGCGCGCCAAGCTCGTTTAGCACTGTATACCCCGATCTCCTTACCCCGGCTCGACGTAGAGCGGCCGTAATTGGATTTCCATTCCTTTTTTTGCAATTATCCTCGCGGCGACTCTATTTTCCCGCCGACGTCGGCGATCGCATGCGCTTGCATTGTGCGTGGCGCCGTTTCTCTCTTTCGGTCGGCCGGATGCTTGGCCCCTTTTGCGCGCGGAGTCGCGCACTCGTTCGCTTTTAATTTATTTTAGAAGTGCAGAAAAACAGAATCTGTCTAATTTACGTGCAGTTGGTTATATCGCGGTAACTGTCGAGCGTGCAGGACCGGTACTCAAAGACGGGAAAAAGAGAAACTGGCTCGAAAAGTCCCTTGTCCGGTGTGATTTAAAGGTTTTTATTATATTTAGGATTTAAATTGATGTTTTCACGAGCATCGGTAGTGAATGCAAAGCGGAAATATTGCATATTTGCCTCACACAAATACTGCAAATTTAGCATCGAAAAATTTCATTTGCATCGAACTTTCGCATTCAAACCTGAAACAATACAGGCTCCAGTAGCCATAGAAAGATAATAAAAAATGACCACATGAATTGGCGCCACGGTCCGGGAACAGCGACGCGAATTCACATCGCGGTCTGCCCCGCAAGTCGGCGTGCATTAGCAAACAAAATGAGGCGGACAAAACCGGTGAGCGCACTTAGCCGGTTCCCTGCGCGCTCAATGGACTTGGATACGACGCGTGTCGAGGACCTTCGCACGAGCACTCCTGTCTGATGTCGCATAAATTAATTTCCTTGCTTCCTTGCGGTGATACCCGAGTGTACTGACGCTGTAGCATGTATCAGGTGGTTTCTGCGTTTTATTATTGTCCGCGAACTCACGGAAACCGCATGCGATGACCAGTGCAACGGTGCATATGGGAGTAGTAATGCAGGGGTCAATATCGAAGAATTCGAAGTGGAATAAGTACCCGCTATATACCCGTAAGCGGATGTTTACAGTAAGTTTGTACGTCTGTGGTTTGACTTGATGATCATAATCGCACCGTAAATCAACTGTTGAAAAATACATTAAGATACACTTTGCAAACGAAGAAAAGTGAAGTCAAATAAAAAATGTTGTTTCACTCAATGTTTACTTCAACAAGAAATTTATACGGAAAAAGAGCCTACAGTGCGTGTGGCCGACCTACTTGGCGGTGTCGGCGCAGGGGGCGCGAGAGTGGTCTGCGCTCGCGCAATTGGCGCGGCGCGATAAAATTTGTAGAGGCGCCGGCCTGGCCGACGGGACCCTTAAACTTGCAGCCGGCCGCGTTCATTATTGATTTCGAGGGATCATCGCCGTTCGCCCGGCGGACGCAATTTTCCCGCGTGCTCCGGGCAGCTGAAAAAGTTATGCGCGCGCTGCAGGGAAATTGCGCGATCATTCGTTACTACTGTCACGATTGCGAGGAATTATTTCGTTGAGGTTTTCCGGGCTTTACACTGCAAGTACCTCTAGCGGATTTGTTCTGCAGTTTACTTAATAACTTTAGGAGCAGGGGAATAGCGTAAAGAAGAATATTTTGATGTATTTGTGATTTTTGAGAAATGCTTGCGGGTTTACTTTTCGTTGCATGGTTTTAGTGGAACGCACTGCTTGTTTCTGATGCTTACCATGAATACCGAATTTTTGTTTGTTTAGAATTTGGAAGACATTTTGTTTGCTCGAAACAACTTGATAATTTTATAAAATTCTCTACGAAACTTGTTCTTGAAAGTGTACCTTCATAAAATAACTTTATTATTGTATGCTATAATTTACTGAAATACTGGTCTGGTTTGTTGGAATATTCATATGCAAATAATATAATATTATGTCACTTTTGTCAGTTGCCCCAAATGAATTATTCTGATTTAATAATGTGCATATTTTAAAGGTACAAATGCATTATCTGCCGAGTAATACATTCGCTCTACTAAAATTCATATATTACTAAATAATAGCATTTTTAGGTGCAGTTTCACGCGAGCAATTGTCTGGGCGAGTTTTCAATAATGGAGTATAAAATGATTGATGACAAAGTAAAAGTGCAGTTTTATCGACCGTTCTATACGTTGACTCCTCGCACAGGCCACAAAATGAACTTTTAATTTCATTTAAACGGTTGAACAACTACTACGGTTGAACACTGCCGTGCGTATAAAGTTAAATTATCGTAAATTACGGCAACATTTTACGATTATGAAAAAGTCAACTAGGCAAAGCATTAGAAATTAAATTTTGGTTTAGCATTTCCCAACTGTTGGTTAAAGTAATTAATTCAAAATTATGTACGAATTGAATTTGTAATTTCAAAATTGTAAAAATAACATTTAGTGAATGTTCTCCAAAAATAGAGTCCAATAATAACAGACTTCAACAAGTTGTTGGTAATATCGTTGAGAAATTTTATTGGTCGCCTGAACAAAAGGAATTAGAAATAAAAACATGATGAAACAGACGGTAATTTCCGAATCGGGCGCTTCGCACTTAAAAAAGTTGATATCGCGATCTGTCACAGAAATAATCAGTGTAAAAACTTTGGGTCATAACAGTAAAAGGAGAAAAACAGCTTACCAGCGGCGCTATATCGCCGACACCATTGCCACTCGGACTGTAGCCGGATTTCCGAACTATAATGTTTACCGTCTTGCGCTAATCTAGGGAAAACCTACTAAAAATGCCATCGCATAAACTCAGTAAATATTTAACAGGTCGCGAATATTCCTTGCGTTTCATCGGCTAATAGAATAATCAATTACACCAATAAAAGAATGTTGTTTCGCTTACTCTCTTGTAGTTTTATGAAAAGCCGTAAAAGCAGCAACATACATTGAAAATAAAGTACCCCATTTTCGTCCAAAAATTACTAAAACAAGAAATTGTCCTCTGCGAAAAAAAGGGGACACTTGTGAGTAATCATTACAATGGACCAATTCTCTTTCCCCTTGAAACAGTAACGATCCACATGCAAAACCCAGTAGCCGAAGGTAATTTCTTAAGTATTTACAAGTGACCGCACGATCATCGCCAGGCCGGCATTCAAAATGCAAAGCGCAATAAGCGGAAGTGCACGTAAGACGTCCGGCCACGCAATCCCTAAATAATAGATCCGATCGAAGAGGCCTCCGCGGTGCCCTCGCGGAGTATTCCGTTCGGATGTCCATAAAACGCACGCGCGACATGTCGTAGGGATTCCCGATAAATCGCATAGCTCACCGTGTAAAGTTGCATCGACCGAAAATACTGGAGCTCAAAAATGAGCGGTTACCTTCTCTTTTATACAGAAATGCATTTACATTTTACACTACATTTTTGGGTGACTTTATTGCCTTTGATTTGTTAGAGTGGCGACATCCCGCGAAATGGATCAACCTACGCGGGGCGCAGTTGTTTTTTCCGGAACGACCCGGTGCGCGGGCAGGTTATTATTTTAGGTTTGGTATTTTCGTTTACTCACGCACGCACCGATGGCACTACGTCGCGTCCTTTCGAGATTGGCTTCTGCTCCGGCTCCCGGGAGCGGATATTGTTTTTCTGCAGGAAGAGCCGTGCGCCCGGCCTGTTTTCCTATCCGCGTTTACGGCACATATCCCGTCTTATTTTTATTTCGCTAAATCACGACCCCCGGCGTCCTCTCTTTATCCGACGCATCGAGCGCCTCATTACCCCACCTCCCCCTGCTTGGACTTTTCATCGCGACGCCGAACTCCGCTCCCGATTCGCATCGGCGTTTGCGCGCGTAACGAGGAACAAAGCGAGCCGATATCGATCCCCCCCGTTCCCCATCGGATCTCGAGATAAAGGCGGAGTAAACAATATTCCATAGGAGAGAGCGGAAAAAGGAAGGAATCAAAAAGCGCGCGTGCACGGGTAATGGCTACATTCCGATTTCGCTCGGTCACCCCCCGTAGGAGATTCCGCGGGGCGGGAGAAGAAAAAAAAATCAGTCGCCGGGCAATCGGCGCGAGATTGGCCCGTAACTCCCGGGGCACGCGCGCGGCCCGGTAATTTCTCGCCCCGTATTTTCCCGTCGGCTCCCGGCCTCCCCCTTCGCGCGGCCGATGGCGAATTCATGGCCCGGGGAAAACTCGGCGGCGACGGCTCCTCGGTAATCTCGGCGACCAATTACGCGAGGCCTCCCCCCGGGGGCGCGATCGGTTCCGGACTTCACAGGACCGCACCTGCAGCGCGCCCGAGTACGTGACCGGGCTGACGCGCTGTTTACGCGCACGTAGACGTACGCGCGCCGCTTTTGCCGCACGTGACTGCCTCGCCTCACCCCCGCGCCGCCCGCTGCGAGAGTAAGTATCCGCTGCGTACGTGCGTAGGTTGGGTATCTTGTTTTACTGCCCCGTAGCTTATGGTGCGTGCACTTTGCAAAGGTAATAAACTGCTCTGCTTTAAAAAGGTGTTTAACTGTAGTTTGCGGTATTGTGGAAAATTATGGTAACGCCGTGTTGGCTCGAAAATCCATTAAGTGATTATGCTTTGTCTTTCCTTAATTTTCAAATGCAAGAAGTGCATTTCAATTTTTTAAATAAATTTGGTATCAAAGGTTGTCATTTTATTCAGTGGGTTTTAAAACAGTTGCATCGTTATCTTAATTACCAGCATTTTATTATTGTACAATTACCAGTACACAATTTATTTGATAACTCAAAAAAAAGTATTTTCATGAATAGCAAATTCTCATAAATGATGAAATTGCGAAAATTACACGTCTGCATAATATACACTATCGCAATTTATGTTTATGTATGTCGCAGGTAAAATACGACTGCTCATACTTATAAGATACGGAGAGCAGTGGCGCGAAATATACGGGCGCAACGGTGAAATTCGATGGAAGGTAGCGCGTTCAGTTCCTAGAGCCAACGTCGGTCCGGAATTAATACCGTAGAGCTTTACGAAAATTTATTTCTCCTCTCGGCTTTTCTCGCTTTTATATTATCCGACTTCGTTAGTGCTCCCGCTCCGTTCCCCCTCCTCTTTTTTATCTTTTCTTTTGGCTTTTTACCAATGCGGATTATCCGTCAAAGTCAGCAGACGTTCCGTTTTTTCTCCTCGGCGCGAATCAAAGCGAAACCGGCCGGTGAATTGAGCTACCGCGAAGATTCGCTGAAAAGATTGGAAACCTAACCGAAGATTACGGTCCATTTTCAACCAACCTCGAGTTTATTACAAAAACTGAAAGTACTAAAAAAAAGCGTGGACGGGGTAGAAAAGTAATGCCGGCTGCTGGACTGTTTAAAGTTTGCGGCGATTCCACCCAAGAAGAAATCGCGACGGTAATAACACCGGTATATAAAAAAAAAGCCCCGGAGTTTATCAGATATTATTCCGGCGGAGCAGCTGGAGTTCCCGTGCATCATCGGGCGCACGCTAAGCCCGGATAAATATTACTGCTAATAAAGCAAATAAAACGTAAAAAAGAAGCAACGGCGCGTCCATATTTCACGGTTAAGTCTCCGGCCGGGAGCGCCGGCTCGCCGCGCACGGAGCTATACGTCAGCCGCGGAATGGCCTCATCAGGCAGTGTCTTTTCGTGGGTTTACAAATGATTGCACGCGTCCAGGGAGTTTGCCTTAGCTTCGACCGCCGCCGCCACCACTTACATACACCCGCGCGTATAGTACACACGGGCATTCCAGTAACCGTGACTGTGCGAAATAACGACAGGAAATCGTAACGACGCAATTCCGACCGGCAATGTTGGACGAATGAATCGTTTTTCACGAGACGTGATTCCTCTGCGTTTCTTTTCAAGTATGTTTTTACTCTATTTTCGATTTTAAGATCTTTGAATATCTTTTTTTTTTATTTTTTTTTAATCAAATTATGTCTTTTATATTGACATTTAATTCGTTTTATAAACGATTAGATGATAAACCGCAGAAGAACCTGCAGAAAATCGATACATTTTGATATCACCTAAATACATTTATCGAAGCTATCTGAAGCCGCGTTGGCGATCGAGTCACTTTAATCGGCACTCGGAGCCCGCAAGAAATACGTCCGGCGAGGACGCGCGCCGAGAAATCTCTTCTCGAGAGAAAAAAAGGGGGGAAAGCTCGATATCAATTTCTCGTGTTTTCTCTCACTCGGCAATTTTGCGCGTGGAGCCGGTGGTGCGCGCTGGCACGCAGGCCTCGTTACGCTTTCATTGGTTGTCGCCGCCGCTCCTCTGTTGCAACACCAGACTTTCATTACGAGCCCATGAAAAATGTATCCCGCGTCCGCGCTCGTACTCCCGCCACCGCGGAGCGACTTCAAACGTCGGAGGGACCTCCGGCCTCCGCCGCGCTTTGATCTTTCCCTCGCTGCGCGCGCCCCTTCCTCTTATCACCGCCCTTTCTCTCTCCTCCCGCGAAAGAGTAACTTCGTCCGCTTTGTGGCCGGAAACACTCGCGCGAGGGCACTTCCTTCTCGTCGAAGTGTCCCATTCTTTAGGGATCCGCTCTGTCGAGTGTTTGCCTTCCTCTCGCTTGTTTTTTTTAGCGGCCTTGCACGAGGTGTCCCGGGCGAGAGGCGCATTTGACAAGAGGGATGTATTAATTTATTGCTGCTGTATCTTTTGTGTTTTAAATTTTCGCAGGTTTTAATGCAATTTTATGGACTGAATCGTTGATAACTGGAACGGCGCTCAGTCCTCTGTTAACATCAGGCGAAAAATTGAAGGAAATGATAAGACCTCATCTTATCGATAACTACATCAAAAATTAATTTCGCCATCGAATCATAATCAGTTGGTAATTCAATTCAGCATCGTTGATTGCCGGAACAGCTAAATTCCGCGCTCGTCGAGGGGCGAAGGCTTCGGCGGAGTCCGTCCGGTTTTTTACGGAACTCGATTAAAAATTTGCCGGTGTGGGTGGAAGGTTCATCGGCGATTACCGATCAACCCTCTGGGAAAAGTGGGGTACGGAGTAGGCAGAAAAACTGCGGAACTTACACAGATTCGATCAAGCGGAATGTCACGCGTCGCGGAGGCACGCTTTAATCCACCGGACGAATGAAGTTTTAATCGATTCAATTTTCAATTAGAGTCCGTCGGAGGAGGGGATAAGGAGGTTCCAGGAAGCCTTCCGCCTTAATCGTTGGATTCATCGCCCGTGTCGTTCCTTTACCGTCATGGCGAAAGCTTTGAGATTGTGGAAAACAATTTTTTAGATTAAGGAAGCTAGTTTTTAATTTCAAGGAATTAAAATCTATTAGTTTTAGAAAATGCTCGTACGAATTCTTTCATAGGAGAGTCATTAAAAGCGATTGATGTTTCTTTATTAGAAAAGCTGTACAAGTTATTTATGTTTTTCGTAATATCATTTATTTTCATAAAAATGAATTGCGTTTAATTATACAAAAGTTATTGATTACGATGATTAGCAATTGAAAATAATGGTGCCAAAAAGAAAAGCAATTAAGTAACGAATGCACGTGTTCCGCTCGAGCGATCTCCAAGAGCGACCGCATCAATGACTTCGTAAAATCGAACAATGCTGCATGAACGGCAACGTCAAAAGAGCCTCCGAATAGTCCGCGATGCAAAAAAAGAGCTCACCAGCTCTCGCATCAGTGATCGAAAAAGCCGCAAAAGAACACGAGCAAGCGTCAAACAGTGAAAGGCACGAGTCGGCGCACCGACGAGCGCGTTACCCTCCTTCTTCGAAAGAAAGGAAGAAAAAAAAGGAGACGAAAAGAGGAAAAAAATGTCAGAGCGAAGAAAGAACGCACACCCGCTGGGCCCTTACCACCCCGAAGAATTAAGGTCGCCGTCGGCGAGCGTAGGTGGCGGCGGGGAAGGGGGCTGTCCGCGCGACGCACAAAAGCTCGCGCGCGCCGCGCTCAAAAGGCGCGAACGAGCTCGCAGGCGGATACGCGCCGGCGATCGGACCGGGCTCTTTTTCCCCGGATACCCCGCGCACGTACGCGCCGCCGAAGTAATTGGAGTTAATCCAATTACGGCCGCCCCGGGCTTTAATTAATTTCCGAGCGAAGGCGGCCTGCGAATTATTTCCGTCCCATTATCGAGCGCCTCGCGCCCATAAACAAAGCGACGAAATTCGCGCGGCGCGCACGTCGCGAGACGCGCGCTCGATTGATTTTCCAAGTTTCGTTCGGCGCGCCGGCAGCTGCCGCTGCCTCGTCGCGGCGCCGGCGGCCCGCTCGGATGCGCTATTTTTAGCCGGCGCCCCGGCGGCTTGCCTTTTGTCGATTTCGAGTTTTCGAGGACCCGTTAACGAAGCGGGAGAGGATGGGTCTCGGATTGAAGGGTCCGGGGGGGAGGTGCGGCCCGCCTGCGCGAAAGTGTCGGCCGTTTTTCGAGTTTAGCAGCCATTCGACGATCGTTTAGCGGGTCTTCGCAGCGGCTATTCAAAAGGACCTCCCACGGCTAAATTGACGCGCTTCAATACTCCGCACTCTCAGCAGCTTTCAAGTAATTTCGAATGTTTGCAGAAGTAATTTGAAGTTTCGCATTTCTACTGTCTGCGGACGCATATTCAAAAATATTATGCTTTTCGAGCTAATTTAAGATTATAAGTGTGAAAACACAATTAAACGATCAGACGAAATATAAAATGGGAATGGATGTTAAAATATTTAACTAAAATTAATTATCTGTTCTTTTTCAGATATCAGACAGAATACTCATAATATTTTTAAAGCTAATTTCAATATAATATGTTACTAAATAAAATCTAGATTATAAATTCAGTATTAATTAGAGTATTAATTAAACGATTGTTCTTGGTTGAGTTTTTTTGCGATAATCCGGTTACTCTTGGAATGGTAGAAGTGAATAATAAATACTTTGACGATATTTAGTGAACAAAAAATTTTAAAAAGTCATATTGAAGCGACAAACTCACTAAAACGTGGTGTTGAATGAAATTAAATTGATTCATCAAACAAATACGATTGAGTACATAGTTAGATAAAATCAGTAGTAATCCACGTTTTGATCAGACATAAAAGTATTTGATGTCTGGACTCGGGTCTGGATAAAAATCTACCGGTCTAGGGTGGCACATTTACGCGGAAAAAGCATTTACTCGTCTCCGTTGAAACATTTAAAGTGACTCCGGTCGCGCAATCAGACGAAATCGAGTTAACGCACAACAATGTAATACAGGTCGAGGCGGCCACGGCGGGGCGGGCTCCGCAAGACACTTCAATATTTAAACGATGCAATTCGCTCTGATTGCGATCTCCCCGGCCGGCGCATCGATTGGCCCTAACGAGGATTAATTGAGTCACGTCGGATGTTCCACTTTCTCGCGAAAGATATTTATCTTCGGTAGTGCGCTAGCCGCCGCCGCCGCCGCCGCTCCACGGGCCACTAAGTAATTCCGCCTCCATCGCGATAGGCATCCTTCTTTCTCGCTCGGCCCACCGTCCCTCTATCTCTCCCTCTCTCTTCGATTACGATTCGATTTATCGGACCTAATCGAGATTGATTGTCGCCGCAGCTTATTAATTCGCGCCAGTTTCTCTACCGAACTCATTCGCTGCATTGACTATTAATTGCATCCTCCGTCGGACTCTTCCGCCGGGGCTGTACCGTATTAAAACCATTCCCTTTTTTTATTCATACGCGTTTAATTAACCAATCCTGCGAAGCACCTCGTACCCTTCTAACTGCGCGCATTTTCATAAAACGCGCGTTAATTTAATTAACTTTTCAGCGCTGGAACAGCGTCTCTCTCTCTGAAATGAAAAGGCGGAGAGCGGAGCAGCGCTCAGCCTCTTATCCCAAATCCGGAGGCTGACGCAATCGCGGAACGAGAGAAAGGGGGAAGTGGGAAAAAAAATAAAAGGAGTGAGAGGCGGCGGGCGATCGCGTCGGTCAGCGGGGAGAAACAACAGAGACCGTATCGATCAGCCCGGTGGGTCAGCCGCCGTGCGTGGGTGGCACGCACCGCCGGATTCCGCGACATCTCAAGGGCTTTGCGTTACGACACGGCCTGCCGTCCGGACGGCCCCTTCCGCTGCCGCGATATCCCGCGCGTCGTGCCGATCTGTATAGCCCGGATTCGCCGCGCCGGGCGAGGAAGTGGATTTTTTTTTCTAATTTCGTCACTGGACGAATGGGATGGAGGATTATTTTTAGGTTTTCTATCGGGAAGAGTTAGTTGGAAAATAGAGGTATGGGTTTTGAAGCTTCTTTTTATGATAGTTATTATATTTGAAGAAGTTTATTGTGTTTTTTTACTGGCGGATATGAAATAGGTTGAGTCACATAATTTTTAAAGCGGAGTTTTTTTTATTTCTTTTATTTGATGTATTGATTTATCATTAAAGTAAAATGGTTTTCTTTGCATTCTTATAGCTTTCATTGATTTTCTATGAGAAACTATGCCGGATATATTTTAATCTTTAATCTCAGAAAATATTAGCAATGTTTTAAACAAAAAATGTTTGCTCCAACATGTTGAACCTATTTTTTTATTTTCCATTAATTAAAAAGTTATAACTTAAACTTTTAATCTTATTCTTAAAAAATTAATTATTGTACTCAAAGATCTTAACTTTGTTTCAAACATGAAATTCGAAGAAAGAACCTTTTATAACTACACATTTAAAATTAAAAACATCGCTATTAAAAATATAAAACTATTAATCAAAAAAAAAAGAAATGCACTCTCCTCGCAAACATCCGTAAGTTGAACTTTCATTTTTTATCGATTCACACGGGCTAGGCGCAGCTCCCTCGCGTCTTCCAACAAATTCAATTTCCTCCCCGTCGAGAATTAATTTTCAATCCAGAAAGAAATTCTCATTATAATCCCGTCGATAAAAGAGGGAAGTGCTCGAGAGGAAGCGAGAGCGAGAGAGAGAGAGAGAAAGAGAGAGAGAGAAAGAGGATCGACGCGCGCTAGGCCGGGGATTAAAATTATCTCGCGCGCGTAGAAATTTTCAACGGCGCACAAACGTCGGGCTCTTGAAGCGCGAAAAAAATGTCCCGGACAATACGCGCGCACCAGTCACAAAGCTCTCGCGCGGCCGCCTCCCAAAGAGAATTCCTCGGCGCACTTACTTTGCCGCCAGACAGTCCCGCGACCCTCCAGTCAAAGTGGCCCCGCGCGTACATGCGCGACCCGGCTTTCCCTCTCCCCCGCCTTCGCTTTTTTTCAGTTTTTTTTCGAAAGTTCCTCGCAGGACCGAGAATGCGACTCTCACGCTGCGCGCTTCTTCTGTTTTTACTCCGAGCGTTTCTCGCTGTCGCTGCGCGTTCATTGTCCTAATGTAAAACTGTACCTTTGAAAAGTTTGCGGATTTGCTGCGAGGCTTTCACGTGCTCGATTTTTTTTTATCGTTGACCAGGGGAGGATGAAATTAGTTTAGTCGCGGGACGTTTTCGCGCTTACTTAATTTTCGCGGCATGCTCATTGACGTTAATGTCTGAGGGGGCAGCATTTTTAGACAGAGGACGGACTGGATTATCGAAAAAGGCATTATGCAGAGCATTCGCTTTAGAGCCCAGAATCGCGCGGCCGAAAATAAAACTCGTTGAATCGAGTAACTTTATTAAATTAATGTCACAGGAAATCGATCGACTATTTTTACGTTTTTCTCAATTTAGCTTTAAATATTCATTTCAAATATCGTTGAAGATTAATTCGCTCACCTACAATTTACACCTATTTATTCCCGTCTATTTCGGGAAGCCGCGGGCGACGAAATAAATATAAAATTCCCTCAGCTTACGGGATATATAATTTTCATATCGCAGCTTGCTCCAAAGTGCCGTTTTAATAAAATAAAAAAGGGGGAGCGTCTGAAATTCGAAGTTTTCTTTTTTAATATCTCCAAGGAAATCAGAAACTTCGAAGGAGAAGGGCGAGCGAAAAAATTTTCCATCGCATTCACGCCGCTCCGCGTAAGCGGACCATCAGTGAAAAAGTTCGATTTACGTCAGACGCGCCGCAGTTTCCTTTTCGCCGCTAATTAAATAACGCAACGGGAGTTTTCGCGGGAGCGTAAAACACGCAAAGTCGCAAATCGCGCGGTTGTCGACGCGCAGTTCCAATGACGAATCGACGGCGCACGTGCGCCCCCCCCCTTCCGCTTCCGCCGAGGGGTCGACTTCTCCGCAGGGTCACGTGCCGCTCCGAACTTTCGCGAGAACGGAGAAACTTTTTTTCTACGTAAAATTACGTACTCGAATGAAAAATTCCGCCCTCCGACACGGTTCCCCTTTCATTACGAAAGCGACTTCGTCGAAGGGCGCAGTTTCGGGAAAAGCGACGGAACTCGTGGTTGAAATATATCAGCGCGGAGGGGGGCTGCCTTCGAGGGTAGATTATCTCCGTTTAACGAGGTCTCGGGGCCCCGCGGAAGACTGCCGCCGCGGAAGCGCTTAACGAGGACCGGCGGAATTAGCGCGCCTCGGCTGGACAAAGGCCTTCTAATGCGAATCCCGTGTCCGGGCCGGCTAATAAGCTCACGGGTCGGTCCTAATTGGCAGCCGCGATCGCTTCGCGGCTTTAGCGATAGCCGCTTGAGGGGCGCCGAGCGCCACTTTTCAACTTTGATCTCTTCAGCGAATTTCGCCATGGTTTCGCGCACGCGACGCGACGGCTTTATTCGCTTGATTACTCGGCGGCTGGCCGGGAGACGCGTTTGCGAATTCATGCGACGAACTTTTGGGCTGCTGCGAGTTGTTTTTCAGTTGAATTTCGTGTTGAACTTCTGCTTCCTGTTAACCGGACGCTCCTCTGCAAACTGTTTGCTTTATTTATTTGATTATTTTACTGCGAACTCTGGTTTGTAAATTGATGTATGGGGCGGGCTTTTTTTGGTATTTGATTATAAATTTACATTCCTGTGTACATTTATTTCATGAAAAAATAAATTAATATTTATTTCATCAATATTTTGTTTACTGATATGACGGTATAAAAGAGCAAAACAAAATAAATGCTTATGATGACACTGAATTTCAATTTATTTTAGAAAACAAATTGAAGACTTAATTTAATTATAAAGTAAAGTTTACATTTTCTTTTAGATTTTTTTATGCGTTCTATGCTTTGAAATTTTTCTAAAAAAAAATAGTATTCTTTGAAATAAGTTCAGATCGTTAAACAAAAAATAATAATAATTTTTCTTCCGAATTTAATAAATCGGTGCATGTTATTCTTTATTAAAAATTTATATAAACGAAATGAAACATTCCAAATTTGAATTGTTAAAAAATTTCAGTGCTTCTTCTGTAATTTCTCTACGTCTTCATTACACCGCATATTTTAAAATCCCCAAATAATTTCCACCTTTTATTTATTGCTTTTTTCCTTTTTAATCCCCTTCATAAATTTTCGCTCCGCACAATACCTTTTGCGCACGCATCTCCCGGAAGAGCCGAACCATTCGTTCCGAGCGATTTCGTAGAAACGAAAAAAAATGCCCATCGCCCCATATTTATTTTACGAGGCTCCGCAACGGCGCCCCGGCCCCCCGAGCGCATCTCGCGCCTCCGCTCGGCCGTTGCGGGGGTGCGCGAGGAGGAAGCTTGGAGGTGGTCGGGCGCGGCACGCGTCGGCCGAACGTCGACGCACTCGGAGCGTCCGCGTATACGCGCGGCGCCGCTCTGACGTCAGCGCGCGCTCGCGCTCTTTCTCGCTCTCTCGCTCCGGCTCGCTCCTCTCCCCGAGCGAAAATGGGCCACGGCCTCCTAACCCACCCCTGCCTCGCACGCACGCCCGCTTTTTTTTCCGTCCGCAGCTCTCCCCCCCTCGCCCCGCGGCCCGGGCGCGCTGCGCGTTTTTCGACGCACCGAGCGCTGCGCTGCTCCTGGATGCAAATCGACTTTTCGGTGGATGCTGCGACGCTAAGTTTTGAGAGGTAGAAGTACACTGGACCATGGGGAATGTCGGCTGATGCGCCGAGCTGAGAGATTTTTATGAAATTTTCATGGAGTCGGTGAAATGCGGATGAAAAGATTCTGTCGAAAAAAATTTTAGCGAATTTCTCTTCTACTCGATAGGAGTTCAGTGGGTCAACTAACTGAAATCGCCCAATTTTTGTTTTAAATAATTTCCCTTTCGCGTAACCAATTTGATAGACGATAAGAAATACAATACAAAAATGGACAACAAAGTAAATGCTTTCTGTTCTAAATATATACCTTAAATCGGCAATAAAAGATTCGCTTCACACTGATTACCCTAGCATCCATCAGAATAAACATTTAACGATCGAATCTACACTGTCAGGGATTGGCCTGTCGCGTAACCGTAGTGAGAAACTATACGAGAAATCTCGTTTCGGTGCTCGGTGCGTTGAGTCCGCAGCCAAATAAACTTCAATTTTTATTGACGGGAAATCGAAGGCGCCTAGGAGACTCATTATCCTGGCGAAAATCAATGAGCAAGCATCTCCTGCGACGTTCTCGGAGCACACAGCGGCCTCGGGAGATTTCGATCCGACGAGCCGGGGTAAGTGCGCGGGTCTCGTTTTCTTTACCTGCGCAACGAGTTCGTACGAGACTCCCGGGCCAAGCCATTGTAAGACTTTGCGGGCGATCGCCATAAATATGACTACAACGCGGAATTATTTATGTTAGAAAGGTAGCATCACTGAGCGACCAGAATGCGAGACTTGATTTTGTTTACGATAGTCGATTGATATCAATTCATTTTTTTTGAGATAGAACATTTTTTGAAAGATCCATTTTTTAATATTACGCGTAGATTAAAATATACATTATACTAAGTAAAAGGGGTAAAAAATGCAGGGAATTTTGAAAAATATTTTTAATAGAAAGTTAAAAGTGCTAGTGCTTTTAGTAAAGCTCAAGATTAACGTGAATTAGACTGAATGCAAAATACTTGTTTTGACGAAAATAATGTTTTCCGCATTTTTTTAAGAATAGAGAATAATCCGATTTATGAAGATTACTTTTTTAAGTAAATACTACATACCTTCACTTGATCCTTTAAAAAGGATGTACTTAATATCCCATTAATAAGAAGCTTGTCAAAACTTTTCTTTAAAGATAATGGACTCTTCATTTTAAAAAACTGCGTGAAATGAATTTCCAAAGTGATTTATATGTTGAAACGGGTGCAGACGCAACGCAAGCTAATGTTGAAAATGACGAGGACAGCGCGGACTAAACAGCCGGTGAATAATAACTTGCTGACACTGCCTTGATGTCGTGCCAATATTGCACAAGTCAGTAACATAGTGTTGATATTGAGCCGACATTGTACCATCAGCAAGTAAATACCTGGGTATTTGCACTGAACCGGTGTACCGCCCGTATCTGCATGATGTCGACATTGGAAAAGAATACGAAGCGGCTCTGGCATTTCTCCTCCACACGTGAAAATCCATATATCACTTTTCTAAGATTAAGGATAAGAAGAGGCCATATGTGAATTTAAACTATCAGCAACGTATCTATTGAATTTTCAAATAAAATGTCGATATGGAGAATAACTCAATAAAAATTAATTAATCAATTTAAAAAAATAACACTGAATGCAAAAATGAATGATGATATCAAGCTACTGAACTTTCCGCTTCGTATCATCAAAACTTAAATTCTGCGTAATTTGAACCAGTCAGTGCCCGCTGTGACAGATAAATCTGCGAGCAAAACAGAAGGACGATTGCGCGGGGGGAAAAAACGGAGTGCGGCCAGCGGCAAACACGCGCGCTACAATTTCATCAAGCAACGTGCAGGCGCCGAGTCGGCTAACGAGCTTCCGGTCATGCGAGCCCGCGAGCGGCGCGATAAGCCTTTGCGCGGAAAATCGTTCCCCGGGCAAACAAGAGGCCGCGGCCGCGACTGCGCGCTTGAAACAACCAGCGGGTTAACCGCCACGGCCGAGCCTATCGCGTCCGCGCGATCGCCAACCCGCCGGTCCTGCACTCGCGCGGTAATCGATTGATTCGCGATCGAACTTCGCGTACACTGAGAGCAACAGACGGAAGTATTTTTGATGCTGTGCGATATTTAGCATTGTTCTAAATGGGTAACTTTTAGATGACGATGATAATAGCTGTGAGTTTCGTCGTTAAATTGATAGTGATGACGAATAAAAGTTCATTGCTCTATCCTAGCTACATGGACAAGCATTTTATTGAAAAATTTGCGACACTTATGGTTGTAAAAAAGTTACTTGACTTGCACTAAAAATGTGTAATGCGGATGTGCTAAATTTACTAGATATGTTAAACGACTATTAACAAATATTTTTTACCACCAAAATAATTACGCCTGAGACGTAAAAGAACTGCCCCATCTCGTAGTAATTATACAAGGCAACTTATGTAAGTCAGCGAGAGATTATCAGCTCTGCTTCAACATGAATAAAGGTAAATAGGCGAATTCATTTGCATGACCTCAAATTTCTGCGGAATTCGCGAGAGTCGGCCGTCGCGCGCTATCAGTAGCGATGATTTAGTTAACTTATTTTAAGAGCAAACACTGCGAGCAAAAATGAGCGAACAGTGGACTCATCCCATCTCGCTTTACTTTCTTTTTTTTAATATCTCCGATTCTCGTCTGGACTTTTATCCTTTCCTCTTCTGTTCTCGGTCCACTTGTTTTATAAATGTAACTCTAGTCATATCTCGGTCATTTATCATTTAATATTGTAATTAAAGTTTTTTGTTTAAGGATTAGTGGACTCGCTTTTACATTTTGTATCTTTACCTACTAGAACAGTCGTAATTCTTAATTAATGACCGAAACAGTGCTTAAGATTATAACTGAAAGCTTTTGATACTCTGACGTTTGCCGACTATCGCGTTGGAAGGAGTTAAGGAAACTGTGGGAAACCATAAAAATGAGATTGCCGAACGGCCTCGATCCTGTCCGACTATTCCCGGCTGTTTCTACTTTCGCGTAGCAAGCGCAACTCTCTCGGCACTAAATTCAATTTGATTTCATCTCTCGCGGCAAAATTTAGCAATTTTTCATGATTCCTCCTGCTTCACCCTCCCTTAATTAAATTTTTCATCCATCTCCACGCCAACCCCTTGGCTGCTCTTCAGCCGCTCCGCCTAATCCCCAATTATTATCCCCATAAACATAAACCATCAGCCCCCTTAAAAAAAAGGCACGGTAAAAAAAAGCAAAATCCTCCTTGATCAATCTCCCGCCGCCATCCGTATCCCCGCCTACCCGGACCCGCTTTAATCTCACTTTACGGCCGGCGCACTTCTTTCTTCTATTTATCTCGGGCGGGGCGGGCGGTGCGCGTCTCGCTCGTACCGCAATGCGGCTGCGTTATCGCACCATCGCCCGGCCGTCGCGCTACACTCAGACCCGCGCGCTAACACCCACACGGACGCGCGATTACGTGGCTACGCAGCGGCGCTCGCGTACACTTTCGGCGGTTTTCGCGGAATTTCGCATTCGCTTTTCTTGGCACGCTAGCGCGCGGACTTTATATCGGAAATTCGCGCCTGCGAAAGTGCGCGGCTCCCGGGGAGCCTCGGCAGCCGATGCGGGAGAATCTGGGATTCCGGCGAATCGCATATCAAGAGATTTCGGAGGGGTTTTCCGAATTCGATTGTTTTCGAAATGTACGCCACCGCGGCGTTCGCTCCTTTACGACGCTTTGAATTTCCTGCGGTTGATTTTGAATATTTCAAGTTTAAATTGAACACATGCATTATTGATTTGAAAAATCTGTTGCGAATTTGCACTAAAATATTTTTTGATGAAATATTAAGCGATTACAAGAAATAAACTTCTTGAACATTGTGAAATCAGCGTTACTAATTTAAGCAAGTTTCTTCGTCTGTTTCTTATTAAGAATTTCTTATTAAGAAAATTCTCTTTGCTTAAGATGATTGTGGTGAATTTTATACCAAGGTTGTTAAACAATAAAATTTAGTGGAAAAAAATCTTGTAAATTAAAAAAAATGTAAAGTTTTCCATTTGGTGCTGTCCTTTGAAGGAAGAATCTGAACCGGGTAAAAATCGAAGCGAAAGCGGGGTAACGCGAAGCCCCGTGACGCGACGCGGGAGCCCACGGAATGGGCGCCGAAACGGGCGTCTTATCTCCTTGCGGCACGTTCCCTCGGCGCGGCGGGGTGACCGTTTTTCTTCCGCGCGGTCGGCGCGTCTTCCATTCCATCTCGCCCCCTCTTGCCGCGCCTTAATTAGGACTACGCCTCCTTAAACAACGGCACGGTTGTTGTATATTTAAAGCGGTCCGAGCTCCGCTGCGAGACGCTGATGCATTATTCGCGCGCCGACGGCTCGAGTCTTTCCTCCCGATTATCGACTTTAGGAGCTTGACAAACTTTTTTTATTTTTGCAGCGCGGCTGAATAATCTTTGCGGTACTGCTGTATTCACGGTTTTCAGAGTGATTATTTTGGAGAATCGAAGGGTAGATGTTTCGCTGAAAAAAAGGTAAAAGAATTCATTGTTTAAAGTAGATTAATTGTTGCTCGAATTTTAATGCTCTGTCATAATTTATGCTCCTGGAATATAAAAATTGAGTAAAAAGTTTTATAGTTAAATCTTTAACGTACGTAGAAATTTATTGAAGCCGGGCTGTTTTAAGCAATAAAAAAGATAATAAAATTATGAAGAAAAATAAACTTGTTGTAAGAGTTTTCAGAATATTTGAAAATATATATTAAAATTGCTATTTAACGAATTTATAAATCGAATTTACCGCAAGAAAATTTATTCAAAAGTTCATAATTTACAATTCATACCACTTTACGTCAAGCGTGACAGAGATACTTCGAATTTATGGTAGAAAATGTATTTCCGTTATAACAAAGTACATAAGGATTCAATTATGCAAGTTTTGTAATAACATTCCAGGTGCTTCAGTAATTTTCAAACAATAACCGTTTAATGTAATAGCAAACAAGTAGCAGTTCTGATTTTGATTAGTTTGTTAACTACGCTTCAAGGAAATTTATCTCAAGTGCTAATTTTAGCAAACAATAAGCGCACGAAAATTTTTCGCGTGCGCGTGATAATTTAATTTGAAATATTACGATTATCTCCGCATTAAACACTTCATCTCCCTTTACCTTATTATTAATCCCCGCGGTATATTTTACAACCACAGCTCGAAAAAAGAAAAAATAAAAAAAAGGGAGTCACGGTATAAAGCGCCTTTATTACATTTCCGCTCGTATTAAAAAAAAGATCGGTGCGCCGGCGTAATGGACTTATTTATTGGAAATACCTTTGCCTCTCGGCGGCATTGCGAGAAAAACGATACCTGCCAGTCGGTATGGGTGAAGCTGAAAAAAAAGGATCGATCCATCTTTTAGCGGCTCGTTCCGGTGGCTCCTTCGAGACCAGTAAGAATCTGGAGCAGGCCGCGCGGGAGGAGGTTCGATTTTTTTCATCCGGAATTCCGTAATAACAGTTAATTCTCATTAAGGACCTATTTTTACGGCTCCGACGGCGGCGATACCTCGTGCCCTCCCTCTCGTATTTTAAAACCCGAGCCGCGCACGTTCCGCGCGATATAACCCGAACCGGCGAAAATCGCGGCTCCGAAAATTGTCTCGTTAAAAGTATAGCGGACTACTGTTCGGATTATCAATCATCCTTATCTACTCTCGATGCTGCGAGCCTTCGACCTTACTTTCAGCTTTTAATTAACGCTCGCTCTTAAATAACCCACGCGTTCGTTAATTACCGCGAAAAAATGTAAAAAAAAAAACACCTCAGCTTCTATTAGAGAGCAATCGAAGCAGCAATATCAATTTTTCTCGATATTTATTTTGCTCGTGCCGTTGGGAAACACTGGTAGCGGCGCAAAAAGTGCGCGAGTCCACATTGTGTCGAGAAGAATGGAGGTCGCGTGGCGGGTCGGTCGTCGTATATAGCGGCGTGATTAAAAAATTAATTAAAGATCGGCCTTGCGCGCGGATGACGCTTGAATTTATGTGGCGCCGGCGGAATCCGATAAATCACGCCGCGCACCGAAGTAAATCAAGTCACATTGCGGAGGCGCGAGTGCGTGCTCTTGCGAATTCCGACGGCGGGACAATAAGGAGAAAATCGACGTGGCGCCCCGGCTGCTAGACCCCGGCGCTAGCGGCCCCAGCGACAAACGAGACTCGCTGTCGGCGCTTCAATGGGACGACTATTAGCGATTCCGTTCAATT
Source organism: Eurytoma adleriae (assembly GCA_900480045.1). Taxonomy (NCBI): domain Eukaryota; kingdom Metazoa; phylum Arthropoda; class Insecta; order Hymenoptera; family Eurytomidae; genus Eurytoma; species Eurytoma adleriae. Next base: position 198,324 of record UXGC01000129.1, read on the forward strand.
GAGCGAACTGTACACTGCTTGGAAGCGCTCGGCGAAGAGGATTTTCTTGATTGTTGGAAAATTTCGATTGCTTCCAGGGGGTGAGTGTTATTCAAAGGATCTTAACAGTCGCTGCTTAATTAATTATGTGTATTTGATTAATTTTGCGCGATAAAATGCGATTTGAATAAAATCGGCTTTTTATGATATTGAATTTTTAAATTATAAGAAGAAGAAAGTTTTTTTATTATTTTAAGAATGTTTATAATCGTATTATCTTTTAAAATTGTCGGTAAACTTGTGTATGAATGATGGACATGTTGTGAAAGTGATAGTTAAGTAGAGTGTAAAGCAATTAACGTCAGTAATTAATCATCAGTCTCTAAACTCAATGTATGAGTAGGTGATTAGCTTAATATCCATTAAGCACATCCTTTTTTGACAATTAACTAAATAAATATTATTTTGAAATATTTTGTATTTTTAAAATAGCAATTTAAAATAATGTTATATTTTTTTTATCACAGAAGAATTTTCTTTAGCCACTACAGAACACATCTCGCTTGTCACAGTAAATAACACTTGGACCAAAGCACCGAGTTTTTTCACGGATGGTTAGCGCCAGCGAATGAAGCCCCGCGGATCGATCGCCTCGCGAACGCCATCGAGGAGTCAAGTTCGCGTCTCTCGTTAAATCGCGATTGTGCGATAACGAGCTTCGCTTAATTTGTCGCTCGCTTCCGGGCCGTTTGTCGCCGTTCGCCGGGCGATTTTTCGCGCGAGCACGCGGAGGTTGTTTCGCGCGAGATGAATCGCTTTAATTACGCACGGCGTATCGCCGCTAATTTAGCGCGCGAGCTCTTTGATCGTCGCGGGCACACCTCTTCGCCGGGATTCCGCCGAGCGAGTTCGGACGCTATCGCGTTCCGCGCTCTTTGGCTCTCCGCTAATGGTTAAATCCTTAAAATTGTTGTGCTCTCGCGTGCAAACGTAATTGGTGCTTTTTCGCTTTTAAACGACGCTAATTAAATCGACTCGTGTTTATCACCGTTCGAGTAAGTAAATTATCATAAATTTATAGTATAATTATTTTAATGAATTTAAGGCGATTTAATGAATTTTTTATTATAAACATGTATATAAGAGATTTATTCCCGTCGATGAACTAAAGATTTTTACTGCGTAAAGCAGAGTCGGAGTAAGTAGGATAATAATGTTTTATTAGGTAATTCTGGTTTATCAATACTGAAAAAGCCAGGGGAACTGCAACGGAGTTGTAAAAAAGGGGAATTCGACAGAGCGAGTCTTTTGAACATTCCATTCAAGACGTCTATCCCGCCGATGGTATCGACCGATCGGGAGGCACCGGCGCGGACTTGCCCTTTCGCCTCGCTGCAGGTCTTTTCAGTGTCTCTCTCAGCCGCGACTTTCAATCAGCCATCAGCCGAGATAAGATGGGCGGCGAGAAAAGTCGAGGGAGAAATGCTCCAACGGGAAATCCAGATGATTCCCCTTACCCAGAGTGAAACCGGCAAAGCGGCCACCTGAGTGGATGAGCCATCAGTTCGGTCAGACGTAACGAGATATTCTAATTGTCATCTTTACGTAACTACAAGAAGTCATTTTTTTATCGAAATGATATTAAAGCTAGCAATCTTATCGCATAGATAAAGACGTTTTCTTTTCTTACTTGCTGTATATTTAATTTTTACTTTTTTATTACTTTATGACAGGCGTTTCATTTTTTATGTTAAATGCGAGAATTGAAGTGGAATTTAAAATATACTATCAAATGATATATAGAACAACTCCGACGTTCTCTAAAGAAAATACAAGGCAATAGATATTTTGTGCTTTAATCATTTCCACTTCGTTGATTCCTTTATGCCTATAATATATAGAGAGCAATTCTAATAAAACAGAAATTGTATAGTTCTCTGAGGAAGAAATAAGTCGCCGTAATTTAAAAAAAAATGAATCGGGGATCAATCCACAAAAGATTTTTCAAAAGCCTGTAAAGTTTCATTCCGGGAAGCCGGCCGTAAAGCGGAACTGCCCAAGGATCGGTGATTCAATAGCCGCGGCGCACTCGAGCGTCACCGTCATCAATTGCACGCAAGAAATAAACGAGCTGCCCTCCTCCGGCGTCGCGCGGCCTCTAAATCCCAGGCGCACCTCGAGTGCCCGAGCCTCCCGTAAAGAAGCCGGCCGGAGATAAGAGCGAGTCCAAGTGGCGACGCGGCTCCGGGGACACGTGGGGGGGCCGAGTCGCGCGGGCGTAATTTCCCCGAGTCGATTGCATCGGGCCTCGAGACACATCGACGGCCCGCCGGCCGATATCGCCGATAACCCAAATGCAAGTCGATCAGCTCTAATTAATCGGCCGTCCCCTCGGCAAACTCAGCCGTGTCTCGCGCGCCGCGCCTGACCTCGCTCCCGCTTTCAGGAGCGTTCCGGGCTATTTTCGAGTCTACGTACACGTTAGTTTTGCCCGTCAATTGCATTCGACGTTCAATTACTCGGCGGTATTAAGTTTGCCGTGGGGAGGCGTGTACACTGCGGGTGGCCGAGGCGCTTTTTTTTTTCTTTCGCCGCTGTTTGCGCGCTCGAGGTTATAAGGCTTATTTCTTCGGAGAAGTTGCCCACGTTACAAGATATTTTTTTTCTTTTCTTTTCATTTTAGAATTTTTAGTAGAATCGTATAATGAGTGATAATCTGCTTTAAATAATCTTTTCTGAGAATACTTGATTAATTGCGGATAATTAACGATGGATCAATTGCTGACGTTTGTTTCTAATTTAAATATATATCTAATTTGAATAACCACAAGGGGTCGAATAATCCGATACCATATATACGTGTACTCTATACAGCGTGTACATACACCAAAGATTACTGGTTGAACAACATTACTAGTCCCAAGGCGATTCTAATGCTTAATACGGATATACAGCTCGTTTCGATGCCGGTGTGTACATTGAAAATTATAGCTTATTCAACAGTTTATTTCCACGAGACCATTCGCAGTCCCTAATCAAAGCTTCATTGCCCCATCGATAGCCAACCATTGAAAAATTCACCGTGGGTCGTAGAAAAACATTGGCAGCCTCTTCAAGTTTACCGTCTAACTTAAAAATTATAATTTTCGTCGATGGCGTGGGAGAGGAGTATCGCGCTCCTCCATCTCGCTGTGCGAATCTATGTCTCGGCCGAAGGTTTGGGCGCTAACTCCCTCATGAATATGGATGGGCACGCCTAAGTCTCCGGCTCGGCCGACCGGCCCGAGCAGGTATAATGCGCGTGTGCCCGACGCGCCCGATATCGCCACCCACCTCCCCTATAACACGCACCGATGAATATGCATCGCGGCTGTTTCGATATTTCAATAAAGACAATAAACCGCGCCATTCTTCCCGCGCTATCGCGGTTATTGAAAATAGCGCTTTTCGGGAAAGGAACATTTCGCGTTTCTTTAGTTTTATTTCATTTTCTTATTATGTCCCCTTTAAATTGCTTTTATTCATTACTTAACGTTTAACTTACGTAAATGAAACAAAATCGACCTTTGACATTTCCAATTGGCAATTGCATTCCTTTAGCTAATTACCTGAAACAAAGAAAAAGATATATCGTGAAATCATACAGCGATACAGCTTAATAATTAACTTATTTATTCACAAATTTGAGTAAATTTAAAATGGTAAAACATCGACGGGAAAAGATTTTACACTAACTTTTGCATTAGTTTGCTTGCGCGGTTATCAAAAGTTACGAGAAAGCCCCCTTACGCAATTAAATGGCTATAGAAAATGAAATTACTTAGCTTACGCGTGCTGCTAAACGTCGCAAATCCTGCTAAAGCAAAACGAATTTCGAATGCGATTAGAAACGGTCGAGAAAGTTCGAGCCCGCTCCTTTAAGCTAATCATCTTAACGATACGCTTTTATTTTCAATCCTTTTTTACCACGATCACATGATTGCGAAACATGTATTTCACGCGTATATCCGTACTTTCTTCCCTTTTTCGGTAATAAGATTTTTTAATTAAACGCGATTTTCGAAGGTTATATTCTACTACGTCGCGAGAGGCTCTGGGGCTTTGGGATTATTTAATACCCCGCCACTTATTAATTTTTTCCCGGGGCTCTCAATGCACTATTCATAAGACAAAAAATTGGCTTAAAACTTTTTCTCGCGAAATATATGGGGGGAAAGCTTATAAAATGAGTTCGGCAGCCACGCTTGTACCAGTTTTGGCAGCGTGCCTAAAACCCGATTAACCCAAAAATTTTACAACGCGGTTTTTCTTTTTAATTTCCAGCAAAGTATATTTATGACAGCGTCATCGACAGCTCCCGCTCCCCCCGCGCCGAAGACATCAGCCGCATTCGGCGGAAAAATTTCGGATCGCCGCTCGGAATCGACGGCGCGATCACAATGCGCGTGGAAAAAAGTGAATAAATTTTGCGCGGAATCGTCGAAATTTCGGCGCTCGATAAATTTTAATGACATGCAAAATCGAGCGCGAGGCACCGGTTAATTTCTCGACGCGCGGCAGTCGCGCTAAGTTAATCTGCCGTGCAAATTTACGGGGTAATTACGCCGGCGGATCGCGCGAACAAGTGGCGGAAGTAAATTAGCGTGACGTTGCGTGCGCGCGACTGAGTTGTCGTCGGCTCGCGTGCGACTCCAGCGACGCGCGGGGGGAGGGGAATCGGAAGGGATTAAGGCTCAGATTGAGACATCGAATCCCCGGCGGGGTCGGGGCTACTTTTTTTTATCGCGATGTTTGTCCGGATTATCGGATTAATCTTATCGGAGTTCCCTGGCGTTTTGTTCCAGCGATTCGATGTCACCGATGCGCGCTGCAAATTTCTCGAGCGAATTAAGCGAAAGTTTTAGTGGAGATGTGCATTTTATTTTAAATACTTTCTCACACGTTTTCAAAGGCAGGGTAAAAACCGGTTGATAAATGAAGCAGATTTATCTCGACCTTCTTAATTACCCGTCGCCCATTCACTACCTCAGCGAAAAAGAAGCTCCGCGTATGAAATCCTTTATTTATTAAAAATGCCTAAAAAGCCTCTCCGGCATTAAGCGGGGGGTCGATCCGTTGTGGGCGGTACCTTTACGAGCACGGCGTAAATCAGTACCTGAGAAAAAGGGCCGTTTTCCTAAACAGCGTCTGGGGTCGGGGCGATTCGCGACTCTCCGCGCTAACGAGTAGTTCGCAGCGATGGCCTGGCTGCATCGCGGTGGTGACGATATTAAATTCCGCCCCTTCATCGCGTCCGCCCTTTTTTCCCCTCCCGTCTTCTCGCTTGGCGCGGCAGTTAAAGCGCCGGCTCGTTTTACGCGGATTGTAAAAGCACCCCGTCGCGTTCGTTTTTCCTCGGCAGCGCGCGTTTTATCAGGGCCCGGTGCATCTCTCGCTCTTTTTGCGTCCTTGATCACCCCCGGATAATTATTTCTTTTTATTTTCGAGTGTCTTGTTTCGCGTCGTAATGAGCTCGCTCGAAGGGAATTAATAACTCGATTTATCTGAATTTTTTTATTTCTCATCGATCAAGCCTCCCGGAACTCGCTGTTTCCCGGGTAATAAATAATAAAAGGAGCGAAACTGTAACTCGAGGCGCTTCCAAAGTAAATGGCTAATTTAAATTTTAATTAAGTTTCGACATCAATGACGGAGGCAGTGTAACTCCAGGCGGAACAAACAGTTCGACACAAAAGTGGAAGCGGTGCCGAAGAGTTTTAGTTACCGACTTTGTACGCAGATCAAATTATCTTCACAGAATATCAAATACTGGACGGCAGCCGAAGGCTAATGAAGCGGGAGTGTATGGTTCCTAGAGGCGGGACGGGGGGGGGGGGGAATCGATGCATTTCAGTGTAGGCGGGCGACGTTCAAAGGGCCGCATTACACCGGCGCAACGGGGCGGAAATGGAGAGCCGGCGAAAAGTCCCGCGCGGACATGTGCAGCCCGCTGCGTAACGGAATTTCGCCCGCTCGAAGGGAGATGGAGTTCACTGCCGGTATTAGATTAGGATCCCCGCGCAGTCACATTCGAATATTTAGCGGATGCATCGCGCAGTTTGCGGAACCTCGCTTCGCCGGCTCGATTTCACCGCAAGGGATGTCAGCCTAATGTTTACTCTAGTTAGACTGAAGGGAGAAGAGAATACCATCGTTTAATTGCATCGGAAATTTTAGTTATTAATTAATTAATCTATCGTAAAATTGTTATTTCGATTTATTTTAAATAATTATTTATAATTCTTTAATCACATGCTCTAACTAGTATATTTTTCAATTCATCTTTTATTATAATGATTATTCTGCATATGCGAAAGCCTCGAGACTTTTGAACATGAAAAATTAGTGCGCAATGCTTAGTATTACTTAGAATTACACTTCACATTCAATAATCTTAAATTTCATTAAAAAGCACGTATTAGTAATAATTTTTAATTTATTTTTAATCAACATCCAATTGTCGGATGACATTTGGACGCACAATAGGTGGACGAGACGGACGGGCGAATCCCGGGATCCTCATCTCGACGTCAGAGTCCGAACGCGGAAGACGGAGACGCGCGCGGCCGATCATGCACGTCCGGCTACCTAACGGCCTTAGCGTCAACGCTAATTACGGGCTCTGGCGAGGGCCGATTACGTCGCGCGGACGTCGGATCCCGAGCGCGCGCGACCGACGCAAATTCGATTGGCCGCCCGGCGCGGCCTACATACGCGGCCGCGTGTGCTCCCTCACGCACGGGAAATGTCCCGGAAATTGACACCGCCTGCCCGGAAGCGGTCGCGCGCGCACGCGCGCCGTACCGTCCTCGCGGATCCGACTCTATTGCCTGCTTTTTTTCGTGCGTGCGCGCAAAGCGATTCCGGCTTTTTCCGAGTTTGTGGGTCGCGTTGTAATTATCGCGGTGTAACTGCTGATTGCGAACCCGGGATGTAATGAAAATATCGAGCTTTCTGCCCTTACTCGGTAAATGAATTTTCTGCTTCGGCTTTTTGTTTACTTGTTTTTCTGTTCACTTATTAATTGGTTCGAAAGCTAATTACGCTGAGCGATGTTGATAAATATTTATGAGGTAAATAAGTGGCGTATTTAAAACGTTGATATAAAAATTTATTACATCGTTCACGCTAACAGGAAAAATACGGGTAATCCTCTACAAGAGGAAGTAATTATGATTTCCTGTACCCTCTCGAAAAAGTAATCAGGAAAAATATTAAGCGTAACTCGATATTGCAGCCCCTACTAATTCCCCAGAAATCCGTCAACGACAGATTCATACTTGTATAAAAAGCCGAGACTCTTCCGCGCGCCTAGTTCGTAACAACTCGAAGAAAGATTAGTCGGATTATTCAATTTTTGCGCGCCTCGTCCCACACTCGTCCACCTTCCCCCGCGCAACGAGGTTAACGAAGTTTCCCCGCGACGGATTTCCTTAACGAAAAGACGAGCAACGCGGGCCGCTCGTTAAGGCGCCCGACCGCCGAGCGCTTTTTAATTTATACGGGGCGCATCGTCACTCGACGAGCGCATCGGGTATGCATCGGAGCCGTCCGCCGTGGAAACTTATAATTTCAAGAAGTTCGCGGGCGAAATTTTTAAACTGCTCGCCGCGACAACTTTCTCAAGATTCTCAGTTTTCCCCCCTCTCTAGGCTCTTCCTCTTTTTTTTTTTTATTCCAGAGTTCGCCGCGCACCGGGGAAACAGTGTACAAAGGAGGGAGGATCTCTTTGTAATTGCCGCGGCACGGCCAAGTTTTCATTAGGATCGCCGAGTTAAACGAGCTGGAGATTCTGCTCGAGAGGAGAAATATTACTTGTCTTTCCTGTAATTAAAAGTACTTGACGGTAATAATAGCCGAACGTTAAAAAGACATTGCGAGCTTTTTTCCCCCGGTGCAATGAATGACTTGCTTCGGCTGGGAGTAAGTATCGAATCGAAATAAAACGGGGGCGATGGATGCGAAGGAAGTAAACTGTTACTCGTCGTTTCGAGAGAATATAAATTCATTTTACGACCGTTCGTTCATCCGGCTAGTTAAAAAAAATTATTATTACCCTACCGCTTGCGTTTATGAAATAGAAAGAGGAGTAATTGCAGTCGCGTCGAAGTGACGGAATCGAATAAATTTTTCGAGAATGCAATTATTTTCGATCAAAGGATTTTTACAACAATCGGCAAGCGAGTCAGAATATCGAATGAATTATCCAAGTGTAAGGTTTCGTTGTTTAGAATTTGAAATCGAATTAGTTAACGCATGATGAAATTTCATTTGCAAGAACATCCACCTCGCTTTGTAAATGTACATGTAACGTTCGTTGAAAATTACACGAGGTAACTGCAGCTATTATTGCAGCGCGATACGATTTTTTCCTCTGAAATTCAATCTTATCTTCCGTTATTTCTCATCTTTCGCACCTCGTTAAATTAAATAAAGACCGAATAATCGGCGCGGTATTATTGCTCGTCGGCGAAACTTTGTCGACCGATGAATAAAAAAAGGATTCTACGCTCTTTACTTTTAATCAGATTGGGATGGAATCGAAAGCGAAAAAGCAACGCGCGGGCGCAACCGATAGCGAGACGACTCAATTAAAGTATCAGCGCGTAATCCTCGGAACTGAAAAAAAAGTGAGGAGGGCCATCGGCGAAGATGAAAGAAAAACAAGAGGTGCGCGGACAAACAAACCAACAAACAGTCGGATCCGCGAGGTTCAAAGGTCCGAAGTTCCGTACGAGGGGCGACGTTTCCTTAATTAGCTTTGGCTTAACTCACAAAAAAGGTGGGAGACAAAGGAAGAAAAACCGGGGATGAGTGGAACACCCGGGCGTCTGAACGACAGCTGAAGTGCCGGCCTCTCCGCGTGGGCCGCGTGAATTTGACAATCTTGGTGTCGACAGCATCTGCTGTGCTTATAGGGGCTTGTTTTTCGAGCTTTTTTTATGGGATTGTGGCTTTGTTAGAATTTCGAGTGCCTCAAGAAGTTAAAGTAGCCAGCAAAATAAGTTTTAGATTAAAAAATGTTGCTATGATTTATTATAAAAACTTTCTTAATACAGTTTTGTATATCGCAGAAAGTAAGATGTAATATATTAATTTAAAAATATCCAAAAGGCTTAGCCACGTAAATGAAAAAATTTACCAAAGAAAAAAAAACAAAATGGCGAGAGTATTAGTTCCCTGTAATTAATAAAAAAAAATCTGTTGCCACGAATCGAAGAAAAATTGGAGCTTTAAAAAAATAATCCGCGATGAATACAGGGAAAAGTGAAGAATGCATCCCCAGCAGCTTCGAGGAGCCTACAAAATAAATGCCCTCGGACCTAATCCCTTCCTTCCCCGCTGGAGAAAAAAAATCGAAACACCGAGTGAAATCTGGAAACGAGAGGACAGCAAGCGGAAGGGGAAGGAGGCGGCGGAGGAGGGGGAGGGGTGCAGCGAGGGTGGCCGCGCTCCTACGTCACGCGTATATGCGGCGGCGGTGCGGCGGCTCTGGCCTGGTTTCATTGAACTCGCGCGCAGCCGTCCTCCCCAACCACGCGCGCACCCGCCGCCGTCGTCGGGAGGTGGAAAACCGGAGCTATGCATAGCCCGCGTCGCCGCTATATATAGCGCTCCCCGTTCTATAAATAGAATCCAACTACGGCGGCCACCCGCCCCCACCCCCCGGCTCTCGCTGCAGCCCGCGGGCGCTTCGATGCTTCGGGGATCGCCCCCTCGGCCGCCTCACCCTCGGCCGCCCCCCGCGCTGCTTTTCGCATTTTTTCCTTCTATCTGCTGTGCGCGCGCGGCGGAGGCGGGGGAGGAGGCGCGCGGCCGCGCAGCCTCGCTCCGATGTTTTCCTTCGATGCCGGAGAGGACGCGCGGTTTGGCGTAGCTTTCGTCGAAGGCTCGTTACTTTTTCACGCTCCTTGAATTTTTTACAGTATTGATTCAAGGGACGCGGGAAGGGGACATCAGGCGGAAAGAATGAAATGCCTGCGGGATGTGTGGTACAAGTCAACACGTTGGAATGACTCGCAAAAAATGGAAATTCACGCCGCTTTTACTGTTGTTGTTACGACTTTCTTGCGCGAGTGCACGAGCTGTGGCGAACTAAAAATTGTGTTGTAGGGTGAGAAGCGTTCACAGTAGATTTCACGGGAAATGAGGGTGTAGGGTTATCTTTGAATTTTATATGGCTCTTAAACAAATATTTACAATTTCAACAAGAGTAGTTATTTACGCGATATGAAATGTGGATTGTACTAACTGCGAGAAAAAAGGGAAACAGATTAGAAACGATTGAGATAAGTTGAATCATCGACTGGAAGCGAGAGCGAGTAGGAAAAAAATGACGATCCGCGGCGGGTCGGATTAACAGCGCGGAAGAACGAGCGATTGAAAACACGGGCGGACGCGGCATAATCCATATCCGGGCAGGCTCTCGCGCGCGCGAGAGAGCGAAAAAAGCCGAAGTTTCGCGCTCGGCGAGCCTCTCCGCCGGCGGAGCTAAATATTCGTCTGACCGTAGCCGGGCTTTTTTCACTTTTTCCACTCTACTTTTCGACCGCGCCGCGCGGCGATTCGTCGCAATTTTCCGCCGAGCCTCTCTCTCTCTCTCTCTTCCCCGCTCTTTCACCTCCACCCAGTTTTTTAGTCCGCCGTTGCCTCTTTTTTTTGGTCGCGATGCAACAGCAGTGGCGCGAGATTCTTTGTTCGCGTCCCTCGCGATGTTTTTCCGCGTTCGACCGGCGTCTAGCCCCGGTCCTCCCGGGCTGGTATGCTTTCCAATTATTCAGCAGCTTTTACTCGATGTCAGTTAACCTCGGGCTCGGAATATTATGCGGCTCTGAATTTTAACAGCTGATGGTATTTCTTTCACGGTGACCGCTTAAATGATCATTTGCGCAATGAACTTATTGTCGCTGTTTCATAAACGGGCCGTTTTACCGCTGATAATTCGCAAGCTTCTCTTAGCATTGTTCCGAGAGATTTTTAAGTTTATTATCTTAATTCTTTACTCGGCGGAATATTTTTATAAAAACAAATTTTTCTATTAATACATGCGAAGTCGGAATCACATTAACTTCTGTAGTTATACCACAATTTTTACATTTTATATACTGCTGTTCTCCTATATACTATTAGAAAGTACGGTAATAACTTTTGCTAAACCATTTTTCTCGCAGTATTTTTTACACCCGCTAACAAATGAACTTCCAACTTGATTATTACAAAGCACTGTATTTTGGCGGTGTACCTCGTTACAGCTACTTTTTCCCCTATCGCCGGAAAAAACTTTACTTCGTTAACACGACAGTTACAGTAGAAACTCCGACGCGAGCGAGTCGCATAAAAGCGGCTAGCGTAACAACTTCGCGGCGTATCCATCAAGCCCGATAATCCGGGGGTTCCCACACGGCGACTCGCTCCTGTCTCGGCTAAAATAATGTCAGGCGCGTTATGTCGCCTCTTTTCCGGGGGAATAAAAGATTTAACGATTGAAAAACGCCGCGCCTTTACGAGCTCGCGCGCAATTAATTCTGTCTTAAAGGCGCATGCGCCGGACGTACGCGGACGCCGGATTATCTTTACGACAGGTCGCCGGTGCAATTTTGCAGTCTTGGTAACCGCTCTTTTTCGCCGTTGTTCAGTGAATGACAGTTTTGGGTTTATGGAAAAGTCAGGCGGCGATTTTTTAGAGGAAATATGTAGTTATTGCTGTGAACTTTATGAGAATTGGAGGAGAGGGTGGCGCAATAATTTGCATTTTTTTCTCACATCAAAATTTAAGCGGCTTTCTCTATTTGTGATACAGTGGAAATTGAAAAAGTTAAAGCGATTTGAAACGCACTTAACTTGGTCGTCATAATACTAAAAGCGCAGCTCGGCACTTATTAGGAAGTCCAACTTCAGCAGATTTCAGATATGCCTTTTTCAATTTCGAAGGTATTAAAGAAAATCATTAAATATTTTATTTGCAAGGAAATCGGCCCGATAGTTAAAGCTCTCACCTTGTAGCTATTTCCTCCATAAGCCATGACAATCAAAATTAAAGTCAAGATATTAAACTTTTCGATAGTTTTTATAGTTTTGTAATAAATATCTCGTCATAATGACGCACATCCATCTTAGAATTTCATGAAAAAGTTCGATTGATATTCAGTGTCATCGAAAAAAAAACTCGCGGAGCCGTATCAGTAATCAAAAGCGCACAGCTCATTATCGGTTGTCGGTGAAATCCAGCGCGCGTCCTCCGCAGCTCCCCGACGTCATTGCGCGGCTCGCTTCTTTCCCGCTCGAGGCGCGGACTTCGCGCCGCGCATTCTGTATTGGCCGCCGCGCGCGATGGAAATATCAATAATACACGATGACGCCGCGACTTCCGTCTGGCTTACTCTTTATAGCGCGAAATTAAATTCTTTTCGGCGGATGGCTTTTAAGGGACTACCTCGAGGACGAGAATGAAAAATGGCTCGACATTTTTGAGAATTCCAACGATGCTGTCTCTGGTTTATTTTGCGAACTATACTTTGCGCAGAATGCGAGGAGAGCGGAAATAACGCTTGCTTTTTGCGCCGGCGATTTTAATATTAATGTATCGGTGTGGTATTTCGGGAACGGGAAAAGCGTTCCGCCAAAAACGCGCCCCGGGGCTACATTTCGGTGGCTCCTCTGCATTATCATTTTATTACCGAAATTCCTTTGCGAGAACGCAATTTTCGCTTATGTATTAATACGCCAGGCTTGCGCGCCTTAATTACGGATTATTAATATTTGAGCAGCGCGTTAACTAAATTTAAACAAGCGCTTGCATATATTTACAATAATTTTTATACAAATAGCGCTATAACACCCAGTTAGTGATCCAAAAAAAGAAGTAATTTACAATCCTTATTAACCGCGGCGGCTCCCATCAAGCCCAACGGAATTAGGGAAAAAACGCGGGGAAAAGCTCGAGCAATCGCTCTAATTAGAAATTCAGCCGACTTGGTCCGAGGCGTGCGCAAACACGCTCGAGGCCCCCGCGGGCACTTAAAATTTCGGTCGCAGACTTTCGAGGGTCGGGCGCGCCAACTTTCCCCGGGTCGCGGCGTGCGCGCGCGAGAACTCCCCCCTCGCTTCCTTTTTCCTTCCGCCCTGCGCGCGCGCGATATTTTCGCGAGACTCATCCCCGAGTGGCTCTTGGCCTCCTTTCGAACTTTCGGTTTCGCTTTCGATTCGCCGGGGCGCGCCCCGCGCTCGCCTGTAAGGGGGACGCGCGTGCGTGCACGCGTCGGCCGAAAAAGCTCCAGTTGGAAGGACGCCAGGAGCTTGGGAGGCGCGCGCGCGCGCTGCTATCGTTCCGCGCGGCGCCGCGGGGATATGCGGCCGGGTCTGAATTAAGCAATAGCCGAAGCTGCCGCTGTGTGCTTTGGCTTTAATTTTGGTAACACGCTGGATTCATATATGTTTATTGCGATTTATACTATTTACGTGGTACGCGTGATTGCTTTTTTTCAAGAGCGGTTTATTCATGAAATACTAATTTAAATTTTGCTCCCGAAATTGCTGGCGAATTAATTTTGCCGCGGGAGAAGGATGCATTTGTTTTTGAGGCGGGAAATTAACGAAAAATATGAAAATGCAGCGAAGTTTAGGAAAGTTACTATTAATAAAGATGGAGGATACGGTAAATGCAAATTAAGGGTATTAATAGAACTAGGATGTAGTCAGGACTCCAAATGATCGTTTGCAGGAGATAATTAGATGCAGACGAGATGACGTTATAGACACGGATGCCAGACTAAATTGGGTTAAAGTTTAGCCACTCAAGTTTCTTATACGTGCGGATTAAGGAAATGCGTTCGTGGTACAATATTCTACGAACGAAGGTAAGACAAATCAAGTTAAAAGGTAAGACAAGTTAAGTTAATAGTCTTAAAATAGAATGCCAGTGAAACAGTGCATTTCAAGGCTCATAATGAAATTCACTAGCTGCCTATAGAAACGTCAACTTAAAACGGAGGAACTAAAAATACTCCTACAAATAAGTTTATAATTATAATCAAGAAAATTTTCACAGCATGGAATAATTGAATTCTTTTCAAATCGTACGAACGTATGACTACACATTGACTTGAACTACTGGGCCGAGCGCGGGCTTATCACTGCTCGGAGTCGGAGGACCAATAAATCGAAAAACGCAACTAAAAGGATAAGCCCCCCATTTTGTAAACTATCGAAACTCGTAAACAAACGGAAACAAAGCCTACTTCGACAAAGAATAAATCACGCGCCATCCGTGCAAATCCTCTTTTGTCCGTAATTCATAAAGCAAACGAATCAAGTGTAATGCGAAAAAATTTCGCGTCGCTGAGTGCGCAAGTCCTCCCCCCCTCACCCCGAAGTGCCGCGAGTCGCTTGGCTATCGCTCGCCATTCTGATGCAAATTAACCGGATTTACATTTCGCGTCGGTTGGGGGTGCGTGGCTCGAGGCCTTCTTCCGGCTCTTCGAGCAGGTTACACGGCGATTTCATTACGCCTGCCGGTTAATAAGGTAATTCATAATTTATTTGCGCCAGAGCAGAATCAGCAATTATCATTTATTACCGTCGCCGCTTGTTTCGCTCTTTTTCTCCCGTAACTTGTTAAGTTTAATTCTTGTTAGAACGCGCATTTTTTAAAAGCACGTGCTACTGACTGTCGGCAAGCAGTTTTCTTAATCGGCCATCAATTAACGTGCGTATCGCCGTAATTACAGAGGATCAATGATGTTAATGGCACTTTGCGAGCAGCGAATATCCGAATGAACTTCTGCGGTCGAATGCCTCGAAAATTTCAAGCGCAAAGAATGCAGTGAAGCAGAGGCGACGAGAGCTCGAAAACATGTAGGCGCGATAACTCGGATTCCGCGTGCGTCCGAAAATTTCATTAGGACAAACTCGGCCCGTGCGCGCGCAGCTGCAGCCGATAATTGGCCGCGTAACAGCCGATCGATTCGCGTTAAATTTAACTCGCGAGCGCGGCGGCGACGGATTTGCTTTTTTCTCCGTTGGGAAACAGTAGCCTCGGCTTTCCCGTCGGTCCATTAACGCCGCGTATCGGGTTAGGGTACACTGTGCACTGATTACCTCGTCGGCCCGGCGTCGGGACGAAGACCCGCGCGACGCGCCGGTGTCGTTGTCTTTTCACGTTAACAAAATTGTTAAGGTTTGTAAAGACCGACCTTTTTTTCGAGGAGATGAGAAAAAAAAGGAAAAGCAAGCGAGGACGGCGATTTTCTCGGAAATTGGGAAAGGCCTCGGTGCGCGTTGGCCATTTAACGTATTGATCAACGAGCAGCACCGACAGCCCAATAAATAAGGAAAGACCAAAATAGCCCGGAGACGGAGCAGGGTTCGATTAAAATTCACTCTTGCGTGTTATTTATTTTTATCATAATTCCGCGATTCGGAGCAACTGCCTTCGCTTATCAATTCAGATTTTTCTACTTATGTTTGAGTAGCTTACAGTGCCTAATAAAAAAAGGCTCGCGTATACGTTACTTGTTGGAAATAAGTACTACAGTTGCAAATTGAGTCAACTCGAGAGAAACGCGCGTCGTAATGGAGGTTCAGCAAACAGACTCGACTCCTCTTCACTCGCTCACTGGGTTTATGCTTTCTTCGGACGTACGAGGCAGCGCGAGGCTCACGCCGATTCGTATGTAAGAGAAGTAAAAAGAAAAACGAGGCGTTTCCCTCGCCTTTTTTTCCGACAAAACACTGAATAATTCATGGTGCCCGGACGAGCCCCGGGTCTACTTTTGGCGGCGCGAATCAAGCCCCTCTCCCGAGAGAAATTCGATTCCACGTGCCAGCGTCAGTGCGTTGATTGCAACGTACCGCCGAATTAAAGCACGATTTATCTCGAATTTATTTTCGCCCACTTTTTTCCCCCGTCGTTCCTCTACAACGCGGGCTTTTAGCCGACAAAACGCCAAATGCCTGACGTCAGAATTTTGCGCGGAAAAAAATTGAATCGTTTATTCTATCGCAGTGCGAAAGTAATTTTCAGTCCCGAGATAGATTTGTCCCGAAGCGCAAAGTCCCTTTAATTAAATCTTCCTACACATTCTGATCGACGACAGCTACACTTTCTAATAAAGCGTATTCCATTTTTATAAACAAAAAAAAGTTGCCTCGTTCGAATGCAAATGTGCAGTACCCGAGGCCTAATGCCGCAGTTCTAGCCGTACAGTTAGCCCCGGTAAAAAGGGGCTTCTAATTTATCGCGAAATGTGTGGTGCGCGCGCTGGGATTAGTCGGTGCGAGGGGTGATAAAAAATTCGCACGGGCCACCGCTAATTTGGAACTTCTAATTTCGCCGAGTGATTGATTTCGCCTGCGGGAAATACGGGAGGCCAATCGTAGGTGGGCCAGGGCAGGGCTTCGCGCCACGGGATGTTCGCTTAGATTGGCTTGGATGCGGGCCAAATCTGTCGAGGCCCATTAAAATTAAACTACTCGCGAGCGCGCGCGCATATTCCCGAGTATGTAAATTCGTTGACTAAAACCCGGGCTCAACTTGGAAATTACGATCGATGAATCTTGAATTTGCTCGGGGGCTTTTGTCTCGCTGCGGTCTTGCGACTTGTCATGCGTAAAAGTTAAAAAAGAATTAGCGAGATAATTTCGGGAAATTAATGGAAAGGTAGTTTCTGTGATTTTCGATAGAGGATATTCGTTTGCGTGCGCCGTTTCATTTATAATTTATAGACTGCCGATTGAAATTCCTAGTTTATTTGTCGATGTTAAACACGTACGATTTCCTAGCAAACTGCGCATAATTTAACAGGAATTCATTATATTAGCGATTAAGGACAATAAACATTGCAAAATTACGCATTTAAATAAAATTACTCGAAACTAGAGTACAGCTTTGATAACTACAAACTAAATTTGAATATAAGGCCATGAATTTAAGTATTAGGACTAAAGTGTAATTTGTGTAAATTTCATGTGGTCATGAATTTACTACATACCACCCTGGCTTTACTGTAAACTATAGTTTTTAACTTTATAAAAAGTTCATGTAAATCCAGCCCTTATAAACGGAATATACCTGGCGAATGCAGTAAACACATATTTTTATAATTTAATGGTACAATATGGGTAAATATGAAGAAAATAATATTTTTGCTTTATTTACAAAAGTGCAATTGGATCATGGCAGTTATCTGTAGATATTAAAAAAGATTTGTGAAGAAAAGAAACATAAACAAAGCAGTTATTCTTATAATTGAATTAAATTCTGATAATGGCTTTGTGAATCCTTCAATAATTTTTTATTTTGAATACTAAAAAGTATAAATGAAGGATAGCACAAAATTGGGTAAGTAAATACTGCGTAAGCCATAAAATCCATAGTATTCATAAAATTTTATAGAACCGTAAATTTTTAAAATATATTTCAATGGTGCACAATTTACGCCGCTCGCCCGTGCTTTTAATATCCAATAAAAAGAGCAAAAAATGAAAATTTTCCTCAAAAACCGAGTTACCCAACATCGCCCAAAGAAAGAACAATTTTCCCTTTAAAGAAGAAGCCGCGCCGAGGGAGCTCAAAGGAGAGAAGCTCGCGGGATCTGCAAAACGCGGCGCACTTGCGTAGGGGTACAGCGGGTTCGTTCTCGTTGCACGCGCAAAGGCGGCGGCGGTGGTGGGGCGGGCGAGTGATCGAGGGGGTGGTGCGGCGGCGGTGCTCGGAGAGCCCGAATTTTCGATAATGCCGCGCAACACGTGGCATGCGTGCGCGAACCCGGGCAACTTTTCAAATTTGCGTGCGTCAGCCACCGCGGTGCGTCCGCGCGATTTTCCAGGTCGACGCTGTCCGCGATCAAAACTGCTCGCTTTTTTCCGACGTGCGCGAGTTCGTGCAGTTGGCTTACTAAGGCTCTAGCGATGGTTCAGCATTATGGGTACTCTACGTTTAATGCGGGGTTGCCCGCTGGATCCGAGAGGAGTTTTATATACTTACATTTTGAGGCAATGTCGATCAACGGTTATGTATAATTTTAAGGTTTTTTAAATCTGTAAAATGTATTTGGATGATTATTGAAAGATAAAAATCTTGATGAATAAACTTTCTCAATTTCTGTTTTATAAAATGTAATTTATATTTTTCATTGACTTTTAAGAACACCTGTCGATGTACTAATCATTTTTAATTTTCATAATATAAAGAATTTATCATAATAATTAAATGAATAAAAATAATGCACCGTAATTATTGTAACAATATACGTAATTGCTGCGCAGAGAAAAGCTATTAAAAAGGCGTTAACCAATTTTTTTATTGAATTCTGCTGCGGAAAAAGTGTAAACCAGTGAACAATGAAAACTCACGTCACACAACGGTATGCTAGCTAGCACCGATAATTGACTCAATCATTCCTCGACTCTGCATTTCCTCGTCCTCGTTTAACAATATAGGTGCAACGAAAAAACCACGAAAGATCGTAAAAACCCCCAAATTCAATTTCTGATTAGGAAATAGTGTATATAGTAGGTACTTTTGAGGGTCTGTTAATTTTACGAGCTAGAGTTTGATTTTATGACGATGATATCGATTTTCAAAGGTATGACGCATATATCTTGCATAATAAAAATATTAATGAGAGAAAATTAATACTAAAATATTTATTATATCTAAAGATAATTAAAATTAATTAAAACTTACTTATTATAAAAAAATTGCCAATTAAATTAAATATTTGTTGTGAATGCATTAAACAAAAATAATTGATATTTAAAGAAAGGAAAAACAATGTACTTTTTAAACATTGTGAGAGAAGAAAAGTGAGCATTCTCCGCATGCGTATGAGCTTAATTTTCGACTAAGAAAATTAACTCGAGCGCGTTTTCCGCATACTTCGCCCTCGGCGTCGGCGGTAAACTTTCGTCGCGGGTACCCTGGATCAGAGCTTGATGAACTATAAAAGTTCCGAATGTCGGGCGGCGCTTTACGCCTCGACGCTCATCGGTTGAAAGCGCGCCAGCTCACCTAGACGCCCGTTTCGGACCTTCCTCCCCCACCCCGCTTGGACTGCCCTTTGTCGCGCGCGAAAGCTCGCGCGCTAATCGAGCGTGCGTAAATCCGCCGGTGAACAAAAAACCGCGATTACCGGCAACCGCCTGTTCCGACTCAACTTTGTTCGAAGTAAACTTTTTTAAATGTTACTATGTAAGTGCGATGGCAGCCTTTTTCTTATAACTCTTTTTTATTTTCCTAAAATAACAAAAATTAATTTTCGTATTTTTCTAAATAAAAAATCAATAACTGCAATTTAACGTAATATTATAAAAAGTCCTTTTTAAAAATAACTCAACATAAGTGCAATTCAGCAACCACCGCAAATATCCCGTTTATCGAATCGCTCAAAATTACGGGTTTCCACATGCCCGCAAAATTGGTCCTCTGTCGGACGCCTCCGAAAATAGCCGCGCACGTCCCGCAATCAGCCCCAACGAAATCTATGTTCAGAGCGAAAAATAAAAAGAGACATTCCGGGAGAGGCGATGATAATCCATCGATTTATCGGCTCCGTCGGCGACGCGGGCTATACAGGGGCACCCACGTGCGCGCGCCAACGTCACCGGCTCTCGACGCGCCGCGTGCCGACCTGTCCGCGCACCCCAGCGTCCGAAAATAGAGGAGCTCGTTACGCGCGAACGAGCGAAAGAGGATGATGAGGACGTTCTCCGGGAGTGACGTCACCGCGGGATCGACCGCCGCCTCCGAGGAGTCGATGCGAACTTTTCGCCGGGCGTTACCAGACTGCGGGGCGACGGTGCTTTCGAGAAACGGCCCGTCCTCGCTCGGAAAGTGGATTCCTTCCGGAAGGGACTGATACAGCCGAAACTGGTGCTTACGTATCATTAATGCACGGCTGTTTTGTACATGTTACTGTGCCCCCATCGGGCGATTTAACTGAAGGAAGGCAATGAATAAAAATAAATTATAGCGCACCCTTAAAAATAAATAGTGTACGTAATTTATACCATCGGATGGGAATATCGCGTGTATAGTGAGGATTAAAGATCCAAAGGCAGTGCAGCAAGATGTAGAGCGAATGACGGGTTAAAAAAGAAAAATAAAGTTGAAAGTGACATCTCGTCAAAACGACACTCCTGCCTTTGATCTTCACTGGTTGTATACGAGAGAGGTTACGCACATAGCTTGCACTCGTGCGCTTACGGGCGAGCGTTGAGTTGACCATTTTTCAAAATTTTATCTCAAAGCGAGTACTTGCATAAAGTACACATACGTATACTTACGTATTATAATAACTCCTTGTGTTGTATATGTTTTTCTCACTGCCATACTATCCGCAGGGCATTGCACGTTGACGATCGGCGTTTATTTTCATTACGAAAAAAGCAATTCAAAACATTTTTATTTTTACTGTACTGATATACATACATCAAAGGCGCCTCTTTAATCAACTTTGCAAACTTGAGTAGGGTGAAAATTAAAGAGTGGAAATGTCCCACGGTGGTTTTCCGTTTTCAAAGTTGTTAATGCAAATGTTCCGACAGTTGTGCAAGCCTACCTCCGCGAGGATAGTGAGTTACGCGTCGCGTCATCCGATTTTTCGTCAATACTTTTTGCTATGGCCCGGTCGCTTTTACCATCGACTCGAAGAAAGCGTAACTTTACTCATGGATTCAAAAATCGTAATTCGCGGGATACCGAAGCACACATCGATCAAAGACGAAGAAGCCATCCAGATTGGCTCGCAACTGATGATAGAGGTTAGAGTATCACTTTCATTGTTTTTTTTAAACCTTTAAAAAAAACTTCGCTATTTTACACAATCAGTGTAATTTAATTTTTATTTTATTTTTTATTTTATTTTTTATTTTATTTTTTATTGTTTCCGCGTACCCCATCAACAGCTTTACCGATGTAACTCCAAGTGTACAATGAAAGTGCAAAGGCGCTAATTTTTTAAACTTGTATAGATAGTGCTGTTCGGTCTGCTGGTGCTGACGATGGCAGTCGAGGCGACGCGCGGCCAGGCGAAGTCGCAGGCGGAGGACGCGGTGTACTTCGCGGAGTTGGAGCAGCTCGAGGAGCGCCGGTTGGAGGCGAAGCGGCACGTCGAGGCCACCAGAGCCGAGGCGAAAAAGTTGCGCCAGGTCATCGCGGACCTCCAGAAGGAGCTCGGCGAGGTGGTCCGCTGAAACCGCAGCAACTTCCCGGCGCCCGGGAGAGTCTCCCTCGCGCCCTCGCTGCGGACTCGCGCGCAGATTGACTAATTTATACGGAGGGGCGGCGCGCCGGGGGAGTTCGTTGCAAGATTTAGCCGGCGTGCCCTTTCCGGAGGAGCCCGCAGAAATTATTCAGCGGCGCTCCGGCGGGCTGACCGATGCGGCGGACGGATTTGCCCAGGTGCGATTTGATCTTAGCGAGCGTATTGTTACAGTGTCCGGGATAATCAAGTGAAGGTGGTGTAATGATTGGCCTGCATGTTTTATCGCTCGAGACTCTTGTAACGGTATTGCTGATGAATTCTTTATATCAGAATTTTCTTTTGCAATTGTACTCGTCTAAGATTATCTACGTTAAGTATTAATGGAGTAATTTCAACATTTTGTTTATTTGTACGCAATGGTGGAAATAATAATTTCTGAGATAAAGAATTTATATAATACAATTAATTTTTAATATGTAAAATAAGTAAATGTAAATTTAACTGAAATCACGCATCCCCGTAAAACGACGGCGAACCAAAGAGGCAATCCCGAAGACGGGCGACCGCAATCCCTTCCCTCCGGCTAAATTCCCGGACTCCTCGAAGGACGAGAATAGGTACCGACGTTAGGAGCAACGCGAGCGGACAACAAAGGAGTCGCCGCAAAGGGAATGGGGCAGTGTGCCGGGCGAACTTCGCGAAGCGCCTCGAGGTTCGCCCGCGACAAACCGCATCCTAATCGAAGCCGATGGACCTGCCGGGGCCCCATATTATCCGAATGCGCCTCGCGAGAAAGGTGCGCGCCCATTGTTTCCCGCTGCGGTCGCCTGCAACCCTTACCCTCCTTTCCAATGGCCAAAGTAAATTTGCCAGTGTTGCGGCCATTCGGACTTGGCCACGGGTACGAGCCCCGCTGCGCCTGTATCGCCCATTCAAATGGGTTTGATTATCGCGAATTAGCTGTGTACAGCCTTCGATTTGCTTTGCGTCGCATTGTTATTTCGGATTTCTTTTATATTTTTAAAACAAACGTGTTTAAAATACGTTATTGGTATTATTTTTATAACGTGTAATTTACTTAATTACACATTTTGCTCCATTTTTCTCATGCACTTGAAATTATAATCGTTAAATGACAAACTACAGTACTATGAAATAATTAATTTGAATCTACTTAAATTAAGTACATAAAGATCGATTTCAAATAGACTTCCGCAAGAATTCCCTTAAACCGAGAATAATTAATTCATTCAAACTTAGTACGATCGAATGCCGAGCATCATCACCGAGCGAAAATATTTGGCTAATTGAACCTCGAGCTCGTTTTCGCGAGTGTCCTCGTGTCCACGGCTAATCGAACAAAAAAACCCGGGCGGCGCAACTTCTCCGAGGCCGAGAAGTAGCTCTCCTCGAGGAGCGGGCGCGCAGCGAGATTCGCATCGCGGTGCTCTCGAGCACCTCGATCGCGGCGTCGTCGAGTTGAAAGGAAAAAAAAAGAGGCAGCGCGGCGCAGCTCGGTGTCGAGTGGCGCGGGGACCCTCGAGATGAAAGGAGCCGCGCTGCCTCGATACCGCAAAACCCGGTAATTAGCCCCTCGCCGAGAGGCGACCCGCGAATTTCTCCGTTGATTTATGCGGGTGGCCCCCTCGCGATGCGGGCCTCGTCGCGCTCCCGCGACCGTTAAATTGTCACGGAATTTTATTTTTGGAGCTGGAGGCCGTCGCTCGAGACGATGGCTCGGGTATTGTTGCCGGGAGTCTTTGTTCGGGGGATTCGCGAGCTGGACGGGTTGCTTTTAGGGGGTGGTTAGGAAATAATGGCTAGGGTTTTAAATTCGCGAGTGACGTATTTTCTGGGGAGAAGTATTGTCTCATGATTCGCTGTTCTTCCAAACTGGGACGTGAACGTATAAAAAGTAGTTGTATTTGAACGTTGAATTTTACGTCTCAATTTGTCGAGTAATGTACATTCTAGATATTTTAATTGACTGTTACTTCAACGTGTTTATTTTATAAAAACTCAATAGAAGTGTATATTTGAATAGCAAAAAAATTTATTGTATTATTCAGGAATTAAACAAAATCGGAAAAAGAAAAATATACCATTCTGTTAAGTTTGCGAATAACTGTTATCCTAGCTTAAACACATTGGTACACAAAAAATCTTCTTACACGCGATTTTCAATTTTATTTCGAATGGTACAAAAAATTTCATTTCCGAAGCTCTTTCTCATAACGTTCGGCGTCGCAGCCGCGCACATAAGGCGCCGGGACATTTCTTGTTCCGAGACCTAAAGAATCTTTTGCTAACTCCGCACCTTTTTTTTCTCCATGTCGTATAAAGATCCGGAGAAAATCGCAGACGCGGTATTGGCGGAGATTTCGTGCTGTTTTTTTTTTAAAAAGCAGCTGAATTTCTCGTGAAATGCTTTGCGAACAAACATTTTACAATTCTCAGATAATTTAGAAAGTAACGTATTTACTTTCAAAAGCATGCCTCTTGAAACTGCTATATTTAATTCAACAAATAAGACACTTTAATTACATAATTTACATCTAAAAGATTCAGTGCAATTTAAAAGCGAGTCGAGGAAAGAACTTTACAAGCGCCAATCAAGCAATCTCAAAGTCGGCACCTCGGCATCCCTCGAATCCCCTTCGCGCACAAAGCAATCCGCGCCGGCTAACGTCCCGCAAAGTAGCTCGTCAAAGAATTTCCCGGGCGGAGCGAAGCTGCAACGTCGGCCGGCCGATAAATAAGAGTCCCGGGGCATTCACGAGGCGAGCCCCACTGTCGTCGGCTGCAAACTGGAGAAAGAGAGAGGCTGCGGCCGGGCGTCTCGCGGCCATCGACGCGGAAACTCGGGCCTGCTAATGGACCGGTAATTGGCGCGCGTGAGTCCGGGCTTTTTAGCGCGCGCTCGTTCATTGTGCCCGCTTAATCGTTGCGAGGCGTATTTCCGCTCTTTCTTTTTGGTAGCCTCGATTTTTCCGCCACTTCGGGAGGAAACGATCGCTCGGTGGATGCCTCTCTCCGCGAGGACGTCGCGATGCTTTTATTTTCGTGCGCTCTTTAAGAGAGTCTCGCTGTTTAATAAATTTAAAGAGTGAAATTATTTTTGACGCGGATGCTTTTTTTCGTTTAATGACGTAAAAATGGTTAAAACACCTGCACACAGTTAGCTTTGTTTAATTATGTCCAGTTTATTTAACTTGATTTATGTAACGTTAATTAGCGGAGGTTCGTGACGCACGTCTGACCCACGCTCCCCTTTACTACTTAAAAAAAGAACCAGACCCCACCTCAAAGTGGCCAAAAAGGCTGGCGAGAAAATCAGCGTTAAAGTTCTTCCGATATACTATTTTGAATTTTCACGGCGTAACGTCTCATCACCCAGGGAGTTTATTATATTTTCATCTACGTCACTGGCAAGCCATATTCTCCAGCCGCGGGTACGTTCGCTCGCGTCGATGCATCTCTCGATAA
Source organism: Eurytoma adleriae (assembly GCA_900480045.1). Taxonomy (NCBI): domain Eukaryota; kingdom Metazoa; phylum Arthropoda; class Insecta; order Hymenoptera; family Eurytomidae; genus Eurytoma; species Eurytoma adleriae. The sequence continues at coordinate 223,031 of UXGC01000129.1, forward strand.
AATCGATAACTCTACAGCCTCTGCTTTACGACGCGTTTACGAGGCGGAAAGTAGCGGCTGCGATGATGCGATTGGACGCGCCTGAGGTTGCCAATTTCGCTTTCGAGCGTCTTCCCACCAGAATCAAGCTCTCGTTTTTTTTTTGGCCGCGATTATAAAGGCGATTTTTACGACGCAAGCGGGTTGGGAGTGGAATTTAATCGAATGCACTTCAGCGGAGAGGCTCGCGTTTACCGAGAAAAAAAAATATTGGCAAGCGACGGAGACGATAACGCGCTATCGATTGGGAGTGGCTTGTGTCTTAAAGCGAAAATATCTATCGGAATCCGTTGCGAGGAATCGAGTACTGTTCATAAGTTACGAATTTCCGATCCGTTATGAAGAAATTTGTAATTGTTCGCCTTCGATACAGTTGCAGTAAACAAGTTTTATAAGATAATATTTCCACTTCGCGGTCCTCTCATCCGTGGTCGGGCGAAAATAAGACAGCGACGTCGAAGTATTGGATAACGAAGACAATTGGGAAACTTATTTTTTCAAACTTTTAATCCCCAGTGATATTGGATTCAAACCACTCGGCCGTCTCCTTTAATAATCGAGCCGAGCGACGAGCCTTTAATTACGCAAAACAGCGGAGCATCGCAATTTTAACGAGCGACACCTGCCAAACTTTTTCCCCCCGCGGGCGCATTGTCGCTTCCCGTCGAAGCGGCGCACTTTGAAGCTCCGCTCGAGCGTAAATAAAACTCGGGGCGCAGACTCCGGGCGCCGCTGCTCGCCCGACCGCGCGACACGGCGAAAGAGCTAATTAAGCCGCGGGGCTGCAGCCCCGTTAATCCGCGATGGCCCGATGGCCCGTAAACAGTCGAAGACGAAAGAACAACAGGAGCGACGCCGGAGTCGCGCGTGCGCCTCAATTGTTCGCGGACAAAGCGCAAACAAACACGGCGATGCGGCCGAAAACTCCCTCTATTTTCCTAACTAATGTAGCCGGAGACGGGCGCGATTGTCCCCCTTCGCCGGCACGGCTTTAATTAGCAAATAGAGCGCGAGACACCTCAAAGTCAACAGGCGAGTATAAGGTCCTAACAGCCGTGCGCAACTTCTTTCGCCATTTAAACGTGGCAAGTCCTTGTCAGATTAATCCGGTTGTACTTCCTTTTGGCAAGGGCTTATTAATTTTGAAATTTCTTGTACCGATTTTTTTGTTTATTTGAAAGTATGGACAGATTTATTACGGTACGAGGTATTTTAAAAATTACTCGAAAAGCCGTAATTTTCTTAACAAATCATTTGACCCTAAATATTAATACGCAGTAGAACTCGCAAAAAAGTGAGAAGAATCTTTATGAAAAATTTATTTTCATGCATCATTTGAAACAATTTAAACACATAAGATGTCGCCCAGAGCCAATTCATTACTAAAGTACTCCCTCGGAAAGTCGCGTCTTGACCATCTCTAAATCTTCGCTTCCAGTTCGCGAAACTCCATTAATTGTTCCCTGCCGGGGTGGCGTCCGAAAAAGTCCGGGGCAAGAAGCATCGCGACAAGTGAAACAATGTGGCCAGCGAAGCGTCGCGCACCTTCGCCTCGCCGGCCGATAAAAGGGCCGGCGCGCGGGCTCGCCTCTACCCCGGGCTTTTCGCGCGCGTCCGACCGTCTTTCCTCTCGCACGAGCGGCCGAGTCGCGGCATATTCAGCCGTGTGTAAGGACGCGATAACTCGCTTCTTCCTGGGCGGCGGTCGACCCGCGCAGGAGAATGCCTCCGCTGCGGCTTCCTTCGACCTGTCCCCACGTGTGGAAGGTACAAACGCGGAATGGGTAATATTTCCTTAATTTTTTTCTTTTTTGAACATTGATTTGTAAATAAATATTTTATGTATTATTGTTTTTATTATTAGGATCGTATGCAAGGGTGTAACGAGTAATATGTAAATATTGGACTAGAAACTTACTGATTATGTACATTTAATGATGTAGTTAAGTAGATACACACCTGAAACAGAAAAGGTTGATCTTAAGAATATTTAATTTTGATTTAACAATATTTGTTTTGCATAAATTGCAAAGTTATACATTTTCAAAGTTTTAAAAATCTTGTTATTCTAATTAGCAGCAATTAATTAATTCACTTTGAAAAGCTAACTTATGTTTTCAATACAAATTGCAATTTTAGATAATATAGTTTACATAACTTTATAAACATTTACGCATACAACTGAAGAACTTTACAAGTCTATTATACCAACGTCATCACGAATTTCTGGAAGATGAGCACTTAAGCAAGTTGGCGAACGAAGTAAAACTTCAGGGGCAAACGTCAAAGACCGCGTAACAAAATTCCGTTGTTCTTCGTGCCGCCGCCCGCCCCCGCGACCTAGGCGCGCCTCTCAAGTCCTCGACCGCCAAAGTCGCCGGAAAACAGCGTCGGACTGCCTGGCCGCAGTGCCGGTGGCCTCGTTCGCCGGCCAATCCTCCGTAATTCGCCGACATATTTCGCGGCGCTAACTTTTCCCGGCCCGGCCAACTTCGACCGAGACTGTGTTTTGACGGAAACGCGCGCCGTGCGATTGACTTTTTAATTTGTTCGCGACGGACATCGATGGGCGAGAGGTCGCGCGGATATAAAAGCGGACGTCTGCCGAATCCCGAGCTATACCCGTCGACGGGGATATTAACGGCCCTCCGGATATGGAAAAATGATAATTTCTAGCGGCTTTACGAGCGAGAAGTTTTCCGGACGAAAACTTTTGTCCCCTTAATTGCTTTAGAATTGAACTTTTTCCACGGATTACGCGCGAGATGGATTTCTGCATTGTCCGGTAATTGATTTAAAATGTCGGGTCTATTTCGAGCTGGATATTTTTGGCAAGGCCGACGAGCGAAGTTATTTTTACGCGCCCAGCTTCTCGTTTACTATACCTCTAAATATTTTCTTTCGAATTTATATTGAACATTTTATTTTTTTTATTTACCTATAAAAATCCATGCGCAAAGTTTTGCTAGTCCTTTCACTTTATGTTTTGATATAAAATCACGAACATGGCCTGAAACTTCCCCGGTGTGTTTAAAGAAGCGATTAATAAATCAGAATCTGCAGTCTAAAGCTTCTCGTAAAACAATCTGATTTAGAAGGATGTAGCGTAATTTACATTAAATTTAAATGGAGATCCACTACACATTAACTTGCATTTTTGTTTATACACAAACAAGAAACATAACTTAACCGGTCGTAAAATTTCGCAAACATTTTCGCGACTCTCGACGTCGTAAAAAGTTTCCTCCTCTCTTCTCATAATAGCGCGGAACCTCGAAAATTCCGCGTCGCGCTCACGAAGTCAAAATGATAACGGGAACGGAGCCGAGGCCGTAAAATATCCGCAACTCATAAAAGCGTCGTCTCTCTAATAATCCCTCATCCTCGCTTTAATCAAGCGACCTCGAAAAAGCCAGCCCGCGCCGAGGCGCATTAAGCGATCGCGCGCCATTAAATAAAAAGCTTCTGTGTCCCCCGGCTCGCCCCCGCGGCGGCACAACAACGCAACGCGCCGCGTCATGGCCGCGTGTGTATAATACGCGAGGCGCGACAAAAAAAACATCCCGACAAAAAAGAAAGTGGCACGGGAGGGAGGGGGTCCCCCGGTCGCGCGGCGTTCATTGAAGTCGACGCGTTCCTTTGGCGCGCGCGCGCGGGGGGAAAATCGATTTTACGAGGCCTTTTAAGCCCGGCGCAAAGTGAATGACGTTAAAGCGAAAATGGACGCGCGCCGACGAGCGGGCTCATCGATTTCCGGTCGCGACGCCGGAAGTGCGCGCGAATAAAGGAGATTACGCGGCGATGGAGCCGGCCGCCCCGACGGGAGCGACCCGCTTTCGCGCGCGAGCTTCCACCTTTTTTCCGGGATCTCCCCGCGTAAGCTTTTTAATTTTGTCGGCCCGGAAGGCGGACCCCTTGCAGCTCGCCCTTTCACGATTGAGCGTGGATTTGTTTGCTGGGAGAAATCGATGAATAAGTGGCGCGACCTTCTTGCGCCGTTTAGATAAAATGCGTCACTTTTATACGACCGTAAAGTTAACGTTATTTGAGTTATTCGTGATAGGTAACTATTATTTGATAAAAACGAAGGCATTTGCCAGCAAAAGCAGTCAAATTTTTTATATTTAGATAACGTCATGCATTTAAATTATATTTTGTCTCTTATTTGCAACTACATTTTTCTCCTAATTATGAACACAAGAAACTATGCTTGCTCTACTTTTAAAAAAAGATATGAAACTAAAGCATCATTTCTGCATACAGCAAGAAAAGAAGAAATAAAGATTGGATTACCGCAAGAGAAAAAGTAAACAAAAGTACCCGTGGGCGTAAGAGTAAACAAAATAGTTACTAAATAAGCGGAATCCCTCTGCAAACTATTAAACTGAAATATATCAAAGCTGTTTTGGAAAATAGACAATAGATAGTTTACGCGACGGGTAGACGGCAGGATGTGCGCACGTGGACCGGAAACGGTGCTCGTGGGAGTCCTTTTTCGCTCGTAAAAAGAATGCGATAAGAGTAAACAAAAAATTCATTTCTGATACGTCGTTTCGTACAGCAGACCACTGAGCCTTCCTTTTCCAAGCAGACTCGAGCAAGACTACTCGGAAGACTCACTTGAGGCGAATGCTTTTTTACACGGTCAACCCTCGCAGATGGCGGAAACGCTTGAGTTGAGCTTTGAATTTCTGTTAGAATTCCGGTCGCGCGCGCGACATTAGTCAGAGGAAAATGTAGTGGCGATGGTATCGTAGCTTCCTTCGCGTTTTTTCGCTCCTGTGCGAGATGACCAATTCTAACGTGTACTTTCAAAGATCATAGAACGATTTGTTAGACCGCACGTCATTGTAGTTCAATTTGTAATGAATTAGAATGGAGAGGGATAATCAATTCCAACTCGATTCTGAGTTCGCATTACAGTGCACTTCCTTTTACCGTCTTCGATCATTGGGTTCGCCTGGTATAAGAAGAGAGCGAATTTTTTCCTCGGGATCTCGTTTCCTCGCTGATTTATTAACTTATATTTAGACGTTGGAGGAATAATCCATCGTTTAGGTCATAATACAGATTTATTCGCGACGAACCTTTTTATTCTGCTTCAACCCTGAGATGAATGATAAGGGAAACTATATCGTAACATCATTTACATAATAATTGCGTCAAAATATGCCTAGTATTCATTGAAATTCTCTCTCATCCTTTTATTCAGTTGCTATTTTGATAAAGATCATTATTTTCTCCGGGTTACCGTAAGTCACATATTATTCTGATTAATGTGTTCAGAGAGTTATTTAACTTACTACGAAGTAATTATAGGGAAAATTTAAATTCCTATTTACATCAAAAATGTGCATTTATTTGTGGATTTATTTTTGCATTTAAAATGGCTTTTATCGTATTCAATAATGGAGTTATATTTAAATTGCGGCGAACACTATTAACACAAATTGAAAGCATTTTAATACTCTCAGTATTCTAGAAAAAAGCCACGACACTGTTTAGTTCAGTTTCTGCTCACTATTAGTATTTCTGCAGATTATTATGTTTGCAGCGTACGAACTATAATTCAAAGAGCTAAACTGTCTAATTTACAGCTACAGGGAAACGTGTAATCCGACGTGGAATATTCAAAGATCTGGCCGTTTCCGCCTGGCAAAGCTTCTTACGCATAAGAAAGAATTCGATCAGCCAGGTGTAAATATTCAGAAACATAAACAAACTTGCGTTTCCCTAATCTTCTTAACAAAATCTCCCAATGTCCGAGAGATTAAGATCGACTTTCGAAATTCAAAATGGCGCAAAAATAAAGATTCCAATCGGCGAGCCTCGGGAGCAAATTGTGCCCTCTCAGACGTAAAATCCACTGGGTGAGAAAGAAGCTCGCGCTGCTCGCATAGAAATCGCCTTTTTGGCGGCTGATACACCGGCATGTGTCGAGGGTCCCTTCGGCTCCATTCTCCCGATCGTGAAAAAAAAGTGCGCAACGCGACTCGCCTTTGTCCCGGGTATAATCAGGACGTGCGAGCGTATATACTCGCAGCGCTCGCAGGCGTATCGGATTAACTGACTGCGAGAGCTCAGCTCTTACTTTTTTCCCCTTATTTCTTTCCTTTGTGCCCCCCTTGAGATTCTCCTTGTATAGTGTATCTCCTTGTGCGTACATTTTTTTTCTTCCAGCGCGGAGGATCAACGTTACTTTGTTGTTGAGTGTCGATAAGTGTGATGGATGTACCCATGCTTGATTTGACAGTGAATAATAACTTTGATATTTATAGCGATATTATTACGATAACGGCTGAGTAATGCAGGTCTGACCGTTTACGCGTTGTACTACTTGAAATCGGTATCAAATTAAGTATTGCAGTTATATGTATAAATCTTTTTTTTAATATATACTCTGAGAAGAAATATTGTAATTAAAAAAAAAGTATTCTCTTTCCATACCGATCTTCTTTGACTTTCACATATTAAGCAAAGGGAATTATTAAAACTGCTTTTTTTCAAATATTCACATATTTTGTACATCCTATGTATTGATGAAAAATATGGTTTCATTTTTTTGATTAATATTTTGACGTTAATATACGTACAATAATCAGAAGATCCTTAATAAAGCGTTCACCTCACTCGTAAAAAGTTCGAGCGCGTGCGCGTCCAGAATACCGCAAGAAGCGAAGCTTGCCGAAATTAGCCGGGCAAATTTAATCCTTCGTATAAACGGGAGACAATTATCCGTGGAGAATGCTCGACGTCGCCGTTGGCGCAGACGTCGCCCGCTCGAAGAATAACGGCGAGGCAACTTTGATAAGCGGGAATTTACGCTATTTCGGGCTAAAGGTCGACGTGAGTCGATCGGCACCGTGGGTCGCGCCGCGGCGGTAGCCAAGTAGCTACCCGGATAACGGCGATCGCGAGCAAATGAGGGTAGGACGCCGCGCGACTCTTAGATTCATATCTCGAGTCTTCATTATCTTGCACTTTTCCGCCCAGCGCGAGTTACTTCCCTTTCTTGCTTTCTCGACTTCCCAGCGATCTCTACGAGCTTTCTCGTCCTTCCCTTGAATGAAGAGATAAGGTGCTTTGTTTTTATTTGGCTAGTGCTTTTACTTTAAATTTGAAAATGTGACGCTTTGTCTTTGTTTACTCAAAAGTAAGCGTACCTCAAATAAGAATGAAAATCTTACAGCGTAAAAATGCAATTTTTAACAGTTGTAAATGAAACAATTAAATTTTTCATTAAAAGTTCATCGATCAATTCGATCCTCGCCTTATAAAAGAAAAATCAGCTTATCTTGAAAAAAATATTTATCAGCATAAAAAATAAATCATCGCTGCAGATTTACACATATTTTTTGTAGAAAATTATAAAAGTTCAAAGATAAAAGCGATGCGATCTCCCCAATAAATTTCCCGACCACTATAAAATCAAACTTTTATCGCGCGCGGGGGGTGATCGATAGCCCGCGATAAAATTACACCGAGCGTGCGAACAACCCGGCGGATTACGAAATTTACTTTTCATCAGGCGAGGGAGTCGGAGAGGGAGGAAAAGCAGCGGTGCGGAGGGGCCGATTCCCCGCGTCTCCGCCTTGCGGGAGGCGCGCGCGAGCCGTTCTATAAATAGCGGCGCACGCGCCCGCGCGCACGTACACGTCCCGGCGCATTGTGCGCGCCCGGCTCCCGCGACTAGGTCAGCCTCGTAATTTCGAATTTCGCTCCCCCGCGCCCTCCCCCCGGAGCGCGCGATCCACTTTTATCTCCGGCGCCGTCGTCCGCCGGAAGGATATCACCGGCGCGACTCCGCTTCCTTTTCCCCCTCGAGATCGCTGGCGTGCCCGGCTCCTACGCGAGGAGGGTTGCGGTATTTTCTCTCCGGTGCTGCTGCGACGTTTTTCGAGGCGGAGGTTGTTACCTTCTCGATGCGAGGGTGATGTCGCTCTCGTTTCTCCGGGAGTGCCTCGTTCGAAGATATTTTTGTGGCTTGAAAAATGTTCAAATCATCGTAGTGCGCTTCTATTATTCATAGGGCGTAATTTCATGATAAAGTAATCTAATCAAACATTTTTCATTCCCTAATAAGTGTCCACTTTTTCTTAGTCTTTTTATACTTTTAATCGAATTTCGATGGTTGAACTTATTATTAGATGAAAATTAAATCAAAATAAAAAAGGAATGATAATTCGGCGTAGGTGTCAGGAGATGATTTTTTGCCGAATATTTCCCACCGTAAAATTTTACGTGCCGCGGTCATAAAATGTGAAATTGTTATTCCCGGCGAACGTTTTGCATATTTATTTGTCGTGCGGGCGCGCGCCCAGAGAGATCGCGATAAAAAAATAATTACCTCGGGGGCGCGCTGAGTGCGCAGTCACGAAGAAATGGCATGGAAAGCGCATCGCGGCCACATTATCCCGAGCGTATTTTTTCTCTCTCAGTCTCTCCGTCTACGCGAGACTGTGCAAACGAGAGAACCGCTAAACAAACAAACACAGCGGTAGCGCGACGTAAACTAAAAATTCAGATCCACGTGCGCAAACATCGGGCCGACGCGTGCCGCGGAAATACTCCTTGCGTACACATCAACGGATCGTAATGTAAATGTATAGTTAGCAATTTCATTTGACTCGCAAATCAAAATGCATTAAGCCCGCTTTCAGAGACCCTTTAAAGTGTAGGTCTTATTAGGGAATTGTATCAAGTATCGATGAGACTTGTTTTTTGAAATAATTTGTTGAGCTCAGGTAGCGGTGCTCTTAGAATATTGTATAATAATATTTTCAATATATTTAGTGCTCGGTAAAATTGCGATTGATGATTTTTTACTCGAACACAATATTTCCACTGTTATCATAAAAAAATAAATAACGGGTGCAAGCTTAATTCGAAGCTTTTGAGCTTCAGCTCTAAATATCTGTAATCTGAATGACTGCAGATACCCAGTACATTAACGTCTCGGCCGTACTATCGCAGTTTACATTCAATTTATTTTGAAAACCTCGCAATAACATTCGCTTGCCATCAAAACTCGGTAAATCATTTTTCGTTGCGCCATAAATATTGCCCCCACACCTACGCCGCGAATCGATAAAAAGCAAACAATATCGGGCCCACGCGGTAGCGCATACCTCTTATCTGGAGAACAATAAAAATGCGAAACTTAATTGACCCTCGCCAAAGGCCGCCGAAAACACTCGTCGACCGCGCTGCGGTCCATCGATCTTCGGCCGACGGCAAAAAGGCGCGTCCGGTCTCGCCTTTTTCCGGCGCTGTTATTAAATTCGCGAATAGGTTAATAGAGGCGAGAGATTTTCCGCCCTCGTACCAAGGATTCAGCCTTGACTTTAGCGCGGTCATCTCTGCGTCCGAGCGATGGAGATTTTCGATTTCTATGATCGGTCGGGGCATTTTCGGAAGGAACGTGGGTTTCCTCCTTCAAGGATAGGAATCAGAAGAATCGAGGGCTGATATTACCTTGAAAAAGGCTATTTATAAGGTTAAAACCTAACTTTGTATATATTATCTCAAGAAAAGGACAGATAAATAATTTTAATAATATGTAAACGAGGCAACTGACGAGGTGTTATGTCGCGAGCTTTTTCACTCCTACAGTCAGGGTTAGAGATCAAAGGCGACCGCCGACGATACGGAATTAGCCTGCCACGGGCGTCCAACGGAATTCTCGATAAAGAGGAGATACATCATTTGGTTCGCGCGTCTCACCCCCACCTACCCCTCGCGGCTTTGGCCGCTTCGGCTACTTTGCGCGACTTTGTCTCCTTGTTTCTATTGATTTTGATGCTTTTGAAGATAAAGGACTTGATAAATTCATCCAAAAATTTTTTTATTAAAGTTTGCTTGTTATAATAATCTAAATCTTGCTGACGTAAAAACAGAATCTTAATGTAGTAAAGCTGTACTAATTTGTACTATCTCGAATTTTTTATATTTTTTTATAATAAATTTTACAATTAGTAAAAGAGCGAAAAAACCTTGTTAATTACGTAATCTAAAGTAAATCATCTAATACACTTTTTCCACTCTCACAAAGTTTAAACCTAAATGTAGATCGCGCGCGCATCGCTTTCAGCGTGCAAGTCAAACTTGTGAAAACGGGAATGGAACAAACTTTTTTGCAACTTCGGACGGGCTATTTTGCAGTTGTGTTTTTCCTCGAAAAATCCTCGCGAACTTTTGCAAAAAAAAAAAAAGAGGGAGAGAAGCCCGGAAACATCAATGAGGGGGATGTTCTATTTAAAAGAACGTTGATACCCGCGAGCTACGAAATCGACCGCAGCTCGGACGAGCTCTATTTATATTTACGTGAGCTCGGCTTGCTTACCGTACGTGCGACACGTTTTTTTGTGCCTGTACAAAAAGGAATGATACGAGCGCAGCGAGGCGAACTTTTGTTATGACAATTTTCACCGAATTAAATCACAGTGTAATTTTTTAAAAGCTTTAATACTACATTTGCGCGTGCTTCTTATTCCACCATAATGGACTGTAAACTTACTAATTCAAATCGTAAAAAAGATCTTTGAAAAGAAAAAGCATTTAACAGAAACAGAGTAAAAATTAAGAGAAATCGACAAAATTTTGAAATTTCACTGACGACTTGCCAAAGTAAAAGAAAAATCTCCGGGAGGCGAACGAACTTTGCAATAAATATCCTTTCTCGCGCTGTAATTCCATAAGTCTGTCTTCCGAAATAGCCGGGTTTTCGTAGCGGCACCGGCAGACCTCTCGCAATTTTTTTCCTCGTTCCGGGAGCGCGCGTCATTTTTCCTCGGCCTCCTTCAGCCGCAGAAGTCGTGAATTTGTCGCACGCTTTCTCTTTTCCCACCGTGCTCCAGGCCTCCATCAGTTATCCCCCGAGCACCTTGTCCGAAGGAGTAGCTGTTTGCAGGGCGATAATAACCAGGCGGCACTCAATCTTGCAGGTCGCGCTGCCCCTTTCCTGTTTTTTTTCCTCCGTGCCTTGACGTCTCTTCTTGCGGCCAACGCGCGACTCCGCTATTTCCTCGCTAATCCATCAAAATACGAGGGCGTTATGAAATTTGCCGCGGTGGACCAGTGGTATTTATTTTCGAGTTTCGTCCCCGCCATGTCCTTTGCCGCAGATTGACCGATATTGGGTAACGTGGCCGCGCAATTTCTCGGCGTTTAGTTTCGCGCTTTCGGTGTCAATGACCTAGTCCGTTTACTCGTAAATGAAAAGAATTTAAAAATAAAGAAATAGTTTTGAAAAGCGTATTAGATACTGATGAACTGGAAAGAGCGTTATTCTAAACGCGAAACATTATTACTTATCCAAGGCGATTGTTAAGAATGAATGAACAGCAAGTTTTTTATAATCCGAACAAAAATTTATTAGAATTAAATCTGCAATAGGTGATCCACTCAACCGTTAAAACTCAGAGTTTTTACAGTCTGCATTAGAATAAGTCTCCGAGCTTTCGAGAATAAAAGGCTATTCGTACAATTTTTTTTTGTGTGTGCGTCACGTGTGTGTCAATATCACACACGTCTCTGAAACTTCATTTTAACTTTTCTACTTTCTTTTTGGCCTATATTTCAACGGCACACAGAACGATCCTTTCATCATCCGCGACAAAAAGCGAACGCGCCGTTACATTTGCTCTGTGCCACTGTTTTTAAGAACACTTACTTTTGAAAATACGAGCTCGCGCCTACTGAATCCCCGCGCGACGTCATCGTCGGCGCTATCGCGCGTCACAAAGGAAGGGTGAAAAGAGTGCATTTAAAAAAAGTTTGCCTCAATAATCAGTTTTATTTTCGACAGCTGCATTCGCTTCCATTGCCGACGAAGAAGAATGATCGGCAAACCGTGCCACGCCGCGGAAACAATGCTGCTAAATAATTTTAATAAAATTTTCCCACCATTTATACTAGCAGAAGAACATTAAAATGCATTCGTTCGTTTAGATTCTATCCAGCTCAAAGAGAATAAAAAGGCATTAAAATCGAAGCAAATAAATAATTTCGACACTCGAATGAATTAGAAAGTAACTCGAAGTGACTGGCAACGCAAAAAGTTTGCGCAACTCAAAGAGAATCAATTGAAACGCTTAAAAAAAACACTAAAATTGTTCCGGCTCCCTCGCGCCATTAAACAAAGTGACGGACCAATCCGCTAAAACTCCGTCACTCCGTCAGGAGCCAATCCCACGTGACTCTCTCACAAAAAAAAGTATTCGAGCGACTGCGCGAGGGTTAAATGCCGTAAAGAACGTAAAAGAGATTAGCGAGCGGTGCCTAACTGTCGCTCGAGCACCGGCTGAAAATCATCGCCGTTAAAAGTCTCGTAAAACACAGCCGTCCAGCGGACTCGCTTACAACTGATTACGACCTTGTCTCCCCCTCCTCCCTCTCGCTCGCTCTATTTTTAAAAGGGGGGCTCGCGCGCCAGCCCCGGCTTCATCGCGCATGTCCTTTTCGCCGTCGGTCTGTCTTGCTCTGCGCGCGCGCCGCGCTTCTTAGCCCCTAACGAGGCCACTAGAGCCGCGTTTCCAGTCTCTACGCGCGCGTACGTGTACGCGAGAGGCTGCGCCGCCGCCGAGGCGCAGATTCAGATTTTTCGCCCGAAAATAGAGACAATTATGCTTTCGGGATTTTTTTTCGCCGCTGATAGCTCGCGCCGACGAGGGGCTGTTTAAGAATAACTCCGGCTTTACGTAACTCCGGCTGATGTTGCTTTACTTTTCTTCTCGCACGTGTTGGCGATGTTCTTTGATTAAGGGCCAATTACTAAATAACGAGTAGATTGTTAGAACATTAATTTCCTTTTTATTACACTGATAGAGTGATATATTGATGAACTGTATGGATGAGAAGATTTTATTTATGATTTTTATTTTTCGTATAAATTTTGAGTGAAGAACTAATGCAATTTCTAAATGTCTAATAAATCTACGTTTATGTTTCGATCAAACTATTTAACTGACACCTGGCAGAAAAATAAAAATTTAATAGCGCCCATAAAGTTTATCGAAAAACAATAAAACAGCAATAATACGATATTAAATTTGCCGGTATATCCTATGAAGTAGTTGAACAGGTCCGAGTTAAAGGTTTCTGAGCTACTTATTTCCGCGGGGCTTGGGGGGGTTAAATTTACGAGGCTTAACCGAGTCGTTCGATGTCGGTTATTAGCGCTGAAAGTTGAAAGTGTGCATTCATTTTCCATAGTGCGAGGAGCAACGATCCGCTCGTTGGAATTACGACTAATCAACGATTCCAGCCGGTCCCGGTTCCCTCGAGTTTTCTGAAATGACTTACGCGAAACTGATTAAACTTCCCAGGCCATATTATTCCGAGCCTTATATTCTGAAAATTAATTCCGTACAGCGTATTATGATGTTGTTTGAATCAACATGCTTTTTATGTTGTATAAACGTAACGATGTATTGCACTTTACGGTACATTTTATTTCTTGTTTACCTATTTTCGACTTTACGTTTAGATTCGTTGCTTTATAAGTACACAAACCTATGGTTTATTCAGTTTAATCGATGATCAGACATTACTTTCCGTTTATTGTTTGTTTTTTTAATGACAAGTATTTTTTAGAAAAATTAATACTACACCAAATTAATTTTTAATAAAAATCAACAATACAAAATAAACTATCGTCTTCGTAAAATTAAAAAGAAAATTTTTAATGCGCTCTTGAGCCCAAGTACACTTTCCTGCTCCCTTGCCACAGTGTCCCATCAAGTGCAGCTCCTCGACCAAACCGCAGATCGCCGGGGAGCCGGAGAGAGGTCTGGAAGGAATTTCGTTCTAATTTGAGGATCGACTTCGTCGGCTCGCCATCGCAGAAAGTTATTAGATATTCCGGTTCGCTCGAATCTCGACCGCGACGAATCGCAAAATCTTTTGTCTCGGACTCCTTCCTTCCATTAATTTTGACCGATCGATTTCATCTTGAAAGATGACTTTCACTTTATTTCGTCGTCAAATATGCGTTGAGTTGTCGGAAAAAGGGAGAACGATATTATCGTGTCAGTCTTATCAAACGCGGACTCATACTACTTGACGTTGAAGCTTCTTTTCGATTCTTCTGTTTACTTCCTCAGTTCTTACTGAAATTATGCAACTGAATTCTTTAAAAATTGAATTGTTTATAATATCAAAAAAGCTATAATAAAGTGATAAAATTTCGCGCTAAATCCGGTAGGAGTTATTCCAACAGAGCGAGTCCGCAGCGGTGATGGGACGCATGCATCGAAAGTCCTGGCGGTCGTTTGTGTGCGCATTAATTAATAGCCAGGCCACTTGTTTGTTTGAATTCAGCAGCCTCGCGCGCAACCGCTAATAACGTACTGCGTCGCCGAGTAAATTTAGCGGCTCCGTGGTGGATCCGTATGACCCGTATTGGCGGGGACGCGACGCCGCCGGACGAGCGGCTTCGATTGGTGCCGCGCGAGGGACGCGCCGGTAATCCTTCGCCGACTGATTAATTTAGATGGACCTTCGGCGAGATCGACCGACGCCGATGGGGAGGCTGCGCCTTTTTCTCGACGGATGAAAGAAATGGTTGCGCAGTTTTTCTACACGCGGTAATTATTTAGGTGAGCTGAGAAAAATGAGGTTGGAAAAATTACTAGAAATTCTATTGTTCGTTTAGAAGAGGCATGAAACATAAGAAAAGTTGCTGTAATATTTCGAAAAATTATAACTATAAAAATAGTATTATTTAAAAAAAAAAAATTTGTATTAGTGCAATTTACTAAAATAAGTAGAAAAATCGAGATTTCATGCGCCATTCTGTAGAAATAATTATAAAAAATATTTTTCATTTTAATATAGATAAATTAATTCTTATGTAATAATTTATATATTTTGCATTAATTACTTATTATTATATCCGCGGGCATCCTCCTTTCCTAGCAGTAGTTGAGAACGCATATAATTAGATCTAGATAAAATTAATTTCAATATGACGAGCTACAAACTCGTTTTAGTACAAGGCTATTAACGATTTAAGAGAATTCATAAAACCAATTCTCACCCTCATTTCATTGAAAATATAACTTTCAATAATCCGATATTGAACAACACTCGGTACATCAGGCATCTTAACCGAGCGAGTAAACGTGCAAGTTATAGTACACCTCGCCCCCTCTCCCACCGAATAAACGGCACGATCGTTTCGTCTGGAAATATAAAATGAAACGATCGCTCATTCATCCCAGCTAGACGCAGCCGAGCGGGATCTCGCAATCGAGGCGAGCCCTCGATGTGAATCGCGAGAAGCGAGAGGAGCGCGAGGCGTGCGGCGCGGCGCGCGCGCTCCCGAGGCCAAGAGTCGTAACCGCGACCTTAGCTCCGGCGCGCCAGCCTCGCCGCCCCCTCCCCCGGAGCCGGTCTCTATGGCGCTGAGGGAGGGAGAGACGCAGCGGCGCGTCCCGGTCGATATCGGCCGAGCGCCGCCGCCGCCGGGCGGCGGGGAGAGGCGGCCGGCGTCCCCCGGCCACGCGCACGCCGGGATCGCCGGGCCGAATTTTCCTCGCGGCTCCCTTTTTTTCTTTTTAGTGCGTCAATCCGGCGTAAGGACCCGAGTAGATGCTTTTTTTTGCTACGTCGAGAGGGCACTGCGTGTTAGTGGAAATTGGTTAAACGGACTGGTTAATAATTGAGAGTAAATAATTGTGTAGATATTTAATTTTAAAATGTATCTTTTTTATTTAAAGGAAAAAGAGTGTAATGAATCGAATTATCATCGTTACTTCTTTTCCACTTCGCGCCATCTTCCGTTAGTTTTCTCGGCTTAACAAGATTATCAAGTTCGAGCGTAAGGATGCTCTTTTTTTACGTAGTTAAATATGATTGAATAAGCCCCGGAGCGAATCCGTGGGCAACGTATAGCGTCGTTTAAGGCTGAAGGAAGAAAATGAGAAATAGTCTCAAAGACGGAATACATCAAAAAAACAGCAGGGGAATAGACACGCGCACGCGAGCACGGCTGACCGGTTTCGCCCGTTACTACTTATCGTGCGTATGCTTAATAAATGCCTCGCCATAGCTCACCTCGCCTTTCGCCGCCTCGTATCTCCCCGCGCATTTTTCATTTAAAAGCTTCTGTATGCACGGCTGAACAATAAAAACAACGCGCGCAAGAGTAAATAAATAAATAAACAGGCGAAAGCATTTCATAATTAAAATCCGATCCCCTAATGACTCATCGAAACGAGGGAGAAAAAAAGGAAGGAAGAGAGCGGAGGGAGCGGCATGTGAAAGTAATTCCGCGGCCGCAAGGTGACACCTACGCCGGCGGTGAAACAATAAGGCAATCCTTTCCAAACATTTTAATCCCTATCAATCAGAGACTGCGCTGCCCGCCCCTTACACCCCTTCGAGCGTCGACTTCGGCCATTAGGCTCGTACTCCCGTCTTTCTACGGTTACGCGCTCTGTCACTGCGTCTCTCTTTCTCTCTCCCTCTCTCTCTCTCTTTCTTTCTCCTTATCTCTATCTCTCTCTGACGCTTGCTCTTGTTTCGCGAGGGGGAAGTAGACGGCTCGGACGGAGTCGATATTCTCGGGCGTGCGGGAGAGCTTCTGCGTCTGCTAGCCTGCTACTTTTGGCACGGACGCTCGTTCTCGACGCTCGACTTTCGCACTCCCAAGAAATTTAAAAAAAGAGAGTATTAAAGAAAATTACACATAAATTCACTCTTTTTTATCACGCATGTGGAAAGGTTTGTAATTTTGGAATTAAAAAGTTAAGTATAATTATGCTTCACTTACCAATTAGCGGCATTTGTGAAGTGGATTGTCAGTAAAATAAATACGAACCTGAAACAAAAATAGAATGAACGATTTATTTTTAAAATCAAAATAAATATACTGACAATGAAGCTCAATCTCTAAGGTACAATAATTTCGTTATATTTATGTTATTATCCGGTATTATTGAAACGATAAAAAAGTTAATACAAATTACTCGAGACAATGGCGAGTAATTTATCAGCTCGCGCTAATAACTGCAGAGCCGAACTTTAAATTTATTTAAATCCATCCAGTTTTCCGGCGGTATAAAATTTATTTCGTCGACTTTAACCAAAGTGTTATCGACGTAAATTACCTCCCGTTAAACTTTCACACGGAGCGTTAAAACTTTTACATCTTTCGGGGCAGCGTGTCCCCACCTACTTTCCAAGCCAGTTATTCAAATTATCCCGGTTTCATTTCGCCGCCGAAAAAAGCGGCCATCAAAACCTCATCAACGACGCGCTCCGTTTCCCCGCGCGTCGCCGAATACAAAAGACGCAACCAACCGAATCGCGCTCATTTCTCCATCGATGAATTTTCTCTCTGATTCGCGTAAAGAAAAATCGAGTAACCTTAGAAGACGATCGCCGGACTGTTTTGACATCGGCGCTAATAAACAATGGAGGGCCCGATAAAATTACGCTCGTCATCGCATTCTCGCGGCCGCTGAATAAATCACGAGGCCCTTTCCGAGCAGGGCAGGCCGTATTCATCTCCCTTATCTATTTTGCAGAAGATCCCCCCCACCATCGACTTGCCCTCCCCCCCTGGACTCTCGCAGGCCTATCCCTCGATTTATCTTTATTTGGAGCGCGAAGCGTGACTCGCCGGCGTAGAAGTTAAGTCTCCTCCGCTGCAACGAAGGGGCTAATGACGGGCCGATTTCAAAGGGTTTTCGTGCAGCCTCGGGAAAACTGGAGCGTGAGGCGAAATCGTAAATTTCCGTCGGCCGCCTTCCTCTTTTTTTTTTCTTTTCTTTTTTCGAGCGTTGCCGTAGGGGGAATTAAATATTTGATTTACAAATGAAATTTCCGCTTCCCCCGGCCGCGCCGTTGCGAAACTCCGCGCGGCGCCGCCGAAAAGTTCCGGCGTTAGGGGATTTTGATTGACTTACGCTCCTCCGTCGATTATCTGTGTAAAATAAATGAACGGGGAGGATGAGCGCGAATGGCTGTTTCATAAACGCGCCGCCAAAGTTTTATCGAGTTTCGTTTCCGCGGGGAGAGGGGAGGACTGGAAAATCATAATTTTTATCCGCTTAGGCCGAGGAAGCTTTTCCATTCGGATATTTTCATGATTTTTCGGAAAAACAATAGCGGATAATAAAAGGGCGGCGAAATTACCAAGCGGAAATACTACACTTTGCAGCGACAGCTCTTGACGAACTTTTTGATGAAAGCAATTTTTCCCGGCGAATTATGGAATTATTCACGCAAATCACGCAAACCCGACGGATTAGCGCGAGAGAGATATATGACGGCTGCTCTGATGGCTTATTTTAACAGGAGAAAAAATACCACAAAATTCGGGTATTCTTTAGATTTTTATTTAAAAAAAATTTGTTATGCTGTTCATTTGAAATATTTAGCTAAGAATAAATCTTAGTTCGATTTTAAGGTGTTACATAAAGTGAACTATAAATAAGAAAACTGCAGATATTTTAGTCTTTTCTTACACGAACTAACCGAAAAACAGCGAGATAAATTGCAAGGAACAAAATACTGAAGAGAAAATATGAGCTAACGCAGAAAAACTTGTAAGTTTCAATTTTAACGACCGACGGTGAAAATGATCAAATATCCGATAACTTTCGTGATCACGATCATCAATCTTGGCCGGCAAAGCTTAAGTAGCAAAACCACGTTTTCGAATGCACATATTAATAAATCTTAGGAAATTTCAGCCATTATCATTTTCCCCGAAAAAAAGGAATAAAAACTTACTTATCCCGAACCTAAATTAATCAAAATAATAAACAGTACAGGCGCTCGTTCAATCTTTGATCAGCGGCCTCAATAATTCAAACGACGACGTCCCGGCGCTGGCCGTCGTCAAAAGCGTCATCAGCATAAATTCCATTTCTCTTCCTGCGGCGAAATAAAAGACAGGAGGAGCGGGGAAATGGGAAAAACTGGGTCTCGCGTTTTTCTCTGCGAGCCGCGAGGAAAATTCGTTAATAAGTAAGAACGAGGGAGGGTCGCGGCGGTGGCGAAGGGGCTATTATCGGCGGTGGCGCACGAATGGGGGAGCGGCGAGTGTCGCCGCGGGAGATCGATGAGAGCGCGGCGTCGAGATGCGCACCTAGGAGACGTATTTATCGAGTGCTAACGACTCCTTCGCCGTGTGCATTCGTATCGCACGTTCCGCGACAATCGAAATATTTGACTGCGTCAGAACATTTTTAAAGGAAGATTTTATAGTACGATTAAAAAATTTTATAAGCAGTAGCATAAATTTGTTAAAAAAAAAATACTTTTTTTATCCGTCCATTCGCTATCTGGTAAAAAACAGTAGATAGGAAGTGTACAATTTTTCGATGTCCATTTTATTCGTATTTTTTATTCTAAAAACGTAAAAATAATATTTATTTTTTAAATGAAAATAAATTCATGAAATAAAAGTTGACTGTAGGATAAAACACTTTAGAAAACGTATAAAAAAATAAAAAGATAAAAAGGAAAAATAAAAGTTAATGCAGGATCCTTTTCTCTACAAGCACCTCTTCATGGCTCCTCACACGGGCAGTTTCTCGATTATCGCGCGAACGATTTCGTAAAAGCACACATTTTTTTCGCAGTCCCTAGACGAGTAAATTGTTCAAGCGTCTTTTCCCTCCGCTATGCCATTGTAGCCACAGCGCCTCTAAAAGTCCCGTCAACTTAGCGAGCAATAAGTGTTTTCGCTTTCCGCGGGAGCGCCAAAGTTTTTTGGGCATCGATCGGGGAAAAATTTCTTTCGAACTAAGGAAAAAGCTTAACCAACCCTGCTGCGTTTCTAGAATAGCGCGTAAACTCCATTTCATATTACGAACTTTTAAATTTTTCTAACCGAATCAACGGTCATGAACTTTTCTCTCAGCGATAAGCCGTTAAAAGTTTAAAATAAGTTTTGCGGAAAATTTTTTTTCCTCTAAAAAGCGGAAAGAATGAAATTTGCAACTTTCGCATTTTCTTTTAATCAAGATTGGGGTTGCGTTAACGCCAGCTAAAAGATATTGCGGCGGCGAACGATTCGACACATCAAGTTTAACAATGTGCACATGAAAACACTTGTAAATGGGCAACGATTGTTAAGCAGCGGAACGAGCGCAATGAAACGACCAAGTACTGACGTGCACAATATTGCCGATGGCGGTAGATTCTTTTCAAACTTACCTTCCATTACCGCTTTTATGCGACCCAAACGGTTGCTGCTTTACCCAAGCGCTAATGCAAAAATTTAATAACCGAAGCGAATCGTCATTTTCTTTCATCGAGTTTAATTTGATTTTTTGGAGGTGAAATTGTATATCGTGTGTTGTTAATCCAATTAAATGGAATAATTCCATTTCACGAACTCGTAGGATCATTGGGAAATTATGAAGGCGAGGTAACGGCCTATTACGCGTTCACGTGCACGAATTGCGCAATCCTTCATTCCGCAACTTCATTAGAGGTGCTTTACGATAAATATTAATAAGAAGTGCGTCGGCGTGCCTTCGTTAGTCTGGGGATTTAACTGAATGCCAGGCACGTGACGAGCGTGGGTGTGATAATAATTTTTAGAAATAAAGAAAGCGATAAAATTGAAATCGCGTTATAAGTTAATAAGTGATGCTAAAATTGGGTAACACTATGGTCAACTAAAAAATTTTCTATTAATTTTTAACAAACAAAACAGCTCAAACTATTGCGCTGTCCACTGATTATACAGCGAAAACTCGAGAGAATATAAATTGGAGGAAAAAATTTCGCTGACGAGCGTGCACGCATTGCGGCGACTGTCAGTGCGCCCACTCGCCCGCGGGGGAGCAAAAATATTCAATCCTGCGGGAGAACAAAAAGGTGAGAGATAAATTAATGTTCGGCCTTTGAGGCGGCTCCTTTAATTACGCCGCGGCCGAGCTATTTTTGGAATTCTCTATTTCGTGAGTTGGCGGGCGGATACGGTAAACTTTTTCTCGCCAAGGCCCTACTGTCTTTTTTTCTCCCCGCCGCAAAATTCGATTTTTCGAGCCACGAGAATTTTCCACCGCTATTGCACGTCGCGTCTCGGTGCGATAATTCGCTATCGCAGACTGGAATTTCGCGAGGATTTGAGTGACATGGGGAATTTCGATCGAGTGATGCTCGTTAATAATTTTAGCGATCCGCATAAACACTCATTTCTCACTGTAAGCATGAATAAATCAAAAGCGAAAGCGAAAACGCTAAAATTAGCGGGTCTGCGTTCTCGTTTTAATAGGGTCCCGCCATACACCCTACGCCGAATATTAATCCTCTAATCCATTAGTGTCAGGAGCAGTGAGGATTACGGTCTGAAAGTATACTTTGCCAAATTTTCGAAAACAGTGTTAGACTTCCATTTTCGAAAATTAATTAGATGCAAAGTTGAAAAAGCTCGGACCATTTTGAAATTTACTCCAGAGAAAGATAATTGGATTAACATTGTACTATATGTGCTTATGTAGCAAAGTACAAGTAAAATTATAAACTAAACTTTTTCCACCAATTTAATCCATTTTTTACGGTGCGTTTATTCACCGATTATTTATTCAAAAATGAAATTAGTCATAAAAAACTTTTCTTATTTTTTATTTAAAAAAAAAACTGAGCCAATCACATATATAAATTATCAACGATTACTGTGGTATACACGGAGAGACCAGCTCAATAAAAATTACCGTTAAAATAGACGTAAAAATTATAACATAAAAATCACCAGAAAGTCAAGATTACTACACAAGTTTGGTCATTTTTATTCAACTAGTTTCTCCGTGTACAAGCCTCTGCGTTGCTCATACCGCTTGCCGAAAGTCCCTCATACATGCGCAGTATTCGTGGCAACATCTATCAAAATCAAGCGAAAATCGGGATCCCTTAAGAAACTTGGGGGCGCGCGCAAAGCAGTTAATTAACGACTCGACCCTGGGAATAATTTCGGCGGAGGACCCTAATCGACTCTCTCCAAATTTCTAGCTCGCTATGGCTCTCGGGCCAGGTGAGCTTGCGGGAGGGCGCGGCGAAAGCTCCGGGGCTTTTTTTCAAAGACCAGGGCGAAGCCGGCGCCTGGCGGTCTTCTTAATTGGGCTGCGCGTCAATGGGACCGGGGAAAAGGAGGTCGCGCGAGATAAATTACAATTAGGCGTAGCGGCCGAGACTGCGGCTGTTGGCGACTATTTTTTACTTACAATTAGAAGGGTCTTCGGAAAATTGTTCGCTTCGGAGATTTATAAGTACGACCTTAACTTGTTCATCCTTTTCTTCCGAATTTTTTTACGAACGATGGAATTATTTCAACAAAAAACACAAGGAAAAAATAGTCACGATGACTATGTTTGTTAAAAACATTTAGATGTTGAAATAAAGGAAAGATGTTTACATAAAAACTCGGAATCTCGAAGAAAGCTCATGAAGAAGATAAATTCGACGCGTGTATAATTGAATGGAAGGAAAAACAGCAACTGTAATAATAAATATTGTCCGTTTCGTCAGCATAAAAGATGCACCGTCCCCAGGTGAAATATTAAATGACCAAATAGCGCTCGTTTTCAGACGGGGTATATAAAAATAATCTCCGGAATAATCCAGTAAATGCAACTAAAAGCCTCGGAACGAATACAAAACGAATTTTCGTTAAGCTATGAGTAATAAATGAAATAGACGGATGATCCGATTCGTCGACCCGAAATACCAACCCAATTCGGTATCTCACTATGAAATATAAATAGACCCTCAACCTGAATTATCGATATTCG
Organism: Eurytoma adleriae; assembly: GCA_900480045.1. Lineage (NCBI taxonomy): Eukaryota > Metazoa > Arthropoda > Insecta > Hymenoptera > Eurytomidae > Eurytoma > Eurytoma adleriae. The sequence goes on from UXGC01000129.1 coordinate 245,824, forward strand.
CTCGGTGCAGAAAAGGAAGCTTCGAGATCGTTACGACATTTCCTGCGCAAGAAAAATATCACGTCGTCGACGGATTTCTTCCTTTCTTCTTTACTTTTTTTTTAATTTTTTAAAATGTTAATACTTTAGAGCCGCCTTGCGCTTTCATTTGAAAAAAATGTGCACTTGGAAAAAAGACGTTTATTCCATTTCGTTCTTATCAGGTTTCTTAAACTTTTTTTTCTTTATTTATTTAGAGGATGTTTTTCCTTGAGAAAAAGGATCTGCTTTTAAAGTCAATTATGAATTTCATTCAACGTATTATTATTATTTTCAAGAATCGCATTATCATTTTATGAAAGTGCAGAAGTAGGTCGTGCCTCTTCTGATGATAAGAAAACTTGATGTTGTCGTTTGACACTTGATGTAAATTTTGATTTTGACCTAAATAAATAATAATGAAATTTCCAAAGGTGCAAAGGTGAAAAAAAATTAATAACCAAATTATCTTAATTATATCGAAAAATTTTAAATAAATCGATGACAATCAACTTTTACTATTATGTTATTTGTAAATATAAGTGAATATGTTATGACGCGTAACTAATCAATGAACAAGATCCTTGATAGATAAACAAAAATGTTTACCTACTTCCGACTAGTGCCCGATTGGCCTATCCGTGTATATTGCAATACTTTCAAATTTCATGCACTTCAAGAGCTTGCAAAAAATAAAGTAAAATTTAATTTAATAATCGCTCTAAAAAAATGAAACTTCAATCGAAAATTGACGTTAGAAAAACATACACGAACCCGCTGAAAAAAGGACACATTGATCGCACAGGTAAACAAGATTTTCAGCGGGTCGGTATCGCGATCCCCACAACTTTCGCTGTGTGGGGAGGCGAACAGAGTGCGAGCGTGCGCGCGCACCGTATCGCCCCGTCACTTTCGATAGCCCGGCAGGAGGAAACTCGCGCGCACGTACCGCGACACCGGATTATCATAATCGCATGCGAAATTATGTTTAGCTCCGGTACTCCGGTGCATAAAAAAGTCAGGCGCGCGCGTGCAATTATAAACTCGGGCGGCGATTGTTAATAGGCTTATATACGCGAGCCGGCGACTTTAACGAAAAAAAAAATTGAGGCTTCGGAATTTCTGGGAATAAAGGGAGCGAGTGCGCCCGAGCTGCACACCGCTTTATGCGAATGAATATTTGAGGGATGTGTGGGGGAAGCGGGCTTGAATGAAAGCCGTAATCTGGGATTAGAAGTGAAGCGGCTCGTTTAAATATGGCATTCGTCGCGCGCGTTTATGCACTCGGCGAGGAGTGTCACTTCTGTCGAGCGCGAATTTTCATCAGAGCGCGCTAGAGATATTCTCTTCATTAAATTGAATTATTACGAGCGACTCTCGCGCCGCCTCCACCGCCAGCTATTCAGACTTTCGGCTGCAGGCTGTTTTTATGAGCAACATTGGCGCGGTACTACTGTAACAAATGTGCTTTAGAAATGAACGACAGATTTTAGCGCTACCTGCTTTCTTACACTCTGTTTCCACTGTGTGGAATTTTGATTCAAAATATTTATTTATTTCAATCTTTTTTAGAACTAATGAAATTTCTAACTGCGTAAAATAATATACACGTAACTTTTACCAACAAAATATTTAAAAACCATTGTAGATAATCTTTAAAAAAAGAAATACTTCGGAAAATATAAAAACTCAAATTTTAAAGCAATATTATTAAATGACCAATGTCCTTTCGCCTAAGCGTCACTCTCACGAATCTAAAATTGTAATTCCCGAAACGAGCTGACCGAGTGCACTCGTGGGGCGGAACCGAGACCGTCGGTAGCTCGCGCTTGCCGAGCGCAACAGTGTGCGCCGGTCGGCGTCGCGTCAAAATGTTGATCGGAGCCACCCCCCGAGCGACGGCGATGGGCTCTCGATGCGGCCGCACGCGCGGCGCGCTCTATTTTTATCGGCACGCTTTATATAACGCCCTCGAGGAGAGCCGTCCTTGTTCGGCCGGAGTGGATGCGCCACTTCCCGGCGAAAGAAGACCCCCCGCGTCCCCTCCTGGCCTCTCTCGAGGGCTCGAGGGGCCCGAGGAGGAGATCCTCCGCTGTTTACCGCTTTCGAACGGTGCTTGCGTATAATCTCGCGGCTTTGTCTCCGCCGAGAGCCCAGACCGCACCGCCGCCGCGTCGGCTCTTCGGCTCTGTCTTTCGGCTACGCTGAAATTCAGACGGTGGTTCCTTGCCCTTTTTTTTTAGCGCAGTGGATAAGTAACAGGTTATTGTGGATTCTTTTTTTGCTCTTGTTTCGTCGGGGTGTTGACTTGTGTACTTCTTTCGAGGTGTTTTCCGATGCTGGAGTATGTAATTTTATTGAATTAATCTTTCTGACGGTATCGAAGTACTTCTTTAATTTCTATATAAATGAATTGAAAATTTCAGTTTAAAAATAATGAAAATTGATTGGCCATTATAATTTAACGAACCTCAAACATCCGTAAATTCATTGTTATACCCACCTAAGTTAAAGTGTTCATCGACAAAACATATTTCATACTCAACCGTCGCAGCCCGAGCCGAAAGCAGCGAACTTCTGCCCGGAACACGGAGGTGAAGCGTCAGTTCGAACCTAATTTGCGGTCGGCGCGCCGATGAATTTCCGTCCGGGTGACGCGTCCTTTCGCGTTAGACTAGTCGCGCGCGAGTCCCGCGTACGCTTGTGAAGTCACTGCGACGATTAATTCTCCGGCAAATTCGATGATTCCAACGGAGACGGCGATTGCCCCGAGAGCCACGAGAACGACTGCGAGCTGGGCAAGTTCGACGTGATTAATTCCGATCGACTTAGCTGTCGTTGAGAAGTACGACGCATTACGAACTTGCAGGATTTATCTTACAGCTGTGCTGTAATTACAGAAACTGAAAATTACGGGATGACTGAGAAAAATGATCGTTCAATTATATTAGAAATATAACGACGCCAGAATCAATTTTTTATTTGTAATCTCGGAGTAGTCCGATCGATAGAACGCAGTAATAAAAAATGCAATTTTAAAATTTACGACCAACGCAGATAGTGAGCTCCATTAAAGAAAGTGAAAGTCGCGCAGTTCTTCGAGTATGAACGCGGTTACAGCTCGCCCCGACAGGCACCGCGGAACCGCGCACGGCTAAATTTCGCGCCCCAAGGACGTAATTAATTAACCGCGCGAACGCGTCGCTCCGATCCGTAGTACCTTGACTCGTTAACCTGCGCCCGGTGGACTCGCCTGACTAACTTCTCGCATTTGGCTTGTAGATTTATTGAAATTAATCAATCGCTAACGATCCGCAACGCCCGGCTGAGAAAAAAGATTTAGATCAGAGCTTCTTTTTAATTTTTAATTGTAGTTTAACAAACTCAGCCAGATGATGAATGAGATAAAGAGTACTACTGGTTGGTCAGTCTCGGGAACTCTTAACGAGCATCCTATCACCGTCTAGCTTAAGAATCGTTCGTTTTATTTTTTTTGTCTTTTAAAATTTTGGGATTCGTTTGCTTTAATTTTGCAGCAAACAAAAGATACGCAAGTTTTTTTTATACAAGTTTTAGTTGATCTCTAAGAATTAGTAGTAAATTATTATGTAGATGTTTGATATTTATATGCAGTTGAAAAATGTACTTGTGATTTGTTTCTCGTGAGTCGCTAAAATATGAGCCATCAGCAGTAAATAATCGTGCACATCAAGAGATTGTTTACGTTATTATCCTAACTAAGCAGACTCGATGTTTGAGGATTCCATTGGGCAAGCAAGAATAATTATTTGTTCAGGATCAATCTGGTCTAGTGCTCTAGTAGTACAGATCCTAATTTAGTCAGACATACCATCCATTCTACTCTTTCTCCTATTATCTTTCTATTTAGCTCTGATTGCGCAATCGTTCATGCCTCTTGTGCCAGTGAGTACTTAATTATTCGTTTATATTTACAAATAATTAAATGTCCTTATTCATAAATTAATTATAATAAAGTACCAGTTAAAAGAATATATAATAGTATTCAGAAAAGCTAAGACTCTCTCATAATTAAAATGGAAATTTAACATAATAAATTAACGCCGAAGGAACAAGTGCCTTCTCGAAGATTAGGTGTACGTCGCTATAACGTGTTCGGGTAGCGTTTCGCGGGTGCTCGAGCGCCACTCGGCTAGGTTCCGCCGTGCCGCCCCTCGCGTCGCTCAAACACGCGGTGTACCTACGTACGGTTGGGGCGCGCGAAGCCTCGAACCGATGTTTATCGCGGCGAGGCGTCTTGTTTACGCCGATACCCTCCGCGGGGTACGGTGATCTATTTGCCGTTGCGAGCGCGCTTAAATCAACTGCCTAGGAATAAGCTTTTTTCTCCAATGCCCGATAATTATTCTTTGCTCACTTATAAATACGATGAACAAGTCGTTAATAGCAATTGTCCTATTAAAAAAAATTAACTATTTATTATTAATTATTATTAATATTAACTAAGCATTACCCTTAATTATTACAAGACTACGATGCGAAAAACATATGTCTACAAACATATGTCTACGTCACGTGCACTCATTCACAACGAGGCCTAGCATCTCTGAAATGAAATAATGCAAGATAAAGATACGATCCGTCGCCCGTGAAATTCTCCACGTCGAAATTAACCGCGACTTTGATAGCCGGTGCCTCGACCGTAGCTTATAAGTTCCGTTGTGCCGTGGCAAATTATTCTCCCTCCTCCTAATCCGGCCGGCCGTCCCGGTCGGCGCTAGAGCCGCGCGACCCCTTTGTTTTGCTCTCCGCCTCGCGCACGTGCGCCCCTCATTGTCGGTCCAGGCGTAATGGATACCCCGCGATAATTCTGTTTCGTTCTCCCTCGCTCGCTCTTTCTCTCCTTCTCTCTCGCGTGGCCTTCACGACTCTCTCCAAGCTTCGCGCGGCGCTAAGAGGATTAGCCTACTCCCGCCGCCGGGGAGCGAGACGTCGCGGACCGTCTTTCGCGATATTCCGGCGTATAGCCTTCGGCCGAGTTTATACGGACAGATTCGCAAGCCGTTCTATATGATGAGTTTAGCTGCCTCTTAGTCCTCCGGGCGCTGTCTTATTGCGTCGATGCGGTATCTGAGTTGCTTCGTTTCTTCATTGCTTGTTGCAGGTTCACCCGTAAACGCGATGAGCTTGCGGGTTCAAGTTGAGATTGTACTTCTGATGCTTTCATTTTCTACTGTTTTACTTGGTGGTGCACGCGAAAGCGTCAATTGCTCCACTTGTAAGAGAAATGAATGATTGCAATAAAAATGAATTTAACCAATAGTTTCGCATACTTAATTATAAAAAGAGGATGCTAATTCAATTCTTCTTTTGATGATAATTCAATTCTTCTTTTTAGAATAATTAATATCATTTCATTTTTATAAATATACTTGCTAACAATCATGATATAAAACTATACGTGATCTATTTAAACATTTTGAAGAAAAATAATCACTCCTCGTAAAATCAACAAATTATCCTCTCCCACGTAAAATGAAATTCATTACCACCCAGCACAGCACTCATCGTTATTTCAAACTTCGCAACACGAAAGCAAAAGGAGCTCCGACTAAGATTTCATCGGGGCTTAGCGAAGCGCGAGTTCGATGCGCTGGCGCTTCGCAGCAGGTGCCCGAGCAAACTCGCTTAACTCTGCTTTTTCGCCGTCGACCTGGGCTAATCGCGGGTAGGGCAAAAATCGCGAGTATCGCTTTGTGAATCCTTGAGGCGGGCCCGTCGGTGCTTCGCTTTTGACGGTCCGCGGCAATTTCGCCGGATTTAAGCCGCGTGTTTTATTAAGGGACGGATTAAACCGGAGAACGAGTGGCCCGGGCCCGGGGAGTTTGTACGGCGATTGGGGTGGATTTAGGGCTTTTACGGGAAATTAATTATTTCGCTCTTCGAGGAAGTGCTAACGGAAATTGCAGTTTTAGCAGCGGCCACTGCGATGGTTATTGTTTCGAGTGAAAAATGGCCGTAAGTTTATTAATTGTGTTGGAGAATTTAATTTCTATTCTATATTACGTCGAATGATACATCTGAAAATAATGCTTCTCTGGATTAGCCCAGTTACGAAAATGTTTCTTTTCAGATTGCTAAATGACGCACACACTTTATTTTGATTAAATGATTATTATTAAATTTTTTTTTTACAAGAACGTTATATTGATTTTAAGAAAAATTATAAAAAAATATAATACCCTAAAATGCTAAGCAATATCGATCTCCATAAAACGTTGACTAAACATTTGTCGAATTTCTGCTCTTTCAGCCACTTATAGGCGAGCAAACACAATTTCAATTTCACCGACGAAACACAGCGGTTCACCGCGGTAAATCCCCCACCCCGCTAAGACAACGCTATATTTACAATCTCGCAAGCTCCTTAAACCAGGACAACGAACCTCAAGATAGTGCACTGAACAAAGATCTTTGTTTCGAAGGTTAAGTCGAAAAGAAAGCCACAAGTTCGCTGCCCTCGTGCAAAGAAAATCTTCTCAGTGTAACTCGATTACGAATTCAGTTGCGACTGGAGGAGTTGCAGTGATTTCTTTCCAGAGTTTGGAGCGGTTGGCACCTGCACTTGGTAGAAATATAATTAAAAATATTTAGATTTTATTTAATAAAGATGTTAAACTGTTTTTATAAATTTTTTAAAGTTGACTGACAGAAAAATATTGCAAATAAATGGCTACAAAACGCATGTCTCGATTACTACCGAAAAACTGCATTTATACTTTTTCTGTTATCAGTTCTTTATACCACGACCTACAAATGATTTTCCAATCTATAGTCTTGTTTCCCTGGCAAAAAAATCTCATTTCCTGAAACAGACCCGTGGCATTTTTTTTCCTCCTCTAGTTTCTCATCTATCTTGTTTTCCAAAGAAACAGTACATTTCTTTGGATAACGAAGACGTTATTGCTTTTTCCAATGTACCGGCCGATACTGACGTCGCGCATGTAAGAGTAACGTTAATTGAAGTTGCCGATGCAAAAATAGGTCAAGTTGATCCCTACTTTAGACCGGGCGAGCGAAATATCAGACATCGGTCGACGATGCGCGACCGTGAACGTGCCTCCGATTCTTTTTCACCGCGTTTGGATAAGCCTGGTCGTAATTCATTATTATCGATAGTAATATTTTTTATTTTTACCTTATAAGCTGTCCCTTTATGCTTTGCGACAAACTCGTCGAAGAGCTTTTACACTGGACAACATTTTTTTCGAAATAAAACACTTGACCTTGATATTAAAACGTTTTGTAACGAACAGACAAACATAAATACCTGCAAATCTGTTTTCTGCAAACACGAGAAAAGAAAACGGGATTCAACGCGGCTGCCCGACCCGAGACTCTTCAGATTCATTTCATGCTCTCGCGGCATTGTCGACAAATCGCGCCGAGACTCAATAGAGAGCAACTTCAGAGCCTCGAAGCTTATCCCGCTACGGATCAGTCTCTCCTCAACTGCTCGTCTTCGAAATCTTTCTCTCTCGTCTAGCCTTTTTCTTCGCTTTCTCCCACTCTAGCCAGCTTTTTTTCCTTCTTTTTTTTCTTTCGGCTCTCACAAAAGAAGTCTAATTCCTTTTTTATCCTACCTATCAGTCCTAGAAATGCTTCTACTAATAAAGAAGCGAAGTCTTCTGAGCGAGGCTTAATGACGGACTTTGTTTAATTTACAACTGTTGAGAGACTCGAGACTGTATTTATTTACTTGTAGACTCGGTCTGCTTGTAAAAGGGATTTTAAATAAATTAATTTTACTTTCAATTTTTAAGACTAAAAGTATTTCAGTTGTATGAATTTGTTTTGCACTAATTTTTTGTTAAAGCTTATTTTAACAGTGTAAAAAGGAGAACATTAAATATTAAGTTTTTAAAATGAAGTAGAAATCCCTAATTTTGGTCAGACATAAATTATACAATTTTTGTACTAATGCGAATCAAGCACCACGTTTGCACATTACAACAAACAAAAAACTTTTATATTGAAAGAAAATCTAAAAGTCAAAGTACGCCCTTCGAGTCTGCCCTTCCAAGGTCCTCGATCGATCTCTCGAGAAAAATCCGCATCCCCCGGCACCGTACGGCTCCGGCATCCTCGAGCGCCCGGGCTCCGCGGGCTCGCATCTTGGTCCGGCTCTCGCGGGACTTTTCCTCGGAGCTGGTAATGGATATAGCCGGCCGCTTAAATATAACGCGATGACGCGCCGATAGCGTCGCGCGCGGCCACCGGCCCGAGGCTCGGCCTCCCGCGGGAGAAACACCCGCGCGCGTGTCACCGTCTCGCGGGAATGGCGTCGGATCGTCCGCCGCCCGCCCACACGGCGTATCGGGAGATTGCGGTTTTCGGACGGTCGTTTGATTTTTTTTTTTAGATACCGTCGCGCGAGGGACGGCGCGATTTTTTCGGCTTTAAATTTTAAGTAAACTGCGGTGATGCAGAGTGCGATGCACAATTTCGCTGGTGAAAAATGCATTAGTTAGTTTTTCTCGTTGTAGGTAAATTACATAAATTATTAAAAGGTTAAAAAATGAAAACTTGTTGGTGTAAATTAATATAAAAGTATCTTAAAGAGAATTTTACCGTAATAATTACAATTTCTACGTGAAATTTATTAATATAAAACAAGATTTTTTCCATAAATCTTACGAGAAAATTCTCTTCACGTACAAATTCTACAATTATAAAGATCGATTAATTACAGTGTATATTATTTAATAATTCAAGTGATTCTGAACGTTGAAGACCTACTTTCCTTAAAACACCTTATTGCATTTTATCCCCTATACCATTATCTATTCACTCCAACCTTTTGTTGAAACTGCAAATTAAACAATTATATACTAATGCCATAATTTCCGCCAGCGTCTTCGCTTCCGTACGGCAAACACGAATCAGCACGTGAAGGTGGGGAAGAAACGGGCAGTCGCGCGGAACGAGTGGGCGCGCGAAGAGCCGAGGGGGATACGATGCCTTGGGGATCGATGAGCCGGCCGCGAGGCGAAACAAAGGCGGCGTTGGGAGTAAGAAGGCGCGCGACCGCGGCGAATTAAAAATTGAAAGGCGCGCCTTTGTCCGAGCGACGATCTCTCGCCCCCTTCGCTCGGCGATTAAATAAATACCGGCCTCGCGACAGTGCAATTCGATTGTGCTCGGCGGAGCTCAGCGCCGTGGAAAACGTGCTGGAGCCTCCTTGACACGCTTTGGATTTTAAGACGCGGATTTAAACTTTCTTACGCGGACTTTTTTTGTTTTATTTTAAATACTTAATTATTTTATCAAAATATTTTATAAATTATATTTGCAAACATAAATCATGTAGAGGTATATTATGTTTCCGATCATAGATAGTAAAGTCAAAAGATTAAAATGCAGTTGAAAATTTAAATTTAAATTGTTATATTTTTTCTTTTTTTTAGAAATTTATTTACTTGCGTATACTAAAAATCAAAGTTTTTCCCTTTCAATCATTTTTTAAAACAAAATACCACATGCAATAAAAATGTCTTGTAATCTTTCACTATCATCTTGTAAAAAAAAAACTACTTAGACCTTGCCTCACGGGCAATCTTCGTCACCTCGACCTCCGCCGTCGCGTCGAATTTCCGCCGAAAATTCTCGCAGCTTTACACCTCGCGGGTGCATCGACCGGGACGCGCACTGCAGTGCCTCTACGTTGGCGCGACGACGAGGACGTCGACGGCGGCGGAAAATCGGCCGCTTCTCCCGCGGCGCACCTGACGACGCGTGCATTATTAACGACCGGCGCGGCTGCTCGCCGACCTCCCTGCCCGCCTTTTTTTAGGGCCGCTCGCCTCTCGGCGTGGACTCTCGCGCCTTTTCACCTCGACCCGTCTCGGTTTCTCTAATTTTATTCCGGGTGTCGCGTCGACGGCTCGCCGTCGCAGCTCGTTAAGTCTTTTCAGGTTCCTTTTTTCCGAGCGGCGCTCGTTACTTCGATCAAGGAGAACACCGCGCTCCCCAGCCTGAGTGGGAGTCGTCTAATTTGTTCGATTGATGAGGGAGTCGTTGACCGTGCGAATGGCTGCAGTGCAAATTAGATGGTCCTGTATTTAAAAGTGCCCTCGTACCAAGGCTAATTAAAGAAACTTTATTAAAAACTGTTTGGTTACTATTCGAAACAGTATTTACGGGAATTTTAAATGCCGCTTATTATAAAGCTCCTAATCGTAGAATAATTAGTACACTTACGATCAGTTGAGGAGAGTGTACATCCTATAAATTTAGCATCTGCAGGCTTCTTACCCTTTTATTTATTAGTATATTACACCTTTGAAGATTAAAGGTTTTAGATTTTTTATAAAAAAGATAAAATACGTGATCATTTCTAATAAAAGGAGTATAGACTTTAAGTGGTTCATATACATATTTGCTTATTTAAAACCTATTTTTAAGAATAATAGGCTTCCTAGACGTAGATAAATAATAATTTAGCACTGCGAATAGGGTATACGGAGACTATTTAAATATGTAAGATTCAAACTTGTACAGTAAAATTATTTTAAACCCGCAGAAAATAGAGTTATATAAATTGCGCAATATTACCACTGAATGGAGTTGGCTCGACTGGAGACAAGATTAGACATTTATATCAGTACGGTTACGTAATCAGCTTTTCGATAACAAAGCTGATTTTGGAAAGCCGATTATTATCTGATCGGATATTTTGTCATGTAACGCGAAACCATTATACATTTGGGGATTACGAATAACTAATTCCTATTTTATCCCACACTCGAATCGAAAGTCGCGCGCGCAAAACGTCCCCAGTGACACGTTCATAATTCACCGCTCGCTATCGCGCCACTTTAAATAAAACATTTTACTTCCATTTTCACGCGGTATAATTGACGCGACAAACGATATACTTATACCCGGCGACGAGCGAAGTAAAATTTTGCAATTTTTCCACACCGCTGCCACTCGCAGAATTAGGTATCCGAGAGAGCAGCGAGCTTTTCTCTCCTCCTCCACGTCGTTTTCTTTCTTCCCTTCTTTTTTTTTCTGCAGCGAACGCAATTTCCACCTCTCGCGCGGCACCTTTTTGCTTTTGTCCCGCGTTTCCCTCTGTCTCCTCCTCCGCCCCGGCAATTCTCGGTGGGCAACTGCCGAGCGAGAGGCGACGGGGAAAATCGAGGTCGGCACTCGGCAGCTCGCACGTAAATTCGAGCAAGTTTGACTTTCAAATGGCGCGAGCGCGGGGCCGCGCGTAAACGCCTACTTGTGGCCGATGATTCGCGAACGGATTACCTGGCTTGAGGAGAGCGAGCGCCGCCCCCTCGAGAATATTGTCGCCTCGAACGGGAGAATGATATCCAAACCGATGTCGCTGGGAGGCGAGTTCTTTTTATCGCCCGAGAATAGTTCAGGCCGTCGCGCTTCTTAAAAAGCGAACTTTTCAAAGGATTATTATTCTCTTCTTTTTTAAGAAATGAATCGACGAATAATTTCTGGTTGCGCAAGTTTTAACGATGGAGATACAAATCGTTTCATTTATAAGAAAACGTCGTTATTTCAAGTAACGATTGCAATTACAAAGATAACGACTGCCTCGCGATTCAGTGAAACATCAAAGACCACTGCAAGCTTGATGAAGCCTTTACGAAAAAAAATTTAATGAAGAAAGTGTAAAGTAAAGATAACTCACTATCGCGATCTTCGCAGAGATCAGTGACTTAATGCCTCCCAAAGGATTAATTTACCCACAAGAATTACATTTTTCCGAGTAAAGCCCGAAGTAACGCGTGGACTAAAAACCGTTCATCCGCGACTCGAATAAAAACTCCAGCCGTGCTTTTCCCTCGGCTCTCTCTAAGAGATGATAATCCGCAGGAAAATCGCGCCGGCCCCTTTCGCGGAGCATTCAATGCATCTCGGGCCGCGCGAGGCCGTAAAAGCGGGACGCTCGCGCCGTAAAACGGGAAAACACGCGTCCGCGAGCGCGCGAGCACGGGCAATAAAACGCTCCTCGGCGCGATGGGCCGGCGGGCGGGGGGAGCGGCGTGGGTGGGCGCAGCCCGCCCGTAAGAAACTCGGCTGCGACGCGGCGAACAATGCGCGCGGAACTCAACGACTCGCTTCGCGCGGCCGAGGCTTAATTGAGGCCGGGCGGCTTCGATGCTCGAGTTACTTTGGCCGTATGTTACTGGAGTCGTGAAAGTTTCGCGGATGCATGTATGTATGAACATGCGGAACTCTTCGTGCACACTGCGGAAAACTCGAATATCGTTTTCGTCATTATTTTCGTAAAAGAAGGAGAGTATGTGATGCAGTCTTGTGTAGTAAAATGGTTGGAATGTCGAGTTGTCTTTCAAGTTAAGTCAAGAATTAAATAGGCTAACACCAATAAAACATTTAAGTTCTGAATTAATCTTTCGTGTGTAATTCTATGTTCGCACATATAAAACATTTTATATTAAATACTTAAGAGATAGATTTTTCATTATCCAGCAATATACTAACCCGTAAATTATTAATAACATCAAATGTTTCCTCTGCCGTCGATGCAATCCATAAACAAGTAACGAAGTAATCAAGCTCTCTAGCTAAACTGGCCGAAATCGTCGAAATCAAGCGAGCAATGCATACTTCACGCGGATGCGCGTCCCGTTTTCGCGGTGTCGCGTTGGCGGAGCCCGCTGATGCACCGCTCGAGAGCGACTAATTTCGATAATTGAGGTTGTACCCGCGTGGAGTGCCGGCTGGCGGGAACGGTGGGGTGGGGGCAGGGGGAGGGGCGGGTTATTGGCTCTTCGAGTCGCGGCCACGAGACTTGAAGGAGATGCCAGCGTGCGAGGTATTTCGGATACCCAATTAGTTGTGGCTTGGAAAATGGCTGTGCGGTTGATATTGTGTGTGGCTAAGTAGATTGAGGCCGGTTTTGCTCCGGCCACTCGAGCACGTGTATAATTTTATCGAATCTCTCGTTTTGATGAATAAGAACCACTGTTTTTTCGCAATTTATACACGTACCTACGTTTTAATTTTTACTACGACGCGAGCAATTGATTGCAGAGGAATTTTTAATATAAATTTCAAGCAGAGGCTTCGTAAAGATGAAACGGATCGTTATCACGCCGTTATCGTTATCTAAAGTGCGAGAGGTCCAAAGTTTCTTGGGCTTGCTTTATTATTATGACACAAGTTCGGCAAGCGAGGAATGGCAAAATTCTTTTTCGGAAAGTTGCTCAGGCCGATCGCGTATTAAAACGTCGACATATCGCGCTATGCTATAGCCAGGATATTTATTTGTTTACCGGGAAACTTGGATGATTATTGTAATAGCCGATAAAAACTAATGCGATATATTTGCATAAGAGTGAATAATCAGCTTTTGCATCCAGTTTAGTTAGATAATATCAACCAGCGAAAATGAAGTCAGTGTATGGTAAGTTATGCTAGGTACTTATGTTAGTTTGTGCTATAAAGTAAGGATTTAGTCGGATGATATTGAAGTACATTTCTGACTTGTAAACAATATTGCCTTTTACGTTTTTTAATTTGCAACTATCGAAGTACGAAAATCAATATTGATATGCAGTTAAAAAAAATTGCGTGGGAACCACAATTCAATCAAGCTTTTTCCATTATTTTTCCAAGCGAAAATCCAATTTACTAACTGTAACAATTTCAACAAGCACCGTTAAGCATGAAATAAAACTCAATTTATTGATCGGTTTTAACTGATAATTAAATTTTTATTTCAAACTCGAAAGAAAAAAAAAAGACCGTGAATATGTACTTCAGTACATCACGTCTTCTATATCCATAGCAGCTCAAAAAACTTCCCTGCAATTAATTTGCCCTGATCCAAAAATTTTCGAAAACTCGGAGATAAAGGCGTGCACCCTCAGCTCCATCGCGCCGGAAAAATGCAAATGCAGCATTTGAAAAACGATCCCGAGGAAACCACACCCCTGGCGAAAAATCTATACGCGCGTCGATCGCCCGGCGTCGGGAAAGGGGGGCGGCAGAGGGGAGGTCCGGGGCTATAAGAAGCTGCGGTCCAGAGCCGGCGATTTGCATAATGTACGCGGGATGCAAATTTTACTGCAACGCCTCTCCCTCGGCCTCGTTAGCTCTCGCCAAAAATTTTTACGCCGCCTCACGCTGTGCCCGCTGCCCCTTGTTTACGGCTCGCATATATCTCTGCTTTCGTCCGGGCCGACGTTTTTTTGCGCGAGAAGCCATCCCGTTCGTCCGCGCGAATTGCGCCTGTTTTCCAGGCTGGCTGTAGCAAAATGCAATGTTAGTCAATATAGCAACGTGTTTGTACGCTGAGACCGCGGGTGCATAAAATTACTCAAATGTAAAAGTAACGCTAATTAAGACATTTAATTAAAAAGAGTACAATAATTTTGTTCGTTATACACTCTTTTGTTATAAATTTTATTCTTTACATTAAATACTCAATATGATTTATTTAGTTTTCAATGTGCATGCTTTCTATCCACTATAAGTAGTCAATGTATGGCTTTAGTCAGACAAGAAACGATCAATTTCCTTAGGATCCACTTTAGGAACTTAAGTTTAGTTTTTTCGTAGTCTCTTTCTTTGGAAACTTTCAACTTTACCATTTGGTCTTCTATAGAGAGGAAAAATTTTCCAAACGCTTAAAAGTCAAGGTACGCACTGAAAAACTAAGATGGAGCGAGTCTCACGCTAGTATTTACGCAGTCTCAGAGGAAGCTAACTTTCAAGGACTCGGATCACGAACGACAGCGCGAACTTGAGACAGTCAGACAATACGAAATGTTCGAAAAGCTCTTTCGTTTTACGAGTTGCTCGGCTAATCACCGTTAATATTGGACGAAGAAAGAAATGGAAAAAGACGTTGCCCGCGATACGACTCCATATGTACAGTTTACTTAAATACAACATTGCATTTTTCTAGAAAAGTTGAATGTTTCCACTTCAGCTTTCTTTTCGACGCGCAAATTTCCATTATTAAGATAAAAGTGCGCTCGAACGCCGAAGTATCATACTCGCACATCGCACTGAAAAATAAGATAAAATTAAATAAAGGAAAGCAATCGGAAAAAGCAATTGCAGCTCTCACAGTTGAAGAGGCGAAAACGGTCGGAGGGAGTGATTCGAAATTTTTTTTCGCGCCGAACAACGGCGTATCGATCGGCCCTCGTTTCGGCCGGCGAGCCGCGGGCCTTCATTCACGGCCGGTGAATCAGCCGTTCCGAACGAGATGAAAGGGAAAAAGGCGGCCGGGCGGCGCGCGCGTGCGATCGACTCGTTCGGCGGCGGAAAGCGCCGAGAGCACAGCTTTTTCCGCTCGGAAGTAGCGGAGTGTACGCATAATTCGACGGCAGGATCCTCGAATTTCGACCTATTTCCTCGCCGCCCGACTGCCCGGCAAGGGGGTAACCTTGAGGCGAGTGTACATTGCTGATTTGCAAATTTCACCGAGTGCACGCTCAAGTTTTTTTTCTTAAAAGTGCTTATTTTTTAGGGCAGCGTGTAGAGGATCCCCGGAAATGCTAATGTTTGTCGTATTTTAATGCAATGAGATTTCTCATTCTCGAGTTACTGGCTGCAAAGCTTTTAATTAAAATTTCAATTTTTAGTTTCAAAATTTAACTAGTTATCCGTTTATTATGTGGAGGGGATTAAGCAAAAGAAATTCATAACTTTATTAACATAATTTACACTGCTCTTATATTTCATGGAAAATTAACTAAAAGTTAAAGTTTTCACCCTAAGCTCACCGAATCTAGATTTAATAAAAGCATGCACAGTCGCTTACAAAAGCATCATCTTCTAAACAAATCTTGATGCTTCGAAAAACTTCATAAATTCGTCAGTTTGTTAAAAGCGTAGTAACGAGCCGTAAACAAGAGCCTGGCAACTTGAAAAACAATGCGCGCGAGAAATATAGAAACAAAGGAAGCGAGTGCGCGAAGGAGTACCTCGAAGCAGTTAGGAGCGAGAAAAGTAAAATTAGGAGCCCCGAGTTCATTCGATTTACCGCTTTATACAAAAGTCCAGCGGGAAAACTAATTCGCTTGGAGCGGGTCGGTCCGCTCCTCGGCCGAGGGCCCGCTTTCCTCGTATCCCGATGCTACTCACTGCGCTGCCCGTAGGCCAGTACCCGTAGTTTGTTTAGTTTAGCCTTGACGGCGACCAGCTGCTCCTCCGAGGGAAAGAGAAAGACAAGCAGAGATGGCGATGAAAAGGATCGGGCGCGAGCGTGTACACACGTGCCTGCGCGAGCGAGCGCGGTCCAAGACAAACCGAAGCCTCGGGCGAGCAAGAAAATAGGTGGGAGGGAGGGCGAAGACAAACACAAGCGCGAAAACATATAGTTTTGAGTAAGAGGGCGAAAGGAGGAGGGCCGGGGACTGCTGACGGGGTATGCAACTCCGGTGGCAAGTGTTGCGCTGCGACAAGTTTCTTGCTGAATTTTCGTACGAAACGCTCGCTGTATCTTGATGCCGTTCGCTATAATTTATGTATAAGCTTTCGTCGATGTACGCAGTCGAAAGTTTACGATTTATTTCTTCATTTTTATTTTCTTCTTTTTTGTTATAAAAAGCAAATTTATTGTTAGAATTTTTTAATTATAATCATTGCATTTTTAAATTCGACCTACTAGTAATATGACGCTGTGATTTAAAAAAAAGTAGATCATGAAATTAAAGTAATAAAAACTTCGTAAACTTTCTAATTAATTTTTTTAAATACTAAATAATCACGCTTTATTTATTTACTTTCGAAATTTCTTTGCCATTACTTCAAGTCTTCCAAGATAAACAAAAATCAACAAAAAGAAAAGAAAAGAAATGTTTGCACAACAAAATTGATCGTTCTCAAATCCCGTGACGAAAGCGCTAATAAGCCGTGAAGGTACTCCGTCGAGTGGGTCAATAATTCCCGCGAAATTAAGCGCATTAGCGGAGAAAAATGCGCCGGAGCCCTTTTTCGCCCCTGCTCGCTCGTACAGAATCGAGAAATGGCTGACAAATAGCCCGGGAGCCGCGCACTCCGCGCGAAAGACAATAACAGACGCGCGAGGATAAATAGGTGGCTCGCAATTTGTCCGGGATTACCGGGCGGCGCGCAGCGCGACCGAACGAAAATCCTTTCCGAGCGAACTTCACGATCCGTCTGCCCCCCTCGCCCCGCCGATTAGTCACTCGGCCGCGCTACACTCCGCAGCTTCGACTTTTTTACGGGCGAAAGATCGACGGCCCGCTTTTTTCGCCGGCGCTTTTTCCCGAATTTTTCCGGGGTGCTAATGCGCTAAAGTGAATTGGGGATTTAACTACCCCGGGCTGCGCTTCGCGGATACGGTTTGGTCGGGTTGATTATTTCGAGAGTTGCGATTTTGGCAGTTTGTGATTTTAATTAGGTATAATTACTCAGATAAAATAAACTTCCGTTATAATATTATGTTAACGAAGCGTCTGTTTTGGAATACTTATTAGGCGAGTAATTAAATTTCAAGAGTAACAATGTAATGCACGATCACGTGGAAATGTAATTTATTATTCGATATTATGCTTGTCAGGCGGTGAAAAATTTTGCAATTATGTAGTAATTTAATGTCCTGTTTAAATAACTCGCGGTGACAATTCAAATTACCATCTATAAAATACGTGACTTGAATATAAAAACCTCATTCCCAACTTTTTTTATTATATACACTCGACGGTACGCTTGTAATGAACTAATCGCATCGCTCCTCTGCATACTAATCGCCGAAAAATCCACCTATCTTTCAACTTTTATGCTATGTAAATATGACTGTAAATATTTCAGTACTGGTTCAAACGTAACTTCAAACAGAATCAATATTATCCTTCAAATGTTATTTAAAAAAAGGTTTTTTTTTTAGTTTAGTCGCTATTTTAATATCTAAAATCATTATTTTTCTAAAAAGAATCATGCATAAAAATATTAAATTAGACGGCTATCCAGCCCCTGAAATTTACGCTCAATTAAAAATGAAGAAAGCCAACAACCAACCCCCGCCTCGACTTCGCCATTTGCATTTTGCTCGCGTAAAACACACTTGGTCTCCATAAAAACCGATATGTTGTCGTCGGCGATATATCCTTGTTTACGTGCGTCGCTTCTTCGATTCTCGCGTAGTCCCGTCACGTGTTTTCAACCCGGAAATATGACAGCTACGTATGCCCGCGCCACGTAAAAGGGACCCCCGAGTGGGTGTACCGCGCGATCGGCGGCAATCAGTGTTACGTCTCGCGGCGACACGTGTCCCGCCTTCTTCGAGCCGACGCGAACAAAGAACGCGTTGGACTTTTTCTCCCGTCGCTGATGCTTTGTACTCCTCGCTTTTCTAGGCTTCATTTGAAGATATGACTGGCAAATTTAGGTTTGCGTCAGCCGATTGCAAATGCAGGTAATTAGGTGGACAAGGATATTTCCGAGATAAGAGATTCGAATAAAGACGCGAAAGAAGAAATTTTTACATTAGGGTCTTTCGGTATGATTTATAGATTTCTTAATATTCATGAAAAGCCGAACAAACTTCGAAAAAAGTTGAGAGAATATACAGTTTCAGCACTTTTTTTTATAAACTTGCATGACTGGACCGTCTTATATTTTACAATTTTGAAGCCTTCATTTACATGCAATGTAAAAAACTGATAAAAGCAGACAAATTTCCATTGTAAACACCATTCGAAATAAAGTTAAAAAGACAATGCATTCATGAAATGACATATTTAGATCAAAAACGCGACCCGAAGAAAAGTTGGAAGTTTGAAGTTTCTTGCCGGAGTTGTATACTTCCGCGAAACCGAAGTTGCACTTCGCCGACCGGCCGTCCGTTTTTCCAGCAGCGACGTCCACTACGTGCTCGTACTTCGCGTCTCGCTTAATATACGAGGATATTTTTCCTCGTGGTTTCGCACAATAAATTTTTTGCCCTCGAAATTATGAAGTAGAAAATTCCATGTCCAACGCGAGCCAACAGCGCTCGCCCCTTTGAGCGTAATTCACCGCTTGGACGAGTACCAAATGCAAATCCAATTGAACGTGCCGCGATTATATTCGCAATAATTTCGCCCGCTAGAAGAAAAGGAAAAATAAGTAATGGCGATATAATAATCCCATAGAGAAGCGATCGTTTCACAATTCAATTACCAAAATTGGCGTTCCCGGTTAATGGTTCCGGGAATCTCTCGCGTTTTACATCTGCTCCTACGATTATTGTACGGCTGCGGCGTATCGACGTGGATCGCTTACACGGGCAGCATAAAAAAAAGTGGATAGGGAGGGGAGAAGTCATGAATGCCGCTTCGATTGTGCGCCGATCCCGTTTATTGCGCCGCGTAAACTCCAGTCGACGCTTAAGTTTTAGTTTATGATGGTCCTACACCTATAAACACTCAGTTGTGTATTTCTTTTTTCTTTATTTTTTGTGAAGCACGTATTGTACTTTGACGGTATTATTTTTTTCCAGCATACGTGTATGAAGTAAAAATGAAGTTACGACCTACAATTCGCTGATGTACAAAATTGAAGTTCGATATTCAAATTGACAAACGTACCTAGCATACAAAACGAATTACATTTTCGATTGCAAAATATTGATTTTGTTTTGTGTCACAGAAGAAAAGTACATACTTGAAAGAGCAAATGCGTGTATAGAAGTGTACTTATAAATTGAAGGAAAATGCATCTATAGGTCTTCTTGGAATTCCTTGAAAATTGGATCGAAGTTATACTAATTTTCTTTTCTGCTTTAAATAGATTTAAATTCAATTTCTGTAAGTAGCTTAGAAATTATTTGTTAAATAATGTAAAATCGCTCGAATATGATTATTTCATTTCAATTTTAATGTTATAACTAACCACACAATACAAATTAGATATTTAAATCTATAAATTTTACGTTGTCAATTTCCACGTAAAAAGCGCAAGAAACTATCGCAACTACACGACCCTTTCACGCCCCCATAATCGTCGTCGAATAAGTAGCTCCTTAAGCGAGCCTCAAACTCAGCAAAAAGGAAGGATAAAACAGTGGACTCCCGGTGCCAAGAACCTCCGTGCCCCGACGCCGTCGCTCGACCCCCCGAAATTACAAATTACAGCGAGCGCCGAGGGAGGGGGCGGGAAAGCGCGCCCGGAGGAAAGGGGAGAAAAGCCGCGGGCGCAGGGGCGGTAGGGGGAGACATCGGCATTGCGGGCACGTCGCGTCTGGATCCCGGTCGTCCATCGATTGCCCGCAGGAAAGACACGGCCGCGCATCCGCGATTCCTCCCCGGGGGACTTTGCTCCGCGGATCTCCCTTGACTGATTTATTTACGCGCGCGCCCGCTTATTATGAATGTGGCGACCCCGTCAGTCGATCGACGCGCGGCCAAGTTTCGCCGCTCCATCGAGCCGCGGAAGTTTCTAACGCCCGCCGGACCGCCGCGCGCGCGCTTCGGCCAATTTTAAACTTACGCTGATGCGCTCCGACCTGGAATTGACTTTCTCGACTTACCTGGAACAAAAAAGTTTTTATCAGATTAGTTTACCGAGTACTTGAAAGAGAATTTGTTTATATGTATCATTGTATTGTTGAAGAGAAAAAGTATTATTATTTTCAAGAAGTCCATGATTTAAATGCCTTAGACAAGATGAGATTTTCTTATATTTTATTAATGCAAAAATTAATTTTTAAATTTCATTTTTAAAAACTAACTTATCTCTACATTTCATTCGCAGTATTTCATCAAAAGTTCACATGCAAACAACAATACAAATATATTTTCAAAAAAAGAAATTGAAAATGGTTCTATTCAGTATATAAACAAAAAAATCTCGACTCCACTGAAAATAAAAAATCATTTTCTATTATTAAAAATTGAATTTCAAAAAGTAATCCGAATCTGAAATTCAAGCGAAATCCCCAAACAACGCATAAAAAGAATCAGACCGCGTGTGTACATGCCATCGCACGCGATGCCCAGGAGCGTCCGGAACGAAAGAAAAAAACGCGTCCGACGGAAGGAACGCGCGCTCGTGCGAACCGGAGCCGCGTCGGTGCGGCGCGCGCGCCCTCCGCCTCCTCTCGCGGGCGACGAGTGGCGCAGCGGCGCGCGCCGCCCCGGCTTCTCGCTCGATTGAGTCTCGAGAAAGGCTCAATTTGCGGCCCCGCATTAAAAGGGGGAATGACGGATGCGCGCCGAGACGCGGAAAATCGCCGACTCAGTGGCAGCGGCGGCCCCTCCCCCCGCCCCCCGCTTGGCTCCGGGCCGCGGCCGTTCGTCAGCCCGGCGCTTTGGCGCTCCGCGGCGGCGAACGGCCGCGCGCGCCCTCGGCGATTCCTCTTCGGGGAGCCGGTTACTCGTGACCGCGCGAGTGCCTCGCGTTCGCCGCCACGGCCGCTGGGGAGGATTGATAGGGCTGCGCGGAATTCCGCTGTGCGAGGTCAGCCGAGTTCGCCGGAAAATTGGCCGGACCCTTTGGTATAAAAAAAACATTGAACCCGTTCGAAGGTAATTCAGTAGGTTTTTCTCTTGTGTAATTATGAAAATGTCAGTAGTTCAATTACGCTAAATATTGTCGCTAAGGATAGAAGTACATTTTACATCTATACATATGGAATGCAATAATTATCAATGGATTAAAAGTATTCAGTTAAATGTACTATACCGTAGGTACAGTAAATAATAGGCGATTAAACAACTTTTCTTTATTAACATTCAAACTCGGAAAATGTTTCGATAAGACGGATGAATAATG
Organism: Eurytoma adleriae; assembly: GCA_900480045.1. Classification (NCBI taxonomy): domain Eukaryota; kingdom Metazoa; phylum Arthropoda; class Insecta; order Hymenoptera; family Eurytomidae; genus Eurytoma; species Eurytoma adleriae. The sequence goes on from UXGC01000129.1 coordinate 267,604, forward strand.
ATCAACAAAATCATAACCAAATAATGTGAGTTAAAATGTTTGCGCGAACCGCTAGACGAGCGAAGCGCGCTCAAATTGAATAGTGACTATAAAATCTAATCCGCACTGTTCATAATTCTCCAAGACAACAATACGATGTGCGCAATAACATGTCATGGAAAATTTCCGCGGAGCGCAGGCTACAGAGATTAGATTAGATTAGATGGCCTTTTATTCGCCTGCACGGCAAAACTGTAAAAATATACAGAGTACATAATAACAATACACACAAAAAAGTGTAATATATGATAACAAGTAATTTTGTTCAAGGATCTATCTAAGAAAATAAATAAAAAGAAGAGAGAAAGAAGAGAAAAGCTGGAGCAGCCAATTGCGGAGGTGGGCGGTATTGGAGCTACCGTCTGCTCGGCCGTAGAAACAACCGTCCGTATTTCAGTTTTACGGTCGAAAATAAATTTGGACGATGTCGCAGGTGCGTCGCAGCAGTTTCGGCCGCGCTCAAAGAGGCGTTTTATGTAGACGAAGAAAAGGCTTTCCGAGCGACACGGCCGGAGCGTGTTCCGTGACCGCGGGAGTTCAAAAACACCGTTGCGGGAGCAACGCCCGCGCGCGCGCGCGTGCAACTTCTTCCTCGTCTACGCCCTCGAGGAAAAAGTTCAAAGTACGCCGCGCGAAAACTTTCCGCCTCGCCCGACGGAATTAGAAGCCAATTTTTCCCTCGATCCGGATCTCTTCGTAATGAAAAATCTGCGCGTTAACCGGCTGCCGGCGCGCCGATATACCGTTTTATCGCGATGGAGCGAAGGTAGTAAAAGGTGGAAACTACTGGAGTCCGCGGGCTTAATCGAATCCGCGTTAATCGCTCCAAGTTCGGCCGAAGTGGCTCGAGATCGGCGGCGATATGGCACGGGCGCGCGCCTTCCAACGAGCCGATAAAAGCCGAACGGCCCGCGCCGATAAGGCCGGCGATGATTTTCCGCTTAGGCTCGCGGCCGAGATTGCGTCGCCTTTCCGCGGAGCCGGGAGTTTATGCGCGCCGGCGCGCGGAGTTTGAGTGCGACTACCCCGCCGATGGTGATGGATTCCTTTTTGCCCGAGTGGCGAACGCCGGGAATTACTTTTAAAGTCTACATTCCATTACCCCCGATTTTCCGGTGATTCAAACTTTAACGAAATTAAGCAAGATTTCTTGAATAAATTAGCGTGCAAATGCCGAAAATTTCATCTGCAATCGATGATGCTTATTTTAACGCGATTAAACGATCGAGAAATTCACGGTTGCTGCGCTAAAAAAAGGCAAATTTGAGGTACTTGCGGAACGATCTCCTAAAGTACACCTAAGCCAGTGGCACTAAAGCGACATCGCTGCATTACTCATTCAAGGCAATTATAGCAAGAAACATGCCCCCGCCGAGGCTCGCAATCAAAATATTTCCCTCGCTAATTACCGCAGCTGCGAAGGCCCGCGCTAACGACCCATTCACGCGCGACAATCGCCGCCCCCTTCCCTCCCACACCTCGGCCTTAGTCTCAAGACGCGCACGGCGTACCTCCGATGGTTCGGAAGTCGAGAGCTCCCCGAGGAATCGGGATAGGGCTAACGATCGACGAGTTGGGATAAATCGAGAAGGGAACCCCAATATAGCTGCTTTCAGAACTCGGATAAATTTTACGAAATCTTGTGGATTATTCTCACTGTGAAAATCTGAAATCTTAGTTAAAGGTAAATACATACGTCTATTATATTTTGCTTTTTTATAAGTATAGCATGAAGGAAATAATTGAAAGAATTAGAAACTTAAAAAAATAATTGATTTAATTGTAAATTAAATTATAATGTTAAATTATAATGTTTAAAAAATGGTAGAAAAAAATTCTGCAAAATATTAGAAAAATAAAAGAAAACATTAAAAAGTTCACTTCGCATATTACCCGAAAGAAAAACAAATTGCACATGCACGACTTTGCGTCGCCCCTTCCTTCGCTGAAGCAGAAAGGAAACTAGCCGCTCGACTGAACGGGGTATATGAGCGTCTCGGCCGGAAGGCGCGTCGGTAAAATCAATCATTGCCCTGCTGAGACTGAAGGGGGAAGAGAAAGAGAGAGAGAGAGAGAGAGAGAGAGAGTGCGTTCGATCGGCCGGTCGATCGGAATTAGGCGTGTGCGGACGATTAGCGCGTGGCAGTGTGATATATGGTGGATGCTGGTTGGCCCGCGCGGCCTAAGTAGGATGAGCCACGCTAATGCGCCGCCGGCTGACCCGCTCGCGCTCCGCAGGCTCGGCCAACCGAACGGGGTTATCTTAACCCACCCTCCCTACCCTCCACCCCCTTATCTCCCTTCAGCCCGATAAGCAAATTTTGACTAAGCTGGACGTAAAGCTTTCTTTATTATCCCCAAGAAAAAAAAACGCTGTGTGCCTTGGATGTTTGCCGAGGGCTTCTCTTTACAACCGAAATATTATCTCGTGGATTGAACTTCAACAATTTTTTGCGGATGATTGAATAATGCTTGCATACGGTAAATCAATACATCGAGATTTTTTTTTGTATTTACGTAGAGCACGCAAAGTAAATCCTGGGTGAAGGAACAAACGGAAAGCGTTGTACGCGGAGGCGCGAATGTTTGAATAAAACTTACTGGTTTTCTCAACTTTTACTCGAACGAAGAAAAATAAATCAGAATGGACTTTCTTACTCGCCGATTCGATTCAATGCGAAAAAAAAGTCACAAAACGTTAAAGATCTTTTGAATCGAGTTCTTTCAAAAAGTCGTCACTGTAAAAAAAGCGACTGAAAGAAATCACAAACAAATGTGAAACTACAAATTGCAATTATTCAAATCCCCGGATGCACGCAACAATGTAAACGCCAGCATCATCCTGTCGGCAATTCATCAAACGCGCCCCGCGCAAGTAATTCATTCGCGGAGAGAGAAAAAAGTGCGCGGGGGAAAAAGAAAGCCGGCGCATCGAGCCGGTAGCGGTTCTCGCACTTGAAAAAGGGTATTGTAAAATTGCCTGTAGCTGCGAGGCGCGGCGTAATTACCGCGGCGGAGGTCGCCGCGCTGCCGGCGCATTTAATTCGCGGCCGATAAATCCCGCGGCGCAGGTGCCCCGCAGGTGCGCCAAATGGCACGGACAAAGGAAAAAGACAACAGGCCGTAACGCGCAAGGCCGAGAAAAATCATTCTCCCGTCATTTCACTCGCTTCGAGGACACGGCCGTTCCGCGGATTATATCAAGACTTCATAATTGCTCTGCAGATGAAAATTTTTCCAATGCTGCTCAGTGGGACATTTTATTGCAAAAATTACGTTACTTATGGTAAGTTTGCAATAAAAAATGTTCGTTATATCAGTCATTATTTTGTTCCTTTATGTATACTTTCGTGCTTTTAAGAAAACACCAAGTTACAAAGATGATAGAGGACTGTAAAAGCAAAGAAGTCACAGCCGATTAACCCCAAATAATCTGAACTGGCAAATAAAGCGAAAAAGAAAAACCAGACGCCTAAAATCAGCGCCTCCGACAGTCGAGTACAGCCATCAGGTGCATCTTGTCGTCGCGAACTCGCGCGTCCTGATCGCGGCGAGTCGGTCGCGCGCGCTTAATTCGAATCGTCGGCGTGTTTGCCGTGTAAACTTCGTTTCTCCATTTCTCCGAGGGAGAAAGCGGCGAACTTAATTAATTACCGGAGGAGAGGGAGGAACTTGGCGTCACTCCCGCGCCGCCGAAGGAGCAGGCGCGCGAGCGCCCGGATTATTGCACTTTAATTATAGCGGCCTTTCTCGAGTTAATCTTTCGCCGATCTATTTGTACCGCTTGGCCGCTGTATCAACAGCGGCCTGCCGTATACTTTTATTTCGGTGAAAAAAAACTTTTTTTAAATAGTATGTACTTTGTCAATAAAATGTTAATAAAATAATTTGTAAAAATAGATGTACATAGTCTACTCTAGTCAGAAAATGACTTGTAACTCATCTTTTAGGAAGAAGAAATATTGGACTATCTCTGTCTGACCATTCGAAGATGTTACTACTTACGTAAGTCATTTTCAGCTTTTCGTCTTCTTTACTAAGACAATATTTAATTGCGAGTTCAGAAAAAAATCGTAATATCTTTCAAAATTTTTGTAAGTATTTATGTAAGAAACAAATTTAAAAATAAATCATCAATTCGCTGTTGCCTTAACGCAACAAAACTCGCCGTAAAACGTATTTAACGCACGAATCTCTCTTAAAGAAGGACAGAAATTCCGGCTCGAGGCGAAGATTTTCTCGGAAAGAGGATAAAGCCGCTGGAAGAAAGCAGCAGTCGCGAAATCCTACAAAGAGAGCGGCTCCGCGCGGCAAATCAAGTTTCTTCGTCGGGCGCTCGGGAATCGGAGCGGTCCGGGGCGCGCGCGCAAAGGGCGTCCCTCGCGCGTTCCCCCGGCGCTAAAGAGCTCTAACCGAGTGCACGTCGCGAGCGGGTCGATAGCGCGATGGTCCGCCCCTGCGCGATGCAGAGGAGAAGAATAATTTGTGTAGACGGAAACCGCCGGGTCATGCCTCCGGCTCCGGGTTTCGGCTGCGCCTCGACCGTACCAGCATTTCGGAGAATCCCCTGCCCCCGGGGTTCCGAGGCTTTACTTCCTTGCTTATCAGGATTAATGAATGTTTTGAACACGTCTGGTTTATTTAGGATTTTTTTTTATTTTTTTGCTAAGTGGATTTTCACTTTTTACTTATTATTAAACTTTTAGGAAACTTAAGTGTACGCAATTTATTTAATCCAATTATGCAAAAGGAAGAGAAAGTATACAAAACTTGACGAGAAGGTTTTAAATAGTGCAAGGAAACAGTTACTTAATTGAGGATTGTTTGAAAAATAAAACCGCATGGTAAACGCGAGCGACTTCAATTTTCATATCATCGGTTTTCGTTTATTCAAATTATGAGAGAAAACGGGAACAATAACCGCTGACGGCAATTTGCATAATTAGTTCTCAACAGATTTAATTTTTTATTTTCACTCGGCATGACCTATATTTACATAAATATATTTCCATATTCAACTCGTTTTTAAATATTAAATAAACTCCACGTTGTTGTAATTTAATAGACTTAATAAAAACAGTTTTCTTACTTTAGGATACCTGATATTTTGTACAATTTTTAATTATTATTATATTAATTACGTATCCGGCCAAACCGAACTTTTTTTTCTTTATAAAAAATTCCACTTAGCAGTATAAAAGCAAAATGACCGAGACAATTTCTCTAAACTCGCATTCATACCTTCAAATGGTAAAAGCGTAATAAATAAACCCACGCACCCAGAAAAAGAAGACTGTAGCCCAGCAGATATGAAAAACAGTAAAGTAAAAAACAGCCTTAAAGATAAAAGAAAAATATCAAATTCTAAAAAAGGGGAAAAAAAGAGAGAATCCTAAAGAGAAAGCAAACAAACTATCTTCCGAAAGCCCCGAAAGGCAGGATCATTGAGCGATCGGAACGACCTCAGCGAGGGTCCGCAGGATATAAGCGCGATCCGGGCGATGGAGTGAAAACGGGGCAGCCACGGGCGGCCGCGACCTTCGGTGCGTATTAAAGCGCACTTCCGCGTGGCACGAGGTCGACGTGACTCCCCGGCGCGTCCCCCCTAATATCCGGTCGGACTAATAAAAGGCGGCGGGAGGCCGGCGGAATCGAGAGCCGGGCTTTTTACGCGGCCGTAAAAGCTCCCCCTCCCCCCACCGCCTCTTGCTCGCCCTCCCGCGTTCGGCTCCCGGACAAAGGGGTAGTGGTACGGTAACTCCTCGCGACCCCCAGCCGCCGACTCGGGGAGCTTCTAGGCTCTCTCCGCGGTCGCCCGGTGCTTTCTCTGCGGCGCAGCGGGCGTTTATTAAAAAATTCCGAAATTAACGGGCCTGTCGGGCCGCTTTATGAATTACCCGGCCGCGGAGTTCCTTGAGATCCTTTTGTCGATGGGGTAGATGAGGTATGTGCTTTTTTTGGATATATGAAGAATAACGATTTTGCGCTTTTTGTTTTTTTTAAGTAGATTTTTATAAAAACTATATCAAATGTAAAAAAAGTAAGATTTATGTTATTAGAATTCAAATTTGAAAGTATCTAAATGCAAATATAACTGAAATTACTACATCGCAACTTCCTCATTCCCGTGAAAGACCCCATCAACATTTTCAGCGATCGATTATCACCGCATCTGCATAAGCCCGCATAATTCCTCAAAACTGAAAAGTTTTACGTAGAAATATTACCCACGAAGAAGAAAAAAAGCGCCTCCAATATCCCGGAATTTTAGTCGACCGGCGCTGCGTGCGCGGCGACCCCCGCGCGATCCGCATCTCGAGTTCGTGTTTTCCTCTTCGCCCGGCCGTTCCACCCCCAGGCGTGCACGCACACACGCGCGCACCGCTCGCCGGCGCGACCCTTCCCGTGAAAATTTCGGGTATCCACGCGGCGGCTGTTATGGCAAGCGTGACCCGGGGATGGAGGCCGGGCGGCGTATACGAGCGCGGAATACCGACGGCCCGGAGGCAAGGGGGTAATGGACCGAGAGCCGGCCGGGGAGGGTGGCGACGAGTCGCGAATTTCGAGGTGGGATTCTGAAAAATGCCCAGTCGCGCGCAGGCGCGCGCACGCTCCGCCGGGCTCACGCGCTCAGCGCCGATTGTAACGTCGCTGGCGGCCGTTTAAGGAGATCGAAAAGTCGAGCGGATGCGCCACTCGGCTTGCTGATGCGTGCTTTTTCAAGGACGATGGTAACGGTGCGAGAATACAAATTTTCCAGATACCAGTTCGGGTACTTGTTTTCTTCTTTTACATTTTTCGCAATTTATTCGTACTTAATGTTAATTTTATATTCATTTTATAAGGCAACACATTTCTATTGAAAAATATATCGAAAATATTTCAAATTATCTTATCCCTCTAAATCTGAATTAGTGAAATTTCTGCGTTTTCATTATTATGTGAATCGTCGCATATTCTGAGTCTAAAGTATCCCACTAATTGAATTGAATTAGTGGGATACTTTTAGTATGTAATGTATCACTACATACATCAAATTTCACTGATTCAGTTTTAGAGGGTAGATAGATAATATAATAAAATGTTTAGGAAAGGTACTCAGTGTAGTCCACTTTAGCTTTTATAATTTCAGATGACGGGCGTTAGGTTATTGTCTTACATTTTCAAAAAATTTCAGTTCAATATCTTTTATCATTTTTCCGAATATATCCTACAAAATTGAAAAGTCACTTTTGCACCCAGTATGGATCGAAATAAGTTCTACTAGATTGGTTCGCCTTTTCTGATAAAATTTATCGGAATTACTTATCAGGATTCCAATTACTAACTACAACGCGATAAAAAAATGAACAGCGATAAAAAAGAAACTGTGTGAGTCTAGTGAAAAAAGTTTTTCAAAAAACTGTTGTTACACTGTTTATCATTAATGTTTTTTACGCAAATAGGGCTAGGCTCATGTCCAACGAATTATTCAACATATTTTCTTCTGCACTGGTCCCACATAATAAAAAGCCGAAACGATATAATCATACACTGGTTTCGTACAATGCACATTAAAAATTGTATTTTTTAAAGCATTGTTACAAAATTTTCGAACAATGCAGGAAAAACGAAGTAAATCGCTCGTTAAAATATTGGCAGCATGCTCGTGTTAATCGGCCATCCCTAATCATCGCCGAATCGAATAATTAACAGGCTCAACTAGAGTGAGAGGGAGGGAGGGCGGTAGTGCAGACTCGCGCGTTCTAATTGGCTGGGCTATTTCGGGCGATAATTACTTTTTGATGAAAATCGCGCACCCATACGGCTTATAACGCGACGGCCGCCGCGTTAACTTTGATTGGGCGCAAGCGCGCGCTTTGCCCCAAGGACACCGACGTTTATTTCCGGGACGCGGCACCCGAGGCTCGCTATAATTGTGCTTATTCCAAAATTCCGGCTCGCTTTCACCCCACTCGAACCCGCGGTACTTTCCATCTAATTTTCGATGCACTTTACAAAAAATACCAGTTTAATTTTTTTATAATTACTGTACTCTCGATCGATTGCGATGCTACTTTTTGCGCTTTTTTTTCTCGTTGGATCGTTCGGATGCTTCGCGAGTGTTTTAAATTTTCGGGACGAAAGTAATTAACTGAGTAGCTCGGTCGCTTTTCGAGCGGATCATCCATTACTGGAAGGGTCATATTCCGCGGACGTAAATGGGATTCGACGGACAGTCGAGAAACTGAAGAGAGGCGAAGGGAGCTTTCGAATGGTTTAAGTTATTTTAGGAACACGGAGGATCTGCACGAAATTGCGAAAGCGCGCCCACGTTACTTTTGTCCTACATAAAATGTATATAATCTCGTCATATTCCCTCGAAAACTTAAAAAATATTCATAAACATATAATACAATGAATACTTTTTATGTCAAGCAGCACTTTAAATTCGTGGCGATTGATTAATACCTCACCTTTTTCTATAAGTGCATAACTAATCTTATACTCTCCGAGAAAAAAAATTATCTTCTCAAACAAGAAAATAATACAGTGGACCACGATGTTGGCAGGTCGGACATCGGGACGTCATACCCGGTGAGGAAACGCACGCGTCGGATGCTCGAGTGCGCGATAAACAAGGTTAAACTTGATCGATAAGAACGACGGGAGAAAGATCGCGTTTCCACGGCTCTGCCCATTTTTTCCTCCCGCTCCTTGCGCGATCATTACTTTTCCGAGAGGCGGCGTCCCCCCACCCTGTCTTCCCACCCGCAGCCTCCGCTTCTTATCTCGGAGGCTGACGAATGCGCCTCGGTTTCGGAGTGGCGCGGGGCTCACCGCGAAGCGCACTGCTGCTGGGATTTATCGCATCGATATCGACGCTCGGCTGCGATTCGCGATATTTCATCGGACAAAGTTACGAACGATTGTTGGGTGGGATTCTCCGGGGTGTAGATTCTTCGTCCATTTTGGGGAGCTTTGCCGAAGAAACTCCAAAATTTATTTTTGTCCATTGGTTACAATGACGAATAATACGAGAAAAAAAAACAATTTTTTTCTTTGATAAGTTTATATAGGTAAATAAGTTGTATAGGTATAAGTTCTTACTTCTACGGCGTTCTTATTAAGTGAGAAATATTGTCAGAAATTGTAGACTCCATAAAAAATGTGAATATTTATCGGGCGTGAAAAATCGAATAGAAAGCACTACCGATTTATCATGGGCACGTAAAATATGAAAAAACAACATTCTTCGGAAATAGAGGGAACGGCTCGGCGACTGTTGACAAGTGGATTTTCAAGGAATAAGGAAGGGATGACGGCTGAACGTATGGCATTAATTCAAGAAGAAAAAGCTTTTCTTCTTTTCACAGGCATACACGATTTTTTATCCTGCAAGCAAAAAAGTATTTAAACAATCATTAACTTGTTTTCTCAGATTTCTACAAACTGACTTATTTTACTTATACTGTTTTTCCTAATCATTTGTATGCTACAAACAAGTCTTAGGAAAATTGACCTTAAAAAAATAAAAGTTTTTCAACTAAAATAAATGGCACTTCTACCAACTTATGTACGACTATTGTTTAAAAAAAAACTTTAATTTAATTATGTGATAAAATTCTAAATAATAGTCACTATAAAAAAGAAGGACTACCTTCAAAACAAATTATCGCGTGAATTCGTTATCGCGCTTGAAATAACAAGATAACTTTATCCTCGACGGCAAAAGCGTGCTAAAAAGAATCGATACGTACGGCGAAACGCAAGCTCAAGTGGTGTACGTTCAATCAGAGCGGGCAATTGCGGGCACGCTCGGCCGATTAGAATTAATCAGGGGGCCCCGGGCCGGCCGTTAATAATAAACAGCCAAACATCTGGCGCATCTGCGTTGCGCAAGACAAACTTTCCCAATTAAACGAAATGTACGTGTGTACGCGGGAGCGCGGAAATGATTTCCCGCGAGTGCCGGGAGAAAATTCCCGCTCGCCGCGCCGCGCCGGAAAGTTGCGCGCTCGCTTAATCTCGCGCGGTCTGACCAATTTCGGAATTTCCACTGGCGACTGCGAGCGCGCGATTCGCCGCCTCCGAGGCGACGGACGCTACACTTTTTCACTCCCGACGCACTTGATATTCGCTTTAGCATAGCTACGGACGCGTTAGGTCAAAGTTCGAAAAAATACACATGTTTTGAAGATTCGGTTCAAACATTTCCAACTTGCGAAATCCTACGACTTTGAATGCGCGGATGAAATCTGGGCGGTTGCGAAAATTGAAACAAAATAGTCTTTTATGCTCCGGCAGTGTTCAAAATACTTGGCTTTTGCATATTCACAACTAATCCCTATTATTCGACCAAACATTAACGACGCACCGACTTTAAAATTCCGGTGCTCGGCAGAGCTTCCCGGGCTCGAGGCCGCGAGGCTAATCCAAACAATCGTTGCGCGAAATTTCCCGAAAGAGCCCGGGGGTGCTTTTTTCAATGGCGCGTGTATCGCGCATACATCGCGAGGAGGGCAGGGGGTGAGCGACAAACGACGCGCTCTATCATGCCGGACGTGCAATAAGCCGGCGAGGGGCCTTTGACGCGCGTCTTTATCCCTGCGACGCCGGCAAAAGAATGAAAAATAGTCACCCCTGCAAATATTTTCCGAGTCGCCGATAAAGCCAGATATCCAATCGTTTCTGATGGAAGAATTTATGAGACTTTTTGCGAGTCTGATTTCGTGTTCATTGTCCGGTCAAAAGATTAGGACGATAAGCCGAAGCGGAGGTACGCGTGGAAAAGCTTTGTTACAGTGCGACGAATTTTTGTTAAAAGGGTTAAAGAGGTCACCGACGTATACCTGGGAAAACTCGGCAAAAAAGGGACGCGAATATCGATCGGTGTCCTCGCCCTTCGCTGGCACGAAGGTATATAACAAATAGTCCCCAGCCGCTCGTAAATAACTATCGGGTATGCCTCACGCGTTATCTCCAGTTTGTCGTTAGACTTTCACCCTTTTCTTCATGAATCGTGCCCGCGAGGACCATGGAACTTCACGGTCTCGTCGTCCAAGATCATGGGTGCTACCACATTCCCTAATATAGTTTTTTTATGCGCTGCCTTCGTTTATGCAGATTGTTTTGCGTATACAATTCATGATTTGATAAACTATATTTTAACGAATTCTATACCTATACTTCGTGCATTCTAATTTCTTGAAAAAACACGCTGCGAAAATGCTTTCCAAAAAAAGCGAGTAAAAATAAGTAACAACTTTAATCAGTCGGCGGTGCGTCGAAAATCTCGGCGGAACGTGATTAGATAGATGGAAAAAGAGTACGTAAAAAAAGCGGAAATTTTCTAAAATTACCTAAAACGACGCTTAAGCGGAACCGAAAAAGTGCAGGCATAGAATCACACGTCCGTTTACCTCGTTACGCTTAATGGAATTTCGCAACATTGCCGTGTCGTATTTGCAATTACCCTAGTACATATTTCGAGCAGAAAACCGTTCTCGCATTACACAAAATGCTGTGAACTAGCAATGAAAATTTTCCTAGCTCCAACTTTTTTGAGGTTCTTGAAATTTTTAACTGATAGGCGTCGAGATTTATTCTCCAATTTTACGTGCAATTTATCATTTATATTTATTCTTGATGATCCTATTCTGTCAAAAAAAGATTCTTACTTTAAAAAATTGTATTCTCGATAAATCGAATAATACCGTTTATAAAATCAAGTAGAGTCATGAAAAAGTATTTGGCGTAAAAGTATAAAATTCTTCGTAAAAATGTTCTTACAGTGTGTCACGGTTAGCCAGATTCGCAATCTTACATTTTCTCATGAATAAAATTTGTATCAGTCGGTATTCATAATTTCTATTCCAATAAAACTTGCACGTCCTCGGGTACATTGCCCATACTTAAATTAACCTATTTTTTTCTACAATTTTATAACGCTGGGGTTGTAAAAATCCTTTCCGGGTGAACTTCAGGAATTACACCTATTAGTTATAAAAAAAAACTGCGTGGGGGAATGAAGCCATGAATTTACGATTACATTTATAGCTAAGTGTAAAAATTTACAATATAAACTTGATGCGGCGAATATTAAAAAATTAATGATGATTGTACGTAGAAGATATTTAATGTTCAAAACACTCATAGTTGAGTGCAATGTAACTCCGAGTTTAAAGCGATGTTATTAAACATGATTACACTCATTTTCCAAAATTACCCTCAATTCGAGCGTTTGCGCGACGAGTGGTTTTGTCAAAACGCACCACAACTCGCAAGGGTTAGAGTAAATTAATTTTTTACATACATGTTCAGAAATAATTGTACTGCTCGGCGAGCGACAATTTTTTGCGACGAGCACTCCACTATCACAAAAAAAGCAAAAGGACCGACGAGTATATCCCATCCCCGTATTCCTTAAAACAATCACCGCCACACAATTGCATTAATTACGATTCATAAAAGAAAAGGCGCGGGAATATCACTTTTCATCCGGAGGAATACAATAAACCGGAGAGAATAATCGAACAACGGAGGTCGGGAGCAGAAAAAAAGGAGGAGTGCCGGCCAAACAAAAGCGTCGCGCAGTCTCGACTCGAGCGATAATCCAATAAGGATCGTTCTCCATGCGTTTCATTAATCGACAGCCGATTGGCCCTCCCAGGCCGAAACTCCGGGGGATTTTTCCCCGGGTCCGAGAGCTTCGATCGCGAGGAAAATTCAGCCTCCCCCTCGCTCTCTTTCTCTCTCTCTCGCCGTCTCCCTCGCTCTTGTTCTCGCCGGCGCCGAGAGAGAGCGAAAAAAAGAGAGAGGCGGCGGCGGTCTTCCACCCCCTCGGCGCGCCGGCGTGTGCGTATTTGCCCGCGTCGCCGGGAAATCGAAGTGCCACTCGCTCCCTCCGCCGCCTCCCCCTCCCTCACTGTGCTCGTGCGCTTTGCGGGACGCGCGCCCGACACGCGAGCACCGAATTTGCGCCGGGTAGGGATGTTTCTTTCATGATGCCGCGCTACGAGCGAGAGCCACTCTTTCCTCGCCCGCTGCGCGCATTTCCTGCCTCGAAAATTCACTGTTCATTGTTTATTCCGGAATTTCAGTCGAGCACCTACGTAAATGGCTGTCGTAGAAATAGTTGGCTAAGCGAACGAGGTGCTTTGCATGATGAGAGGCTTATTGCAAATTAAACATTCAGCGCGTCTGGTTTGCCTCGTATAAAATAAACGTCGCTTGATGAGACAGTATGTGCCTACAAGAAGTAAGCTTTTCTTGCTTCATTTTTCACCCAGCTTTATGATAATACAAAAATCAACGGTACTCTCAAAATTTGGAAGAAGAAAAACCACTCGAAGCGAGTGATAACTCCAATAGAGTGATTTTTTAAATTTTCACTCTTCTGCATGATGAGAGTACTTTTTCTCTTTTATCTTCACATTTATAATAATCAAACATTTACAAAAAATGTTATTCCTTGTATTTTATCGATTTAAATTTTCTAATTAGCTGTCGTTTCCTATAGTTCTTCTCACTTGCCCAGAAAATATTGTATCTGTATTTCGACATGCGAATTCCAAAAAAGAATGAGAAGAATTTCAAGCAATATATTACTCTAAACTTCTACAATATTCACTGAAAATCTCACAGATACATAACCATACTTTTCTAATTACTGACCGACGTTATACTTTGTAGGATAATGAAAGATTTATTAAGAATAGAAACATCTATATATACAACCTATCGATTTTTAATAAATCCACAATTACTTCTAACTCGATTGCAGTTTCTTTCCTTATCACTCGTGCTATATAAAATCCGCTGCGCGTAAAATAGTATCACACCGCTGGACATCGTAGCACGTCGCCACTTCCGACCATCAAAGTTAAAAAATAAAAGAAGCTCCGCATCCCCCGGTCCGCCTCGAGTCCCACGCGGAACCCTCCTCGATCAGCGTTCGATCATCAGACTTCGACCCGTCCGCCGTGGCACTCCGGAACCGACCAACTCACCTAACGTCCCACGAAATTAAAAATACACCCCTTTACGCGAAAAGTTAAATCTCCGCTGCGTGCGCCACGTTTCACTGGCGCCGCTAAATATACCCGGCTATGTTTACCGCGCGCGATAATCAATAAATTACGTGAGCTGATCAGATGATAGGCGGAGGCGGCCCAGCGAGGACCGATCGCGCCGAGAGAAAAACGGACGGGACTTCGGAGCGGTCCGCCGCGTCAAAGGGGATTTCCCGAAATCCGGCCGGCGGAAAAGCGCGCAAAGGACGCCGGAGGATGACTACGCGAGCACAAAGCGCCAGCAAAGAGAGAGAGCTTAATTCGCTCGCTTTTTTATGTTCGCTTTTGTCGCGACTTTTTTTTCGTAAGAGAGGAACGGTCGAGGAGCTTCTGTGCATACGCGACGTTTTACAAGAGCGAGATTCAGCGCGTTTTGTACACGCTGACACGCGTGTAATTACCAGCCAGGGAAATTTAATTCCAACTTAAAACTGGTTTGTTTGCCACCTTAATTACATTTTAATTACTTCATTTTATTTAATTTGAAGCCACAAGAGCTTTTTGCTAAGAAAGCCATCGCCGTCGAGAAAAGAGCGCAAACTTCAATATCTTTATCGACTCGTGAACGATAACAGACTTCAAGAGTCAGATGCCGAGTGCGTAATCGAAGCGTAAGCAGTTACACGAACGAAAAAGGAGCAGAGAGTAACGGAGAGCGAGATTCCTGCCGGTGATGTCGCAGCCACGTTAGATTCGCGTGCGAAAAGGTTTTCGCGCTATTGTCGCTGAATTGGTCGATCGGCGATGGGTATCGAAGGCGCGATCGGGGAAATTTCCCTCGGCGTCAATAACGAAGTTTACGCGCAGCCACCTCGGCTGGAAAAGCGATTTTAAAGGTAAGGGATTCTTTACGCTTCAAAGGGTCTTTGCGGCCATCTCGCTAATAAGTGAGATCTTGTTACTGCTTCCATAGCGGCGTTTAGACATTTACAAACTACTTGATTTAGCTGATAAATGTTAAAAAGCTAAATTGTTTTAATTGACTAAACATTTGAAGAGAAAAGCCGTTCCACCACGCAAGTTTATCGTTTGCTTCTTACAAGTGCATTACTCGATGATTGATCACGAGTGGAATAAATCAGAAAGGAAGAAAAAATACGAAAAAGAAAAATGATGAAAATCGTAGAAAAAGATCGGAGATGAGGAAAAGCTCGCGAAGGGCTGGCAATCTGGCGACGTCGCATGCGTAGCCGCGTTTCGGCGAGCCACGCGTCCCCCTCTCCCTCCCAGGCCCGTGGCGTTCGCCTCCCCCTCGTTTCATTCACCGGGCAAGCGCGACGGGGGGAGGTAGGCCCATTAGAAATTCATGAAAACTCCCGGCGAAAAATCCATCTTCGGCCTCCTCGGAAGCCTCTGTATCCTCGCCGTCGACACCGCGGAGATTCCCCACGGATATCCTCGACGGCGTAAGACCGACAGGGGGAGGGGGAGGCGAGCAGAAGAAGGGGAGGGGGTACACGCGCCCTCGGAGCAGGGGCCCCGCAGAGAGAGAGAGGGAGAGAGAGCGACCCGGTGGCGCGTCAGTAGAACAAGTCCGCGAGCGACCCGGCGGCCTGGCCGCACACCTTACCTGGCTTACTCGAGCGCGGCGAGTCGGGCGACGGTGGCTCGCTCCTCCGGCTCTCGGGCAGCGTCGCCCCGGCGACCCTCATGCTCTCGCCTCCTCGGCGGCAGCGTGGAGATACCCGCGGCTGCGCCGGCGAACCTCACAATCGGAGAGATCGAACCACACCACACTGACGGGGCTTTGCCGCGGCGGATGAGCGGAGCTTTCGCGGACGAGGAGGGAGCGAGGAGAGAGACGGAGAGAGGATGCGGGGGAGAGAGGCGGCCCCGCGTTTCCCGGACGGCGCTGCTGTACCAGCACCGGCGCGCACGCACTCCCGACGCGGGGGTGGCGGCCCACGGCGCGCACGGCCGGGGCGCTCGAGGGGGGAGGGCGCACTTCGGCCCGCCGCGGCGGCACTCCCTCGGGCGCGCGGCGCGGCTGCTGCGGCGGCGGCAGGAGCGGCACCTCCAAAGCGGCTCTGCCCTGCTGTACGCGTCCGGCGGCTGCTGCGGCTGCTGGCTCTGCCTACGCCCGTGGCAACGACTGGGCGACTACTACTCGCCGAGCGCCGCCGCCGCTTCGGCCGAGCTCTCTCCCGCTCCCGCGCGGCGCCGCATCCGCCGTCGAGCGAGAGAGAAGGATGCTGCCGGCGCAGACTCTCCAGGGGGAGCGGAGAGAGATCCGCCGCAGCCGCCCGCCAGATGGAGTGCGGGGGCGTGCGCATCCCCCGGTGTACGTAGCCTGCCGGAGTGCTGGCCCCCGGCGCGACACGAGGTCGTCGAAGCGGAGGCTGAGCCCCTTCGCTTTTGGAATTCGGAGCCGAGGGTGCTAGCGGTGCGGCAAGCTTCGTTCTGCAGTCCTGCTGATCCCTGGAGCCTTGCAATGCACGGCCTGTTTCGTTTGATTCTGCGGGCACCGGATGTAATGCGGGCTGATAATTAGCTGGAACTCTGGAGCTGGTTTTTTATTGTTTTCTTTTTTCGATAAATTTAAATATTCTGCCACTCCTGTAAACTGCATTTTTCCTGCCGAGCGCAGTTCGCTTATATTTGATTCTAGATTTGTATGGTAGAATTATTTTAGGGGTTACCTCTACCAGTGCTTGCGTGCGATAAAAAATTTACACAGCCTACAACATTACTATCTATCGCAAAATTTATTCAGAAATACTACTTGGGTTCGGCTTTCGCATTTTTGCGAAAATATGTTACTTCCTGTCGTCATCTGTAAATGCTTTTCTGCATTGACTCACTTTACTCATTACGTCCAAAAAATGCGATGATTTCTCGGTTTTAAAGTACTATAAAGTATAATACGAAATATTACAGAAAGTCACAAGAAGTCGTATAAAGTACAATATGATAAATATACAATAAATAGGCTTATGTTATTTCTTTATTTTAAAATTAATATAACAAGAATCACATATATATTACATATTATATTTGATACAGATAACACATTACGTAGAAATTGCACACACCTAGAAGCTATTTGTATAAAAAGTAATACAAAAAGAAGCACATTTCATGATTTTGCAATGGAAAAAGCACATTTGAAAGATTTCCCCGAAAAATAGCACATTTCGCAAAAGCTTGCCGGGAATCTAGTGAAATGTGCTTTAATTCGCGGGAAACACGCAAAGTGTGTTTTTATTTCGTGGAAAATTTTCAAATGTGTTATTTCTTGACAACTTTACAAAATATGTTTTTCTTCGCGGTAGATTCGAATTGTGCTACTTTTTGTCGTAAAAAAGTGAACTGCTGTTTTTGTCATTAGAGAAAAATTAAAAAATGCTTTTTTTCATTAGAGGCAGCGTCATTTAAAACAAACTATTTGTAAAATAGTTTTTAGTTATAACAGCTATCAGCGCTGCATTATCAATCTTTTTATCATCTGTGCTGACTCACCCCGCACTTGAACTGTTATTCAAGACTCCTTGGTGCGAAAATCCAAACAGCTCCCTCTTTGCATTTCAACTATTTTTCAGCCTTACCGGTGCGAATACGCAGTTGGCTCCATTCTTCATGAATCCTTCTCTTGCCTTGACAAGTAAAGTGGCACCAAGTTCGTGCTTTTCTCGAGCCGTCAGTGCCGCAGCGGTACCGTAGAAGCTGCCGTTGTTCTTGTTGCACAGTCGCTGTTTACCCTGCAATGCCTCGATGACCAAGGCTTCGCGCGTTTGCGCTTCGTACTCGAGCAGACCGTCAGCCGTCGTCAGCACGATTACCGCCCCCTCACCTCTCCATATATCCAGGATTCGCGAAATCTTCTTGTTGGTAGCTCTACCATCGGCCATCCAAACACTTGCTGCTTCCTTGATGCAATGATCAAACACACGCTGGTACTTTCCTTTACCCACGAAGAACACCGCGTGAATAAACCCCGGCCACTCCGTCAGACCGGTCACCCGCGAATCCAGCAATAGGTAGTCATGATACTGCTTACCGCAAGACTCTGATGACTCGAAATCGTCCAACACTAGCCGGAGCCTCTTGTCGAAGTAGCTTTTGTTAGACTCGTACCAGCCGAGAGACCCGAAGAAATCTTTAATGTCGTGCTTGGAGCTTGAAATCTCCTGGAATTTTGAAGTGTTTTGTCTGGTGCACCGCAGTGACTGATTACTACGAGTTGTTTTAGTTTTGGATGCTTTTTTTCTGGGAGCAGTATCATTTTCTTTACTCTTTACCAATTGTTTAGTATCTCGCACGTCTTCTACTGATGAAATTTTTTCTTTGTGAATTGCATTATCTCTTAAAGAATTCGTAGAATGATTTATTAAATCCGCGAATCGTACGACATATGATGCTAGAACAGCTGGATTTATCGATCCAACGGAGCTCGTGATTCCAGAATTTATCAATAAATTGGAGATAGCTTCAGAATGTATTTTTGAATCTTCTGATGATTTGGTTGAAAATTGTGAAAATATAAAAATACATTCGTTTTAGGACATTAATCGTTTTCTTTTTATTTATTAACTTCAATTTATACCTTCAGTGCTTGATGCTGCTTGCGATGCACTTTTCAATAAAATATCCATGATTTAACAAACCTCGAAAAATGAAAGAGGAAAATTAATTATTATACAATTTTACGAAAAATGCTACATCGATATTTAATTTCTGTTAACTGCTTTATTTTTAAAATTAAAATTAAATTAACTTACCTTATTGCCTTCATTTGCGCAACCAACACCTAGCAACGACTTAATCTGACAGCACACGAGCGTGAACTGACTACCCTCGTCATTTTAGAATTCCCTATTCTATTCTAAATGTGAAGTGCATCCCGGGAGAAGTTGTAGAAATAATTAAGATTCAGGTAATTGCAGCGAGCATTGTAAAAGTATTGCGAGTTCTGTTCCAACGTTCCAAGAGTCTACATAAGATAATTAGCGCGACATTCAAACACTCGACCGCCGAAAAGATAGGGATCACAACGAGAATACGATACAATAAGTCATTCATCATCAACTATTAACACGATAGATCGCTGGGAAATTCTGTCTATAGTTTCCTCTTTTTTAATCATCAAAATTCAAAGATCAAGTTTTTAAAATAATTATAAATTAAATATAAATTAAATCGCCAAACAGATAATCTATACAATTTAAATGAGTACTTTCAATAAGTGAATAATTCAAAAATAATTGTACAATTCATAATATTCCATATTTATTTAAATTGATGAATGCAGAATTACTATGCGAAAACCCTTGCCATCCGGACTAATTTTGTGACTCCTACCGCCATCTCTGAACAGCACGTAGAAAGTCAAAGCTGACTATGAAGATATTTAACATATATCTCTAAAAGATATCAAAGTGGATTTCCAGGTTTAAAGTATTAACAAAAACTCATAGACTCAGCTACTTATATTTTTATTTATTTTACAATTTTGTGTAACAAATATCACATTTATTTATATTTAATACATACAGTACATAAAAAACAACTATCTTTATACATTGCAAAATGCACGCAATTTTATAAAATTTCATCTAATATAAAATCCGAACTATAAAAAAGTTGCCTCGTGGTGCTACCGCGCCTATTGATCATAAATATTTTTATAAAATATAATATGACTTTTTAAAAACGATGAAAGACAAGTCAGTCTACGAGTATATTTACAAAAACATACTCCAATAATAAAATAAAACGCAGCATTTATAATAAAATGCTAATACCTACGTAAAAATATTTAAAACCAAAAATATATCTTAAATTGTTTGGGTCTTCTGAGCTTTCGAATAGTTGTCACTCACAAGCGCAGTTATCACTGCATTATCGACCTCCTTATCGGGTGGCGCTGACTCATCACCTCTGTTTTTCAATAGTCTTTCTAGCTTCTTCGATACGATAACACGATCAGGTACAACCTCGCTCTTTTCGTGATTTTTGAGCTGTCTTTCCAGCCTTACCGGTGCAAATACTCGTTCGGCTCCATCCTTGTTGAATCGCTCTCTTGCCTTGACAAGCAAAGTGGCACCTAGTTCGTGTTTCTCTCGGGCCTTCATTACCGCAGCAACGCCGTAAAAGCTGCCGTAGTTTTTGTTGCACAGTCGTTGTTTTCCCAGCGCCTCGATAACAAGAGCTTCGCGTGTCAACGCTTCGAATTCGACGAGTCCATCGGCCGCCGTTAACACGATCACCGCCCCCTCGCCTCTCCATATATCCAAGATCCGGGAGATCTTCTTGCTGGTAGTCTCACCGTCCACCATCCACACCTTTTCCGCCTCCTTGGTATGATCTAAGGCACGCTTATTCTTACCCTTGCCTACGTAGAACACCGCCCGAATGAAGCCAGACCACTCGGTGAGCTCAGACACCCGCGAATCCAGCAGCAGGTAGTCATAGTACTGCTTTCCGCTTCCAGTGTCCGATGATTCTGATGACTCGAAATCATCTAACACTAATTGGAGCCTCTTGTCGAAGTAGCTTTTGTTAGACTCGTACCAGCTAAGCGAGTCAAAGAAGTCTTTAATGTCGAGCGTGGGACTTGAAAGCTCCCGAAATTTTGATGCAGCTCGTGTGACGCGACGCGGTGACTGACCACCGCGAGTTTTTTTACTTCTGGTAGTTTTTTTTCCAGGAGCAGTATCATTTTCATGACTGATCTCTGACTTTTTAGCGTCAGGCGTGGCTTCGTCCGATGAAGTTTCCTGTATATCTTTGTGAATTTCGTTGGTTTTTGAAGTATTGAAGTATTTATCGACCGTATCACTGCTAGGAGTCTTTTTATTTCTGGTAGCTTTCTTTCTAAGAGAAGTATCAACATCATGGCTGATCCCTGACTCTTTAGCGTCCAGCGCGGCTTCGTATGATGAATCTGTCTGGAGTTCTTTGGGAATTTCATTGGTTTTTGAAGTATTTAAGTATTTATCGATTGTATCACTGCTGGGAGACTTTTTATTTCTGGTAGCTTTCTTTCTAGCAGTATTATTTTCATGACTGATCCCTGATTCTTTAGCGTTCAACGCGGCATCGATCGATGAATCTTTGGGAATTTCATTGGTTTTTGAAGTATTTATAGAGTGCTTTACTAAATCTGGAAACTGTTCCACATATGAGTATAGAACCGGTAGATTGATCGATCCTACGGAGCTTGGGTTTCCAGAATTTACAAGAGAATCAATAATTTCTTCAGAATGTTTGTTTAGATCTCCTGATGCTTTATCTGAAAGTTGTAAATTTATAAAAATACACTGTTTTAGGAAACTTTAATGTTGTTCACTTTAATAATTCTTATAATTTTAATTCATACCTTCTACATTTGATGCTTCTTGTGAGTCTCTCTTAAATAGAGAACCCATGATCTAATAAACCTGAAAAAAAACAAAGAAAAAGAAAAATTTACAATTTTCTAATTGTATAAAAATATAAAATAATGAGATATGGTTTTTACATTGCTTTTTTTAAATGTAACAGAAATAAATTATTTTTATAATTAAAACAAATTGCATTGAAATCTTTTAAGTTTAAAATTATTACTTATACGGAAAGTAAATAATGAAAATTGATTCTCTTAGTATACTGATTTTCAACAAAAATTACATTTAAAGTAAAGTAGTATT
The DNA here is from genome assembly GCA_900480045.1 of Eurytoma adleriae. Lineage (NCBI taxonomy): Eukaryota > Metazoa > Arthropoda > Insecta > Hymenoptera > Eurytomidae > Eurytoma > Eurytoma adleriae. The sequence continues at coordinate 289,325 of UXGC01000129.1, forward strand.
ACATTTAAAGATTACTTATTAGTAATAATAAGTAGTTAACAAGTAAAAATTAAATAATTTACCTTATTGCCTTCCGTTGCGCAAACCACACTCAACAACGTCTTGAACTGATAGAACACTATCGTGAACTGAACACCCACGTCATTTCGGAATTCCCCATTTCTTTTTTAAACATGAATTGAATCCCAATAGAAGTTGTAGAAATAATTAAGTTTTGCTCAATTGGTAGTTGGTAGCGTAACTGAAGACTCGGGAATTCTCTACGACCGTTCCGCAAATCTACATATACGATAATTATAGCGCGACATTCAAATATTCGTAGAAGAGTCCGGTGCAATACGAAGCTTATTATCAAGCATGCACATGCTTGAATGAAGGGAAGATAAGTCTCTTTAATTTATATTTCAGTTTTTGAGTTTACATGCTTTTAATTTATATTTCACGTACATTACAAGCAGAATTACAGAAGCACTTGCCCGTTTTATTTCCCGGAATACGAGTCATAGTGCCTTGAAAAACATTTCAATGATGATTTGGTAATTTTAAATCCTAGCGAAAATTGGTCACGTATTCGTGAAAACGGTAAATTCAAAAAAATCTGCTAGGAATTTGTATCAGATCTACTATGATCAACGCCGTGCAAGAGCAACGTGTTCGCACATTCAAGTCCCACTGGAGGTCGCTAAAATCGCCCCTCTAAGTTATACCAAATATCACGTGATATTGCGAGGCAATTTCAATTCAAAAATTAATATAATGAAATGTTTATTTATTTAAAATGGTTCTTCCCGAAGAAACCGATGCAATGAAAAACTATAACGAGCACATGTTTCGTTTTTTTAGTAACAAATGCCATTTTCAACAAACAAATTTATTTTTGGTTTGAGGTTGAAGTTAACAAACTTTATTTTGGACTTTTGATATTACAACTTGCTCAAAGCAGTTCTTGATTCTGTCAGCAGTAGTAGTGTAGTTATAGTACCGTTATTCTTCTCCAATAACGAGATCCTAATTTTTTCAAGTGTGATAATGATTTTACACATTTAATTAAACGAACAGAATTCAAGATTTCTAAAATTTTATCGATGCAAAATCATGAATTTAGAATTTTACAATTTCATTTTACATTTACAGGTTTATTAGTGCAATAAACTTGTTTAGCGAATCGTTTTTTTTTCTTTCAATAATCAGTATTTTTAAATTTTGTTGCATGTCATTTAAAATTAAACGTTATGTCATACTGATAATGTATACAAGTGAAATGGACTTCTTATTATTATAATTAATTAAAATGTATTCAGAGATAAACGATTTAAAAAGAATAATTATTATGCGGTACATTCTAAAGTTCTTTCAAACTACAATAACGTATAAAACGAAAATTACTGATACTACTACTGCACCATGCTTCCTAAAGATAAAGACTCATAAAGACTCATAGAGAGTGAAATAGTAAACAGTTTTTAATTGATAACACTTTTAATAATCCTCTTTTAAAGGCGTATAGATTGTATAGAATGTTAGATTGTTTAGACATTACTGACAATAGAATTACGGATCACAGGTTTTTCGATTTATTAAATTCTCTTAATGATATTTACATACACAAACGATTACAAATATATCTAATTGTATTGCGTTATTTTTGAATAATTTATAATATATTTTACAATTTTATTAAAATACTTGAACGAAGTATGAAATTATTATATAATCGCACTAAATTCAACTTATCTATACTTTTGTATTCCATCTAAAATTTGTTTATATAATACGTCCCGAACATCCGTTGACCACATGAAATCCAAGTGATTGTACCCAGCAGGAGCTTGTTGAAATATAACAACATTTTTTAAAGCATCTCTCAATGTCTCCACATCCTATAACAATAAATAATAAAGCTATTGAATAAATAATAAATAATTAAAAGGGAACATTAATATTGAATATAATGACAATATTTTACCTTTACATTAACGTAAACGTCACTATCTCCATAGTACAGCGCTACTGGAGCGGTAATTTTCGAAAAATCGTATTTCGGAGGTCTAATTGAGCCGTATTTCATTCTGTTAGTAAGCCATCCAAAATCATATTTCTTAAATTCTCCTGCACAACGTAAATGACTATAGTTTTATTAAATTATTATAAAAACGATCAATTAAAAAAAAACCTTACGAGTGGTTATCATTTGGTAGTACTGATAAGCAGCGTGCAATGATGAACCAGCTGGACAATACGCCAACATATTTGGAATTACTGACTACAACACATGAATTATTTATTCTTTAGTTTATATAAAATTCACCATTTATTATATGTTACCATAATCATAAAATTAAACTTACGAAATCCATATTTTTAGGATTAACGATTGAAGTTAAGAAGGTGTCGCAAAATACCTTCCCTAATTCGGAACCACATACATTTTCACCAACGACTTGTAAAATTTTTGTTTGAGGAAGTAATTCATAATATCGGTTGACTTCAGCTAGTGCCTGTAAAATACTTAGTTTTATTAGTAATTTAGTAATAATTTTAGGTAACTGTTTATAACGGACACGACAAATATTTTTCTTTACAGTCCTTCTTTATCTTACTTTGATTGGTGGTACAGCAAGTAGAAGTGATCTTACAAGATCTGAGTACGGCGGACTAAAGAAAGCAACTGGTGCAAGGCTAATGACAAGATTCATTTTGCTGTTGTATTCAGGTCTTTCAGATAACAGCATGTAACTCACAGTAGTTCCCAAAGAATATCCAATATAAGTAAGCTTTTCCTGCTTCGTTTTTTCCAACACAGTATCTATGAATTTAGGTACATCTATGGTACCCATCTCGTCCATACTGCATTTTAAACAAGGCAGCATTATTTTACTGAAGTAAATTGGAATTTTTAATACTCAAATGTGCGAATATAATTACCTGTAATTCCAAAAATCATAATTGTTACTCATCGTTGATAATTTTACATGACGCTTTGAATAACTTGTCCCTCTCACGTTACCAAGCCACACGTCGTAACCTGCATCCGCTAATAAAAATGCTAAAAAAATTCCGAAATTGATAACTAATACATTGATAAAATAATTAAATCAATTATTACAATTATATAAATTTATAAAAATAAGAATTTTAACATAAAAAGTTTAATCGAAATTACTGAGAGCTTGCTTAGGTCCAAGTATGACGTGAAAATCAGAAGATCCAAAAAGACCATGTTGCAGGTATACAACAGGCTTTCCAGGAGCTGCAGGACTGTGAGGGCTACCACTTATTCTATGCAATTTCAAAATGTATCCGTCGTCTGTTTTGACGTCGTACTCTTCGGCTGTGTATCCTTTATATTGCTCAACCAGACCGATCTATTATTCAAAAAGTTGAATGAAGTTTTTTTATAACTTTCAAAATTTTTTGTATGGCATATTTTTTCTATGACTTTTACTCACAAAATCGAGAACTGCATTTTCACTTTTTCTTGCTTGAAGTTCTTCAAGAGTTCGTACTCTTGTGATATTTCGATCCTCTGCTTCTAATACAGCGCGAAAGAAATCGAGTAAACCGAAAATTTCCGTTGCACATAATATCACGCAATAAAGCACGGCAAACTTTTTATACATCTTGAACTTGTAGATTCGAAGCAACCTATTCTTGTGAATCAAATTTATGAATTAAGCTGAATTCTCCGAAATTCTTCTTCATTTATACCAAAACAGATGTTTAATTAGATTAAACATTTGATTACGCAGCTGTAAGTACGCAAGTACGTTTATTCAATAACGTCAAATACAACCAAATTTAAATGATATATTAACTGCAAATAAACTTTATTTACTTAATTACCTTAAATATGACATAGTTTGTATTCTAGATTAATTCGTAATCCATTCAAGTTAAGTTATTAAAGACTTATAGTAGGAAAGTTTTTATTAATTTATTTTGAAGCTTCCCTAAGAACTTTATAAATATTTTTATAATTATAAGTTATTGTTTTTAAAACTTTTAATATAAAGTTATAAAAATTAATTTTTATTTAGGATCAAAATTAATCGATTACGAACTTTTAAGCTTATGTTCTAAATGCATTGCCAATATTTTAATTTTAAATCCTAATTATGTATAAGGTATTTTTTGAATAATTATTCTAAACTAAAGACAATGAATTTTTGCAGGATTTAACTGTCCTACAGCAAGTATAAAACTAAGTAAAAACATATATGTTAAGACGTAATTAGAGTAGTTTTAAAAAAATCTTTACAAATATTTTCTTAGAAAATAAGCATTTTTTTTTTAAATTAAGCATTTTATGGAATGACTGATTATAAGTCGATGGGTGATTTTAGATATTGACCGATCCAATTCCATAACATTTATCAAACAATGTTTTCAATACTCCAAGATTACATGAAAATAGAAGAAAATAATTAAAGTAAGTGCTGTTATATCTCACTTAAAATAAAACTTTTAATAATATATTGATTACAGTAGATTTAAAAAAAAAGTGGATTAAATATATACATATTTTGTAATGTTGAAATCATATTTGAAATCATTTCACTTTTTAAAAATGCTTTTTGTATTCACACCACATGCAATAATAACAATTAACAAATGCATTGTTGTGCGAAATATCATAGGTGAGGTAGAAAAAGCTATTATAAAGCTTACTTTTTATAAGTAATTATCTTGACCACTAAATTTGTTTAACATACTTAGGATTTGATCGTTCAAAAGTCTTTTTACGTCTTTTGAAAATAAAAAGTCCAAGTGGCTAAACTGATTGTCAGGTACTTCTTCAATTCTTACAACATTGGGCAGCCTTTTCGCCAGTTCGTATACATTCTGCACATAGGACAATAACGAATTTAATGCAATTATATCAATACGTGTAGTCGCATGATTGCAATAGAATTGTTGATATACTTACACCGGGTGCAACTACGGCATCTCCTTTGCCATACACTAGAATAACTGGTGTAGATATTTTACTTAAATTGTAATATGGTGGTGCAGATTTGCGGTACGTAGCGTAATTTTGTACTAAACCGTAGTCGTATAACTTGAAATCTCCTAGAAGTAATTTTTTAAGCGTCTTGAATAGAACTTATTTATTATCGAAAAAATAAATTTATTTTTGTTGCAAGTTATTTATCTAAAGCTGTTTTCCTAATGTAATTTATGCAAAGCAACATGCAATCACTTTTAACTTAATGAAAAAAAATCAGAAATACCTGTTATTATATTTTGACTGTAATGAAGTAATGTTTTCCGCGATGCTCCGGCCGGGAAATATGAATAAATGTAGCTTAGTACTGACTGTAAAAAAACTTATTTATATTAAATTTCAATTTTTAAATATTTTAATCAAATTTAGTTATTTGGATTAGTTTAAAATAGCATATTTTTGTACGAAAGTACATCATAACTTACAGTGTTTAATTGTTTAGGATTAAAACCAGAAATGGCAAATAAAGCATTTAAACATATTGGTTGTAGTACAGTACCATCGTCGCAAGTTGATTTGGCTAGTTCTCCATTTAGTGACGTTAGTGGAAATAATTCATAAATCCCAGCACCCTCTACAAAATTCTGCAACCACATAATTTATAATCAAAATTGTAAAAATTTAATATTGTTAGCAAGTAAGAAGTATATTACATAAGACGAATATCAAAGGTTTTCATGTAACCTACTTCTTGTAAATAATAATGTAAATCACTTCTTTTTCAAGGGCAATAAAGCAAAACGGAATTAATTAATCACAGTGCCGTTATTTAACTAGAACTTAATCTACTTTATCTTAAGTCTAGTTTTTCATGACTAGAATTCTATAAAGTTAAACATTTAAAAGGGTTTACGTCTTGAGTTTATAGAGAAAAGTGAAAATAAAGAAATGTATTACGTCACTTTAATAAGAGGAGCGCTGGTTTTAAGCAAGGTAAATAAGGGACGAGTTCCCCTATTCCAAAATGCCACGGGTGCTAAGCTGATCACCAAATTGATTTTATCGTTGTACTCAGGCTTCATCGATAGTAAACTGTAACTGATGGTGGTTCCCATGGAGTGACCGATATACGTCATAGAGCTTTTTTCCGTCACTTGCAAAATGTAATCGATTATGGCTGGCATGTCGTATATGGCGATTTCATGGTAACTGTTTTCAAGAAAAGAAAATTTTACTGTATATTATTATTATATAAATTGGCAAATTATGTTGTCTGTGCGAACTGCATTGATATTTTATTTACGGATTAAAGAACAATAGAGGTATTAGACATAAGATACTCAAATACATCTTATACATTTCGAAGATCAGTATACGTATAATCGAAAAATAAATATCTCGCGCTATAGAGTACAAGGCAAGCAGCATCATTATCATTTTTCTATTAAGTGGCGAATAAGATCATAATCTTCGTTTAACAAGAATCAAACAAATTTTAAAGTATTAGCGAATCACTAACATATATTTATAAAAAATTGCTTAAGTTTATTATTGTTCTTGATTATCAAACTTTCCCCCCATAGTGTCAGAACAAAATGTTAAAAAGTTACATTAATTCCATTCCAAGTCAGTGCACAACCGTAATGAATGTCAAATCTTTTATGACTTACATTAGTATTTCCGCTAAATTAAACCTTGAAAATTGAATAAGCTGGTTGAATGTGTTGAAAAAGGATGAGATAAAAAATCTGCAGCACTTATTTTTATGCAACGAACGCATCTAGAGAACAAATACGTTCCCAGACTTCGCTAATTTGTTTATTTCCATTTTAAATAATGAGATTTCATTGACAAAGGCATAGCTATGCCTCCGTACGTTTCTTCGCATCCGAACACGAACCGATGAAAAAAGTGTGCCACTATGTGTATTTTATTTAGAGCTAAATTTGAAAATAAATCACCTGAATTGCCAGAATTGCGGGTCGCTGTTGGGTGACAGTGTGACGTGCGATCGGGAATAGGTATTACCACGTACATTACCAATCCAGACGTCATACCCGGCATTGGCCAATATGTATGCTAACGAAAAAGAATTAAAAAAAAGGAGTCAATAAATTTTTCGCAATATTTTATAAAGTTGTTAAATAAAATAGTTGTACTAGATCTTAATAAAGTCCCTGTAATGATTTATCTGATAATTCTAAAATAACTACATGATTCACCTTCACCTTCGCTGCTGTAATGCAACTCGAAATGTATAACAAATGGCTTTCAAAAAAAAGAAAAAAACGTTCTGAGATAATTAAATTTAGAAAAAGTAAATCTTAAATTAAGCTTGCAAACAACAATTATTGAATAACAAAGCATCCTCATCTGCATTGTTCACGTAATTTATTCAATCATCTACAATTTCAATAACTTTTCTTATTCAAGTGCAGAGAAAACCAGCTTGCCTTGACCGTAGGTATTTGTATTAGTGCAGCAAATATCAATGACGAGTGCAGCGTTTTCACTGTATTTGATCAGTTGCATACACATGAACAGGAAATTCTCGTTAAAAAAAGTACAAATTTTTTCCCTTACTCAACAATTCAAAGATTTTTATGTTACAATTGCAGCGAAATTAAAAATTAAAAAAGTGTGGTAAATGCACAGTAAAGTATATTCATTGAACAAATTAATCGATACGACTTCTCTGAAATTTTTATGTGTTTATTGAATAATGAAAAGGAATATCTTTTGTTGTTTTGTTGCTAATGATAACACTTAACTTTATTATGAGACAGTTTACATTTTTGCTTGTTTGATTATTTATATAATAAGACAATATTTGTATGAAACTGTCATCCTGCTAACCTTCGGATAATTTAAAATTATCAAGATAATATTTATTCGACAACGTCATAAATGTCAATCAAGTATACTACATTTTCCTTTAGGATCTAATTTTAAAAAAATTTAATGCGTTGTATGTCAAAATTATACGTGCTATGGACTTGTGCAAAATATTTAATTAACGATAAAATGTTCGTTGTCAAAAGCAGAAAAGTATTAATTACCCAAATCTTTATCTGGACCGAAGAGAATCCAAGTATCCGAGGATGCTAAAATTCCATGCTGTAAGTAAACAACAGGTTTTCCCTTCTGCTTGGAGGATCCTGAACTACCCGGTATTCGATGAATCCGCAGCCTGTAGCCATCGGAGGTTGTCACAAGGTGCTCCTCAGCTGGGTAGCCATACAAATTAGCAATTGCTACCTTTTTTTGGCAAACGAATAACATTCAATATTTATTCTCATTTTCACGTGTCAAGTTTCACATATGCAAACGCCTGTTAATAAAATTAGTAAACAGAAGAAGCAGCTTAAGGGAATGTAAAACACAAGAAGTGCATAAGAATCTGTCTTACTGGTATCTACATTTCATTTTTGCCTCAAAATCGAACATTTTCGAAGAAGACGTAACGTAGTGTTCTTCGCAATAGCAGGAGAGTATAATTTTAATTTCAAGTCGATTCATCGATAACTGCAGAAGAATAATAGTTTTACATTATCTTTGCGTAATATTTACAAATTTTTCGAACCATTTTTCTCTTACACTTTTTTTTAAACATTATAGCCTCTCAACTTAGCGGGTCTCTTGATGCAATGACTTGTTGATGTCGGTAAGGCAGATCCCTAATAATAAGATTCACATCCCGTTAATTACATTAATCTATCGAACAAGTCACGGACTATTCCCGGTAAAATTTTGGGATATTATTTTCTTACAAAAAAAAAAATAGTTTTGCCGGACCAGACATTTGTCAAATAATTTCACACGTAAGTACGAAATTGATTCAACAATTTTATTTTTTATGGCATTACCAACAGCCCAAAATAATAAAAAGTATTACAAAAATGTTACGAAAAAACCTCTCTTAAAAAATGTTTCAAAAAAGAATTGATCAACACGTATCGCACCTTTCTGTTTCGTTAGTTATCACATAGCAAATCAAATATGAAAGAAATAGAATAGAAAATCTTTTTTATTACATATGTGACAACATCATTAAAAGCCTGACTAAAGAGCAAATAATAAAGTAATGCAAACAAATAATGCATCTACAAAAAGAATTGATCAACACGTGCTGTAATTTTTTATTTCACTACTCATCAAATTAAACCAGAAAAAGTGAATTGAAAATTATATTGTGTCTAAGTAATTTCCTAATTGATGATGAAGCAGTCTGTATTGTATTTTGTTCGATAATTATGATTTAACTTGTATAATTTAAATACCGTTTTTATAATAGATAAAAACTTCATTTTCATAAAAACAAAAAATTCCAGCAACAATCACCTCTATTTCACAAAAAAAGCTTTTATGACTATTTCTTGCGATAAAAAAATAAGTAACACCAACACTAGATGTTCGCTTTTTAAATATTATTTAAATGATTCTCATAAATTTCAATAATGAAAAAGCATGTCCTCCGAAAAATATGAAACGTTTAAAATAAGTCTCGACCTATTTTAAATAACCATTTGATTTGGTATCTGCAGATTTTCCATTTCCTTATGCATAAAGATTAGCTGCTTCCGTGAATGAATTAATACAAAATTTTCATCGATACTCACAAAATCGAGGCCTCTATCCGTTTTCGGATCCATCGATCGCGCAGTCTGTGCCAATCGACTGCGACTCCTTTGGTATCTTGTGCGAGAGAAAAGTTCCGGTGCAGTCCCGAAAAATATTGATGATACTTCTAACAGGTACGTCAACATCACGCACAAAACGAATTTTAATCTTGCACCGTTCATTATTTCGGTTTTTATCGATATACAAGGAATGATTTACTTAATGTTTATTTAATTCAGGTATTTAAAATCAAATCTCTGATTGAGTTTGCCTTATAATATACATGTGTAAAAATTAAATAATTTTTTTTAATTCAAGGAGTTCGATTTACTTTTAATTAGCAAGCTTTGAATACTTAAATCCATTAGCTAACATTTTTTTATCACAATGACGTAAGTATAAATTTTTAATTTTTAAATAAACTTAATGAAATTTACAAATAGATTGGTAAAAACTTATTTTGCCATTATTTATTTATAATTTATGGTCAACTTTATAAAATGGTTATTTGCGGATCATCATTTGCAAAAAAGACCGTAAATTAAAAAAAAAATTTCAGTGATCTTTACGATTTTTCTTCACCTCCGCTATAATCCTATAATCTCACAAAAAAGGCACTCAAAGTACGTCGATAATCCAACTCACATCACCGATAATCTTGGCAAGTTGAGCGTCAAACCGATAATTACAAAACAGCAGTTAGCCCACCGTAATTAACCGGTACACCGAACTTTTCACTCAAGATTTTCGAATTTCAAGTCCAAAAAGCAAGCGCACCGTCGAGGAGCTCGCGCGACCGCGGCGTTCGTCCGGCTGTCGCTCGCGGTTCCCGTATGAAAATGCCAGTAAGAAACGGAGGCGCGAGTCTATATACCCCGCAGCGGTGCGTCCGTCGGCGCGGGTCAGCCGCCGGCGCTGTCCGGTCGCTCGGACTTGCGAATAAAGAGTGCAAGGCTCGGAAGCTTGCACCTGAGTCTCGGCGCTGCACGCGGGGCAGAGGCGCGCTCGCAACTCCACGCGCGCTCTCGTATACGCGCGCGCGCGGGTACACTGGCCAGCGCGGGCCCCCCGGCATCCTTGACGCGGCTACTCTGTATTCCCGGCGAGGCTCTTCCTAGCGAGTTAATTGCATTATCGGCCGTTTCGACGGCTCCTCTCGGGCGCGCGCACGGGCCATTGTACCGGCCGCCCGGCGAAAGGTTGCAGGATTTCGACTCCTCGTTTATGGAATTCGAAGAACACGGAGGATGGAACGGAGCGAGGCCTTTGTCTCAAGCGCCGATTACGCATTTTTATCCTGTCGCTCCTCGTTGCGACGAATTTAACAGGCGCCCGCGGAGATTTATGGTGGAGCGAACTGCACGAGAGGAGCAAGCTCCGAACTCGTTTTTAAAGCTGATCTTCGTAATTGGAGGCATTACTTTTTTAAATTTACTCTTTATTGCCTTCATCATTCATAAATTCAAAAATGTACTTTAACGGATTTATCGATGTACTTGCAAGATTATTCTTTTGGGTACTAAATATTGGTGCATTTTGCATATAAATTAATAATGTATTATAACAATTTCGTGGTAAAATCAAACGTAAAATTGAATTATTCAATAGAACGACTTTCTTATTTGCTTATACAACAATTCTTACAAGTATTTTTATGAGAAGGACTAAGAGAGCAAAATAAAAGCTGAATTCTAATTGCAATAAAAAGAACAACGACCTTTTTCAAATATTATATAGTTCACTCTTCAAAATTTGCTAAGTTCATGGACAATTTCGCATTTGCGACGGTTAATGTACGCTAAAGGTCATGCGAAGAATTAAACCATTTTATACAATTTTTTATGTTGCCGCAAGTAAATGAGAAATTTCAGGATGACTATACGAGTGACAGCATTATGGAATAATTTCTGAAAATGACCTCCATATTAATGAATTTTATTAGAAGCCCATATAGCAAATGACTTTGCTTTTCTGCGTGCGATTTTAAAGTACCATCATTTTTTTTAAGCTCAAACGTTTTATGGAAATTATAAGTCAGAAAATTTAATCACAAAAATTTCATTTGCTAGTTAAAAATTTCTTTTCAATGTTTTTTATCAGATTCGAAAATGAAATGCCAATTGATAATTTATTTAAGAATTTATGCAAAATTTTGTAAAAGAATCGTCTACATTACAGAAATTGATATTAAAATTCAATTCTGAATGACCTTTTTCTTAAATTTCATTTTTTGTTAATAACCAGACACCATCTTTTTCGACTGAATTACAAATTTAGTAGAATAAAATTTCAAAATGACACGATGTGAAACTTAATTTTTCAATTAACAAGAATTATAATGAGTTCCCGACGCCAGATTGAAAAAAAGTTATAATAATATGAATGAGTTTCTGATAATAATATAAGTCATCATTCCTAACAGTATTTTTAGACCAAGAAATTAAGAGAATTCGATTTTTACGCAACATTCTAAAAAATTAATTTGGCGAATACTATCAAACAAATCAGTCTGGCATAATTTATTTAAATACGTGTCCTTCCGCGGCGAGCGTCACTTCCCTGTTTTTATGATGCGAGAATAGGCTCGTTCGTCGCCGTCGTATACACGCACGAGAGGAGACGTGGTTGCAGATAAGTCCTTTGTATGGTATGCGAATTCAGTTCCAGCAAAGATGCCAGTAACGTTTTTATTCGTGAATTTTTAAAACTAAACGAATAATTAGTAGCGGGCGACTTTTATTCAGATAACTGTTGAATATATAAATAGAAAATAGTGCAGATGAGCGGTGGTATAAAAAGATAAACAAGGTGAATGCTGGTCTTCGAAATAAAAAAAGGAAAAATGTTATTGTTTACGGTTCGCAATAATCGGTGGATCTTGAACGCTTTTATTGCTACCGTCAATAACTTTGGCCTTACCTTTCAGCGAACTTTAATTACACTGTCCCTTTCATTTCACTCAACTTGTGACGCTGTTTGAATTTTGGAAACGTTTGGGCACGTTATTTTGCTGTGAACAACAAAGTTTGTATAAACTTTTTTGCAAGATCATTTAAAGCCCAGAATCATCCGGTGTCATTATTTAAAAAAACTATCCGTAAATCATGTATTTAACATTTTAATTACCATCCATTAAAATGACACAGCTTTATGCTGCATAATGGTATCGTTAATTAAATTATTATCAATTACATACATTCGAAATGATTAAAAGGTTGTATATTAATTTTTATGAGAAAAGTCTATTTGATTCCGCAATAAAACAACAAAAAAGTAAATCAAATAAAAGCGTGAGATCAAACAATTTAAATTGCGTCAATTGAAAATTCAAGCAAGTCTTTTCTGAGAAGAAGCTGGTCGTGGAAAAGGCAAAGTCATCCCGCTACAAAGACTTTAAACATCATTTCTTTCATTTGTATAAAAAAACTCGCAGAATAAGAAGCAGTTACATATATTTATTTCAATGTACGATTTAGTATATATTATTCCCTTATAATAAAGAAGAACCACAAGTTTTTTTAACCTCATAAGCTCAAAAATATTATATTTATTAAATCAAGTACCTACTGGTTAACCACACTGTAATACCAGTATTCCAAACATTCAATTTCGCGGCAAGAAAGACCTTGAAAAGAAATGAGCGAAATGATTCATTCATACATGGCAGAAAACGAGTGCTTCACAAATACGTGCGACTGGAATAGATAGTAGATTTCCAAAAATGTATTCTTTTTTTATTTTAGTCAATATTTGTTTCTCTTTATCACTTCCCATTAATAAAGATTAATGGCCCAGTAAATTATCTCACTTATTTCGGTGAGCTACGAGTACTTATTAACGACGTACAATCTCATTTATGTCAAGATCACTATTAAATGACACTTAATTTAGAAGTCTTAAATAAACATACGTATATTTCTTTTATTCCAACAATATCTTAACTTCTTAAAATAAAGTATTTTTATTAATACGAGGAAAATCCGTCTGAATTACGGAATGTGAAGCTGGGACAGGTTTTAAACTTATTTATGTGCATCCGTATTTACGTTGTGGCATCGCATTTTAAATCTGCAGTAACAAAAAAGTGTAGGTAACAATTAAGTAATACGAATTAAGCATTTTTTGATACTGCTGACACAATTGGCGCATCGTATTGTTTCAGGATATGAATTTTAAGTGGCGCAACAAAAGCAAGGTTTTTTGAGCTAAACAACAAGTACTGGAAATGAATTTTCAAACAAAGCTTAATTACAAAATGAGATAATGATAAAGTTATCGATTAAAAAAACAAATAAACGTTAAAATAAGACAACAGTTAATTTACTCAACTGTTATTTCAAATTCTGAATATCTTTGAACAATATTTCAACTTCATTATTGATGTTTATCAACGCAGAAAAAGTAAATACATTTAATTTTTAATTTCTTGTAAATTATAATTACTCTGCAATTGCATAGTAACTGAAAAAATTTCTCGAGTAGTTAACTTTTGAATGAGTTCAAGTAATTAATTCTTATTAATCGATTTAAGTAGCTTACAATCGAACTACTAAAATTTACCGATAACTATAAATTCCCCGTTAATCTAACATTTACATGACAGGAAAAAGCGCACAATCATAATATTTTCGACAAAACGAATCTCTCTTTTAAAAATATCAGCTGCGAGTAAACAACCTGTCTGCACGCAAGCGCAGAGAGTCCAGCGTCGACATCCTACAATCAGCTGATTTAACACCTCCGTTTCTGTCTCTCTTTATCCCCCCACCCCTCACTCTCTTTCTTTCTCTTTCTTTCGTCAACCACTCATTAGCTTATAGTCACTTATCGACCTCCCCAGATTGTCCCGAAAGAGATTCTACAGGAGCCGCACAGATGTTGACCGTCGTAAGACATTCTTATCAATTGTTAATTTAGTAATTTACGAAGCGTCGAACTTTGCTTATCTATCGAAAAGATGAGTCAGCGACTGCCTTGGGGCCCGCATAAGATGACAGTGCTAGCTGCAGCTGCTAGCATCAGAGTTAAATTGACCTCCACCGTGAAGGTACCAGCTTCCAAACCAGTCGAAGAACAACCAGAGAAGAGGGAGGAAGAGTGTGCGTGAGAGAGAGAGAGGGAGAGAGAGAGATAGAGAGAGGAGCAGAGAGAGAGAGAGAAAGTAAGACTAAGAGGAGTGTCCCCGGTCGATTGAGCGACACACCATCAGTAGCAGTCATGTGCATACTGTTTATATACCAAAACCCAAATCCCACCGACGGCAGCTACAGGCTCATCTTGATCGCCAACCGGGATGAGTACTATGCCCGACCCGCCGAACCCGCTCACTACTGGCTTGATTATCCAGGATGCCTTGGAGGTGAACTACTGTTTTTTATTTTCTACTTTTCAGTCAAATATTCGCCGAGTCAGATAAAAATGCAAACTCCGGTTGTTGTTTTGCGGTAATATGTTAAAATAGAATTTGTGTTTATGAGGAAGTATTCAGAAAGTGTTTTTTTTTTATACCGTAAGCGATGATTTGGCCGGTCGTTTAATATTCATTAAATGTAGGCACAGACATGGAACCTGGAAGAGAAGGAGGAACGTGGCTGGCGGTTAACTACAAAAACGGCCGCGTCGGAGTTATTTTAAACTTAAATGGCGTGCCAAAATCTGCGGAGGGTAAAGGAAGAGGCTTTCTTATCAGAGATTATCTTACATCAACAAAAACTACAATAGAACATGCCAATGAACTACACAAAGTCAATCAGGAAACTCAGTGTTACAGCCCTTACAATCTAGTCATGGTTGAATTAAAGTAACGATTAATAACTACTTTTACTTGATTTTTTTTTTAATCAACAATTTTAAAGATGTTTATCTGTTTTAGAACAAAAGATGTTTACTATGTGAGTAGTGTGGAAAATTTCCCAGGACCCAAGATTGTGAGTGAGAAGATTTTAGGGTTTGGAAATAGTGGTATGGAGAAACCATACAAAAAAGTATTAGCTGGAAAGGAAAAATTTGAAAAAATAGTTGATTTTGCATCAACTTCCCAGCAAGAAGTATTAATTGAAGACTTGATACAACTTTTGAAACAAGAAGAAAGGTATATATTTTAAATACCTTATTTATAATAGTCTTTGCATATTTAAAATACGATAGTGATTACACATTTTTTATACTTCAAGGTATCTTCCAGATGAAGAATTATTAAAAAGGTCACCACAAGCATTTAATGAACTGAGTTCCATTTTTGTTAAGCACGAGAAAGCAAAGTATGGAACAAGAACTCACAGTATTGTGCTAGTAGACTACTCTTATCAAATGACTTTTGTGGAAGAGACATTAAAATCTGATGGAAGTTGGAAACGGCAAACATTCGTTAATGATCTCTAAGACAAAGTGCCTGTATGATAAACTTAAATTTACTACTGTTGATTTTAACGTATTTTAACTTTACATAAAGTACAAAATAAATATTTTATACAACACGAAACAGTTTTTTTAAATTAACACTCAAATAAATAACACTGACTTCTGATACCTATTGGAAAAATTATCCGCGGTTTGATACGTAACATTGAAAAAAAATAGTTAAATTAGTTATAGATAATAAACAGTTACTCTGAATCGGCTTCTACATCAACATCAGAATCACTGTTGAAAATTTCTGATCCAGTCTCATCTGCGTTATTGTCGTTTGTCAAATCTGATCCCGTAGTTAAGTCTTCAGATGACTGTAAAAAAAATATTGCATTAATTTAGGAGGCTATTCAGTGGTACAATTTTAAATTTTAAATGACTATACCTCCGATGCAATTTCTTCTCCATCTAAGTCTTTATTAAGTAAATTACCCATCCAAAAGGCACCAAGGGAATTGTGTGCAGTCAACATTCCTTTAACTCTGTAAATAAACTTTTCCCGCCTCGACTTTGCGACTGGTATCAATTTCAAAAGTGACACATTCTTATCTTTTCGAGCCGTGACAAAAATGTCTCTTAAAAATCTTCCAGACTCTGAAATTCAATAGAAAAATGAGTAACCTTGTATGTCTAGTATATGTAGTTTTAAAAAAATATTCCTACTTTGAAATAATTTTATCACGTTCAAAACATCATCAGTTTGATACTTCACGTTTACTTCCAGAAGCTTCATACCAGAAGTTAGAAGCATTTGATATAATATCGTCGTATATCGCAAGAAAAGTATAAGATATATGGTATTTCTATTAGCTTTACAAATATTAGCCATCTTATCTAAGCATGATGCAGCATCTAACCATGTTTGTATCCTTTCAGGGTCTCTAAAACAGTTAATAATTATTATCAAAGTTTATTCATTACAAAAATTGTTTGAAAAACTCAAATTTTCCATAAATCTCACCTTTCTGCTTCTTTCAGTGATAATTCAATACCCTTAATAAGTCCCGAAAACAATTGTTTTAAAAGTAAATGGAAATTGGCTTTACTGACAGAAGGTAGCCTACCCAAACGAGATTGCGCTCGGTCGAGTGACAATGCTTCGCCTGGTAACCATTCCATGGTTGAACTTATAGTTTTTAGCGGATCAGATTCATTATCTATCCAAGTTTTTAGCAACTCTTTGATAGCCGCTCTGTATTGCGGTCCATTTGAGTCATTATTCCATTCAAGACACAAGAAACCGTAAGCCATCTTGGCTGAAATAAAAAATTTTTTTCTTTACTATTTAAAGCAATTTTATTGGCAGTAATTACTGTCACATTTTCATTACCTTGCCTGTCTTTAGATTGCTCAGAAAAACTTTTTGAATGCTTCATTAAACAATCGCACATATTTACAAGTGCAACAGCTAGTGAAATTTGTGTCGCAATATCTCCTAATGATTCAAAATATTTATAGGCTTCGGCAACAAGATCTTTACAAGATCTTAA